>CM031619.1:36576425-36598542 GCA_018398815.1 Conus ventricosus | reverse complement strand
TAACCTTACCCCAATTTTTTTCGCCAGCGGGCGGGCCCCATTACAAAATTGATACCACAATGAGCAATTATTGGCGCATATTTTAAAAAAAAAACACTAACAAAACAAAAATTTCTGAAAGAAAATTTTTAAAACAAAAATTCCCTCTGTGCAAGCCGCGAGTGAACATATAAAACTTGAAAAAGTTCGTAGACGAAAGACAGAACTAACAAACGCCCCCGCCGGGGATCTAAAGTTAGTTTTAAGAACTGGAAAGGGCCCGGCAAACAACCCAACGAAATTTTACGAAAGACTTTCGGGGGTCGTTTATTGTTCCTTTTTACCCCCAGAAACCAAAAAAACCTTCGAAAAACATCTTAATGAGAACCCTAAATTTTTGTTCTTTTGCCTTCATTTTTGGGTTGGGTCGGATGGCGTTTTTTCCCAAAACCAGAATTATATAGAGGACCAATGCGCAGAAACTTTCTTAAAACGAAACAGCAATGCCAATGACTGTTCTAATAATCTGAATTTATCTAAAAATAAAAAAAAAAAATACCCTTTAAGCCCAACACAGTTGACTCAGCCCCCCATTTTTTGGATTTGCGGTTTGGGAGCAAACCCCCAAAAATTGAAAAACCCCACAGTAAGAGCCCAAATGACCCACATTAGTGGAAAGTTCAGGGGAGCGGGGGGCCAAAACAAATGCAATTTTTAAACCCTAATTTTTGAACCCAAGCCCAAAAGCTGCCCTCTTCTTTCAAAACTTCGAGGTTATGACTCCACCTTATAATGCAAGCAAAACCCAAACCCCTTTCCCGGACATGCATTGCACAGTTTTATCAGAAATTTAAATTGTTTTCATTTTAAATAACATGCCCTTTTTCCTACAAACCCTTTTGCAACCCCATGAGGGGATCATTAAGGAAAACTGGCAAATGCCCTTAAAGTCCGGGCCCAATAACGGAAGAATATTTTGACTAAAACCCCCTCTTTTAAAAAGGGCGTTTATCCTTATGAGTACATGAACATTGGGGAAAAGGGTTTGACGAAGATACACTTCCACCTAAAGGCCCCTTTTTTTTCTAGTCTTAGGGGAAAAGGGAAACATCAGCGTTTTTCAATTACCAGCATGCTCAAATGCGTGGAAAAATTTTAAGAGTGAAAAAACGATGGGAACTACAGACTCCATTTGGGTTTGGCTGATGTTGTTTGTTGGGGGGCCCGTCTTTAAAAATTATAGGAAAACCTGCATGAAAAAATTATGCCTGGACCTGCGCATTATATTTCTGCGCCCGGGATAGCGGGGAATGCTTTTAAAATTTTTACTGGAGTAAAAATTTGATTTATTTCAATTTACCAATGATTCAGATGTTTAAAAACCCGGATTGCGTGGGGGGAATTAAAAATGGCATCGCATAAATTACTGTAAAGCAAAACAACAAATATTTTGGACACTATGACCCCAAGTAAAGGGTTCAACAATTTTATGTATTTAGATCCCAAAAAAATTCTTTTTGGAGGGCTATGGAAACAATCACTTCCATTACGTAATTTTCAAGATGTACACGGGAACAAAAAATATTAAAAAGGAAATTAAAGGGGTTAAACCCTTTTTTAAAAACCCCTGATCAGCAGGGGCGGTTTTTCCATTTGAAGTTGACTTAGAATAACCTCAAAAACCCTCCATGACCTCATAATGCCCATCCTTTAAACCCACAAAAGCCCAAAAAAGATGGCAAAAACGGGGCCCCCTAAACTTGTGCCAAATCTTCGAGGCAAAAAAAATTATGTCCTGTAAATTAAGACTTCAAAAATTTTTAAAATTTTAAACATGGTTAAAATTTTGCCCGGGCTTTTTCATCGCAAAATTTGCTTTTGATCAAAAAACATTTAAAGAAACCATCCCATCATGAAGAACACGGGAATTTTAAAGAACTAAACCCACAATGCTTCAAAAAGACTTTTTAAAGCTGATAACAACATTTGTTTCGGAAAGACAAGGAGAATCCGCACAAGCGCAAAGATGCAGTTTGGGTCACCAGAGAAAAAGGAAGAAATTTAAAGCGGACTTCAAAACCTAATTACCCGGGAAATTTTAGAAGTTTTTCATGATCAGTTTTTTTGGCATTTTTAAATAAAAAAAAGAAAGTAAAATTTGGAAAAACCCCTGAAATTATGGGGTTTTAAACCTTTTTTAAATTTAAATCAAAGCTTTTGGATGTTAGAGTTTTTTTAAGATTTTTAAAAAAACCCCTCGTTTTCCCTGATCCAAGTACTTTACACAAAATACAATGTTTTTTTTAATAGAAAACCCCCAAACTAAAAACCCTCTAAAAGACATGGAAATGGAAGTAGCTAAAGAGCATGCAGGATGGGATGACCGCCCATTCCCAAAAAAATTTCCCTTTACATTAAATTTATTAACAAGAAGGTTTTTAGGAAAGTTTAAGGTTGAATTATCTAAAGGTGATAAAAGGAGTATTGGGTTAAGGTCAAAAAATGTACAGAAAATTTTCGAGCCAGGAAAAATCATAAAAAGAAAAGGGGAATATCTCGCAGCGTTTGGCGGGCAAACATATCACATGAAAATTACAAAGAAGCATTTTTTGGCAAAAAGATTTTTCATCATGACAAAAAAAAACCCTGCAAAATCTACTCTACATGAGATCAACCAACTGTTTGAAAACAAAAACGTTGTTTATAAAAAACCCACAAAACGTGTGTTTTTTTAAAAACCCGGGATTTTTCATATGAAATTTCGGGCACTGGAGGCCCCGCAAAAAACGGGGGGTTTTTTATATTTTTAAACAACTTTTATTTTTGATCAATCTAGCTTCACCCAAATTTTCATTTAAATCTTTTCTAAAGTTTGTTTGGGACGAGTTCGAATTTTTTTTTTTTAATTTCAA
Source organism: Conus ventricosus (assembly GCA_018398815.1). NCBI lineage: Eukaryota > Metazoa > Mollusca > Gastropoda > Neogastropoda > Conidae > Conus > Conus ventricosus. The sequence continues at coordinate 36,595,651 of CM031619.1, read as the reverse complement.
AAAATTTTTTTTCCCAAAATTGGGGGTTTGGATTGAAAGGTAAATCGGATGATTTAGCATGCATTGATTAATCCTCAAAAATTTTTCCCCTTAAAACTTTAAAACCATGAAATATTCCCCGTATCATTTTCAGGGGTTTTTTCCCTTTTAAAACCATTTTTGTTTCTTTTCTCGGCCTTCCTTCGGGCCCCTTCCCCTTTTTAAAACCCCAAAATATTTTTTCAAAATTTAAAAAAAAGGGGGAACTGTGTCTGGGGGAAAAAACTGCAGTTTTTCCATTCACAAAAGTCTTTGAGGACCCGGGTTTGTTTTGTCTTCAGTTTCTCAAAAATAATACAGGGGCGGTTTAACCCTTTTTAAAATTTTTTAAAAATTTCAAAGGGGTAAACCACCCCAAACGGAGGGGTTCCCCCCTGATCCGGTGTCCCCTTCTGCTTCCCCCGGTAAAAAAAAGGTCCCTTACTTTCCTTTTCCAAAATTTGGTAATAGTTTCCCCGGGAGAAGACCCCCTTTCAACAGAAAATTTATTGTTTTTTTTTGGGGGGGGGGGGGCCTTTTACGGGTTTTAAACCCCTTTTAAAATTTTTCCCATTATTCATTGCGCGCAAAATTTGGAGGGCTTTTCCCAAACCCTTTCTTGGTTGCGAGAATTGTAAATCAGCTTTCTGTTCGGGAAAGGGGGAAGAAAACCCTTTCAGCTAACTTTTGTTAAATTTTTTCAACAAAGCCTGAGATTTTGGGGAACTCCGGGAAAAGGCCTTTTTAAAAAGGTAACCCCTGTTTTTTTTAACAATAATTGTTTCACTTGGCCTTTAAATTCTTTTCCATCACCGACTTGAATCATCCCGGGGATAATTTTAGGGGCCCCCTCTTTGGTAAAAAAATTTTTTATAGCAAACAGCAAACCAGAAAGCACTCTTTGTGTTAATGGTTTCCGAAACTTTGTATTTTGAGGCCATGTCAATGACTGTGAGTGCTATTTAAAAATCTTTTTCGTCAAATCCTTCAGGGGGTTAAATATAGAAGATCCATTTGAGGGTTTGTCGTTTTATTTGGTTTTTTGACAAAGTGGGGTTTTCTGTATTCGTCTGGGCCTGGTAAAAAAATTTTCCCAAAAAATTGCTTGTTTAGTTTAACCCTTTCCCCTTCGCTTTTTTCACGCCCCTCCTGCCCTTGGCTTACTTTTGTTTTGGGGCTGCGTTTCCCCTTTTTCCCCAATTTCCTTTGGGCAATAATAGATTTTTTTTCATTTTTTTTCAGCCAATAAATGTGCAACAAAATACCCCGAGGGCCATCCCAACGACAATAAACCGATTTCTTGCATTTTGTTTTTCTGAGGGTTGAAAAAAAGTCACTAAATTTTTTTGGCGGGGGCAATGTCTGGACCGGTTTGCCTTTTTACAAGAAAATTTTTGGTTTTATTTGCTTGATCAACATTTTTAAAAAATTAAGCTGCTTTCCCCTGTTTTTTTTTTCAGTGGTCATTTAAAAAATCTAACCCCTTTCCAATTCCGGGCTTTTCATGGGCCCGTCCCTTGTCAGCTGTTTTTTTCCCCCAAATAGCTTTGTTATGTTTTTATCTCGCCGTCACCCCTATTTTAAACAAAATTGGCGAAATTATTTCCAAAAAAAGCAAGCGCATTAACCACACGCCCCCAAAATCATCATTACGAGTAAACCCCCTTTTTTTAAAAATTTATTTTTTTCTTAAAAATTTTTATATTGTCGGGAATTTTTCCCTTTTGTTTTCTAGAAAATCTTTCGTGGCAACCGAAGCTAAAAAGTTAGCAATCGGGGCTTTGCTGATCCTAAAAAGCCCTATTTGCCAAAAGACTGCGGGTTTTAATTCTTAACAAGCTTTTACCAAGCATTGGGGTTTTCCTAAAATTTAAGCCCCCAATAACACCCAGAAGGGTTTAACAATTAAAGCAACAGTTTTTCGGTCCCTTTTTTTAAAAATAAAAAAATTTAATAATTATTAAAAAAACTTTAAACAGGGGAAAACCCTACACTAAAAGGGCAGCCAAAAACCTTCCTGAACTTATGAAGACCCAAACGATGACCAAGCTATTATGCCCAAAAAAGGGGAGGCTGTTTTTCTTTGCAGCATGTGGAAAAAAAAAAACAGTTCCTCGGGAAATGAATTCACATTGAACAAATTCAACAAAAGTCGCCGCAAGACATTTTTAAAAAAAACATAACTGGGATGAACGCAGCTGGGGTCTAGAAGGGGGAAAAGCGTGGGGGAAAAACCCGGGTTTTTAGTTTGGGACACTAAAAAATCAGTAAAATTTGCTCCCAATTTAATTTTGAAACAAACTTTCGTATGAATTTTAAAGCCCAAGATTTCCCGTTTTTTAAAAAAGTCCCTTAAGTCCTTTGGCTGTGATTTATACTATAGGGTTTGGAACATTGTTAAGCCATTAATCTTGGGGTTAATAAAATTTTAATCAATAGATTTTAAATTTTCCCCTTCCCAAAAAGAACGAGCGGGAAAAAAATCAGAAACCCGAAAACACTGAAACAGTGGAAAAAAGTAACCAAGGGCCCGAAAATCAAACAAAACGTGAATCCGGTGGAACCATAAAAAAACCGGGGGGTTTTTTGAAGCAGGAAAAAAAATTTGCAGAGTGGAACGACAAAAAAAATTAATTTTTACAGAAATTCCTTCAACATGAAAACATAACACCGCCAACGCCAGAACAAGTTTTTATTCAATGCCAGCTATAAAAAAATCCATGTGATACAAGGGGCCCCCAAAATCTTCATGGAATATTGAACTTAAAAATGTTTTTCCATTTTTGGCCCATTGCTGCTGTTGGGGGGGGAGTTTTTGCGGGTATAAAATAAAACCGATGGGAACAGAAACAAAAGCAATCAAAAAAATCTGAGCCCCTAAATGCCCAAAAAAAACCCAACACCCAAAACCGCCAATAACAAAACATCATTTTATCCATTTCAAATGGGAAAAATATTTAAAAACTAATTTTAAAAATTTTTTTTTTTTTTAAAAAAAAGAAACAAGGCGTATTAAAAATGATAAAGTCAATAAATAAAAAACCTGGAGTCAAAAAAAACATTTCCCTAGACCAAAAGGTAAACAAAGCGGTGCTTCGGTTTTCAAGAATTTAAATTAAAAATCTAGCGGAACCTGAGGGAAGAATCCTCCCAAAAGACGCGTTTTTTGAGGCGTGTGTGTACTATATTAGACCCCGCATTTAAAAAAAAACAAAAGAATTTTTATTTTTTTTATAATTATAAGAACTTTTGGGAAAAAAAAAAAACTTGTCCCGTACTTTTGAGGTTTACCCTTTGTTATGATCTTAAAGGGTTTAAATTGGGGAAGAAATTAATCAAGAAATTAAATTTAAAAACTTGTGAATTTACCTTTTAGAGGTAACTTTGGGCAACTTGAGGGGTTACTACAAATTTTTAAACAGAACAGTAAACCAAAAAAAAAAACTCAATTTTTTAAAAAAAAACATCCCGATCTGAACAAACCCAAAAAAATTTTTTTTTGAAAAATACCCCTAAACCCCAAAAAAGGGGAAAAACCCTTATGACCGGGTGAATGTATAAAAGCCCTGTTTTTTGAAGGGAGGGGAAACATTTGGTGCTTGCGTTAGGGAAGGTTTTTTGGAAAGGGGGGGGGGGGAATGCCTTTTTGCATTATTATCCCATTGTTTTTAAAAATTTTTAAAACAGCCACAAGAGCCCTTTTTTCAAAAGCTTGATACAATAAACAAGTCAATTGACGAAATGCCCTTTGGGGCCCCCTTTTAAAAAAAAAGGCGGCCTTGGGAGCAGGGGGAAAAGGGTAAAGCAGGAAAGACGAAATGAAGCAGGCAGATAAAAAACGCAACTATTATTTCACCCATATACATTGGTTTAGCTTTAGCGGGTGAAAAAACTATCAAAAAAACCCTTTAAAGACACTTAGGCTTTTTCTAAGTATAGTGTTGCCCCCACACTAAACCCCACCTCCCTCCCCTCAATTTTTGGGTTTTTTTGATTTTTCCCTTAAACCCACCCCCCCCGGGGTTTTGCAAAACCGTTTTTTTCTATTTTTTGAACCCTGGGCAGGTTTTTCCAAAATTTTTAGCCGGCCCTGTCCCTTGCTGTAGGGTTTTCAGGAGCAGTGGGGCGACCCCATTTTTAGAAGGCCCCAGAGCAGCTCGATCTACGGTTTTACAAAAACCCTTTTTTACTATTTTTAGAACTACATAACAAAGGGCACTGAGATTGTTGAAGCTCAGTTGTGAGCGGGAAAAGGGAAAACTCTTTGGGCCAATGGGCCCTAAATTCTGGAACCCCGCAGCAATTTTTTTTATTTCTTTATTTTTCTTTGCAATGAAAGTAATGGGGAAACCCAAAAGAGGGAAAACTGGGATACCCAAAAAGCCCCTTTTCAAACAACACGTAATTTAAAGTGCAAAATCGGCAAAATAATTTTTTCCTTTCTGTTTTAAGCCATTTTCCCCCGTTAAACCCCTTTATTCTTCCAGCCTTTTTTTTTTAGAAACATGCCACGCCCCTTTCACCGGGTTTAAAAAAATTTCCCCAAAATGAATTAATCCCTTATTTTTTTGGGGGATCCGTCTCTTCAAAAATTTTTCCCCTCCCTTTTGCAGCCTTCAACAACTTCGTTTTCCCCTTTTCAGTAATTTAAAAAAGGGTTTCAGAAAAATGCTTTCTTTTTTCGAAAAGGAATACAAACCTCAGCCACATTTGCTTTCAAGATAAATTTTTGTTCTCCTCTGGAGTGTACCCTTTTCTACTTTGTTTTTGGGCCCCGTTTTTTCTTTTAAAAGATGTTTAAATGTTTTGGGTTTTGGGGTTTTTGGGGATTTTTGGGAAACCCCCCTTTTCCCCTTTTTTAATTTGTTTCTATCAAGTTTTTTTTGATAGTCCCTAAAAATTTGGGTTTTTTTAAAAAAGTTTTCTCTTCTTCAGTCCACCATTCCTGGGTGGAAACGATTTTTTGGAAAGAAAATTTTGTGCATAATCCCTATCTGGGGAAATTTAAAAATTTTGATGGTTTTTTGTGAAAAATCAAAAAATCTTTATGAACAGCGTTTTTTCCCTCCAAAAACCCGAGCAACTCCCTTGAAAGAAGGGCTACCAAAAAACCTATAGATTCTTGAGACATGAAATCAGCAACAGAAACAAAAACAACACCCAAATTTTCCCCTGAAACCCAAAACACTTTTTCACACCAAGCCCTCCAAATTAAAAATACAACAAAACAGTGCGGGCGGAAATGACGCGGGCCCGTTGAAACACGTTCAATTACCCCACTACTAATTTGGGAAAGAAAGTAAAAATGGTCCAGATATGTTTTTAACTCTGGCGGGGAAAAACGGGGTTCGGGGTTTTTCCTGCGAGTTTGGGCCCAAAACAACTTTTGTTGAAAAAAAGGTCTGAAAATTTTAAACCCGCTCAAACACACCGTGGGGGAGCCCCGGGAAGCGTATAAACCCAACCCCCCCGCACGCACGTCCCCCACCCCAAAGCACGCAACATCAAGTTATCTACCCAAATTCTTAAAATGGAAAATTTTAAACCCATCAAAAGTTTGTTAAAAATCAATGTGTTTTTTTGGGTCAAATTTTGTGTCATAAATTTTTCCCTTTAAAAATTTTTTAAAAAAAGAACGAAAAAATACCAATCCTAAAGGCACCTTTTCCGGGCCCCAAACCGGGGGAGGGGTGAGAGAACGTATAAAAACCAAACCCCAGGTCACTTTTTCTCGAAAACTGTTTGAGTGTAGGGGTGTTGGGGTGTGGTTTTAGGTTTTTGGGGGTGTGTGTCCTCGTCTCGTCTCTGTCTGTCGGGCGTTTTGTTTTCCGAGGGCAACTTAAACCTAGGGGTTTTTCCCCCTCCTCCCCCACGCGTAAAATTTAAAATACCGCGAAGAAATTTGGGTACCTGGTGCAACCCCCCCCGTGTATATGGGGGCGTTCGCCCCAACTGCTTTTCCCCGCGTTTTCTCAAAGGGGAAAGTGTTCAGTCCCTTTTCTACTTCCTCTACGCTACTCAAAGAAAACTTTTGTAAATTAAATAATTTAAAACGGAAAAACCGACACAGTATGTTTGTTTGTAGATAATTCGTTTTTTTTGTTTTTTGAAGACTTGCTTGTTAAGAAAATAAAAGCCAAACCTGGGGCCCTTTCCCCCCGAAAACTTGGGGGAGGAGCAGGGGCCCCCGAACAACATTTATTAGTTTTCTAAATTCTCTTTTTTCAGTCCCGGACCCGAGAACAGGGCGCCCTCAGCTTTTTCCACCGCAAAAGCCAAACCTGGCAAGTTCTGCTTTCCCTTGGGGACAGAAACTTTTCCCCCAATCGGCATTCGACCCTTGCTGGGGTTTTTTTTTGCCGGGAGAAAACGGAGGGAGGGGGGAAAAAAAATTTTCCCAAATCGTTTTTATTGGTTTTTTGGGGGCGAGCCGTTCCCCCCTTTTCCTCCCCAAATTTTGTCCTCTCGCGGTCGAAAAACAAATTTAGAAAGAGTCTCTTTCACTGGCCCGGACAGTGGAGTACTAGTTTCCACCTTCTGTTTCTTTGGGGTGTCTTTGTCACTGTTAACACTCGAGTTGTTGGAGGAACTAGAGCCTGAACCTGCACCAGTCTGCGTACGCTGTTTTCTCTTCTTATGGCGGGCCATAACATTGCACACTGACAACATCACGGACAGTCATTTCAGCAACGATTTCTTCACATCACGCTGACCAAAAGTTCCAAAAACTCGGATGGAGGTGGGCAGTAGATACACTGTTAACTTCGTGGCATTCTTGGTGACCGATCGGTTGTTTAATTAACTAAAATAAGTTAATCAAGAGCAGAGCTGTCAAAAAGACGTCCGACTCATCCGGTTAACAGTGTTCACCCCTTCCAAAGTCATTCTTTGTTTGCAGGTACCACTATTTACTTGTCATGAATTCGTTGGCTGGCACTTACCTGCGGCCGCGTGGTCTCAGTCTTCTGAAAGGACTGGGACCCTACCATTACCATCAGATCACAGATTTCATCCCTGTTCCACAGCAAGCGTGCAAAATGAGTGGGGAAGGATTTGAACATGGCAAACCTCGATCCCCAGGTATCTGTTAAAACATTAGGTCGCAACAATCAAGAACCGAGATCGGCGATTTGCTGACAACAGTCTGTGCAGAAAAGAAGCAGTTTTTCTCAACGAGTGGAGAAGGATTTGAACATGGCAAACCGCGATCCCCAGGTATCTGTTAAAACATTAGGTCGCAACAATCAAGAACCGAGATCGGCGATTTGCTGACAACAGTCTGTGCAGAAAAGAAGCAGACTTGAGCTCTTGACTGACGCCAGTAGCCAGAAAGTTGACAAGAAATTGGAGAATTGCCACGTTCAACGCGTAACTGATACGTCTAAATGAAAACTAAACACAGCTAAAAACAACAACAACAACAACAAAAAAACAATGAGGCAAAGACCAGCATGGAACAACCTAGTCTCCACATCAGTTTCCTTCCGTTGACATTCATCATACCCTTCATCTTCTGTACAAACTGGCCGTTGTCTTTAGTGAGGCACTGGGGATCAGAAAGAACTGGTCCTCACACTGGTGGGGCACCACAGTTCTCACCTGTTGCCGAAGATCACGCTGCAGATCACGTTAGCAGTGAACTTGGAAAACAGGGGCTTGACCTCCATGGGCTGACCTTGACTTTCAGTCAGCACGTTCACCACTGCACGCGCTTCCTCGTGCACACGCTCCTCCAAGGTCTTTTTGCCACCCCAAAGTCTCGCATGGTCTTTAAGGTGACCCGTCTGAGTGCTTTCCACATGGGTCCTTCCGAAAATACAACACCTGCACATGACGAAGTACTGTTTTAGGCTACTGAGTCCTCCCGCTGTTGTGTTGAAGTGTTCTTCTATATTGTTAGCAGCAGCAGTAAATCATTGTCAGAGACAGAGAGAGAGAGAGAGAGAGAGAGAGAGAGAGAACACTGAACACTGAACATGTTTAATGTCATTAGCTATACAGCCTTAGTGACATGGGGGTAAAGCACGAAATAATCATATCGAAAACGAAAGTAACAACATAAAAGAAACATCCATCAATTGGAAGCTTGAAATACAAGCAGAATAGGCCAGTATCACGACCATCCAGATTAATATTATTCATAAAAGTAAATATGTAAATACGATACCCAAAATATTTTACTACTTCCTGTACCATTCATTTTTTCATTTGTACATCGTAAGTTCTAGTTGGTGATAACTTCTGCGCGTATCTTCAATGCCTCTGCAATGTATCTGGCAAGTTATTTCACTGAATTATCGTCATAATTCAGTTTCAGCATTCCAAATGTGTCCTGATTTATGGCAACATTCTTTTGAAAGACAACACACTTATCTCGTACAGCACTGTAATATCTACAATGAAACAAAAAATGCGACTCATCCTCCCTAAGGAAGCCACACAATGGACACGGTGACAGAGAGAGAGAGAGAGAGAGAGAGAGAGAGAGAGAGAGAGAGAGAGAGAGAGAGAGAGAGAGAGAGAGAGGAGAGAACAAAAGATGAGTAGTTCCAAGAGACCAAAAGTAACACCATGCCGATTCACTGATAAACAAAAATAAAAGTATAAGAAAACTGGACTACAAACATCCCCTTGCACACTCTTGTACACTTAACAAAATCCAATAATTTTGCTCCCGCTCTAATTCTTGCATTTTATTTCAATAGAAATACTTTTAACGCAATGATACAATTTACCTTTAAGTCCATCTTTTAACAAAATAGGCCAAAGTAGTTTCCATGAAACTGAATCGAAAGCTTTTTCGAAATCCACACAAGCCACACATAGCTCCTTTTTTGTTACAAATTGTTTTTGAACTGCAGCTAACAGACTAAACATGTGATCAATTGTAGAAAATCTTTTAGAACCCTGTTTGATGTTCCCCTGTTATTTTATTCTCAGATGTCCATTTATGCAGTCTATCATCAATAACAGAACTATAGAGGTTTCTACATACATTTTACAAAGAAATACCTCTGTACTCTTCTGCATCGCTTATTTCCCTCTTCTTAAATAAAGGTAAGATTGTGGATTCTTTCTAATCTTCAGGATAAACCCCAGTGTCAAATAGATAATTAAACCATTTAACTAAAACATCAAAACAATCTCACCAGAATTCTATAGCCTATATATAAAAAATCAACTTCCCAGTGGAGCCACAGGGCTGTCTTTAATGTCTTAATAGCTGATAATGTTGCCTGTCTGGATACTGATCCGTGAAAAGTATTTTCTTAATTTTTTCATCGCATTGTCAGTCTCAGTGGACTCGTCATTATCCCTATTCTAAAGGTTTTTAAAATGTCAGAATCAGTCCTGCACAGAAATGTTATTTGCAGGTTGTAATTTCTTTTTGGAAATCTTCTATAAAGTATTCTAGAAAAACTGATGAAAGATCGTTCAACAGAGAACTGTTATGTTCTTTTTGCTCTCTTTATTTGCATTTTATATTCCCTCCTCGCAATGCAGAACAATACTCTATCATTTTTATCCATTGTTTTCAGAAAAATTCTGAATAATCTACAAAGTCTACGTTTCGCTACTCTGCATTCTAGATCAAACTAAAGTCTGTAAAAATTTCTTACTTGGTGCTATAGTGTTCATCACAATTTCCGAACGCTCTTCGACAGTTGTATTAAACAAACTCAGAGCTTTCTTGACGTCTACAGAAAAAAGATGTTCAACGCCATTTAACCTTTCAGAACGTCTGGTGAATTAAAAAATTCAAGAAAATGTTTCACTGTTGTCTTGGTTCCAGTAAACTAATCATCATCTGCATTAGGAATAAAACTGGTATGTGACTGATCATTTTGCATTTCAATGCGCAACACCAGTGGTAAGTGATCAGAATCATATCTTTCCATCACATTAAGAGTCATCGTTCTACACATTAGTTAAACTAATCTATAGACAAAATAGTTATTCACGCTGCTCCCTATATCCGAAATGTATGTGAAACGACTTTCGATGTTGCTATTATATATTCCATTTAAAATGTGCCGATCCTAACAAGTGCAAATGCTAAGTAGTCTTTATCCGCATACACATGTTATCCCCTGTCTTGAGAAAACGTCTGCAAGTCCTGGAGAAATATTTGAAGTTCTTGTATTCATATCACCACAAAATAGCAATTCAGTATCATCGAAGGACAACACCTTGTTTACATTACAATCTTAGAACATCTTAAAACCAACACGTGCATCAATATATTAATATATGTTCCTACACCAATATACCGAGACCATTGAGATTGTCGGTATTGTAGGTTTTTTCTCACAGTCAGACAATCCGTATCAAAATTACATTTCTGAAGTTGCTATCGTGGACGAAAAATACATGGACTGTTGGACTTCACCATTTTCTTCAGATTAATTTGTTATTGCTGCAAAAGATATAACATATGAGACATAATTTGTCAGGGAGAATTATCTGTTTAATAAATAGTCTACCTCACTCTAATCACTGTAGGGAGGATGATCTGTTAAATGAAATCACTGTTCTCACTATAGGAGGATGATCTGTTAAATGAAATCAGTCTGCCTCACTCTACTCACTGAAGGGAAGACAATCTGTTATATGAAATCACTGTACTCACTATAGGGAGGATGACCTGTGAAATAAAATCAGTCTGCCTCATTCTACTCGCCTGTATGCTGAATGATTTATTGGATGAATACACTCTGCCTCATTCTACTCACCTGTAAGGTGAATGAACTGTCGGATAAATACAGCCTACCTCACTCTACTCACATGCATTGTTGATGATATGTTGGATAAATACAGCCTACCTCCCTCCACTCACATGCAGAGAACAGGAAAACACGGATTCTAACTCACCCTAGCCCTCACCTAGGTTCGGGGCTAGGGCGATCTAGAATCCGTGTTTTCCTGTTCTCTGACAAGTAAGACTTCAATAACCAAAAAATAACGATTATCTACAAACAAACATACTGTGTAGGGTTATCCGTTTTTAATACTAATTTACTAAACTTTTTAGATTTCAGTTTTTGCTTAATCCTATGTTTTTCCTGATCGTTTTCAATAACATCATTTTCACGCAAACATTCATCAAATGCATCTCTGTCTTTCATGTGAAATAAAACTACAGTCTTTAACTGTTCTCTAAAGTCTTTTAAAACCGAGTTATATTTTTGACATAAAATCCACACACTTATCCCAGCATGCCTTCCACTGAAAGCTAGTTTCGACAAAGTGTTTCTCTTTTTAACTATGTCTCTTTCTGCTGAACAGTCATCTATAATAAATAGTGTCTGCGTTCCTTCAAACAGTTTATAAAACTGTTCTAAACACTCACTTAATTTATTGCTAGGATTAACTAAATATATTTTATCATCTGTCCATATAAACCTTCTATCGTGATATGCTTTGTTCCATTTAAGTGTTGGACAGAAAACCACAATATGATCAAAATTATAACGATAAACTGTTTGTAACAGGTCGAGGATAAATATTGTTTTTCCACAACCAGTTTGTCCACAAATTAATGAACAATGAGGGGTTTTTGTCATAAAGTTTAACTGCTCCATAGTTTTATAACAGAACTTAATCTAATCCAGTTATTGTTTTTATCATGCTCTCTGTCAAAACTTGTTCAGTATAATAAAATCCTAAAAGGTCTAAATGTGTAAGATTAATCCAATTTAGTTCTGTAAGATTGTTTCTATTTAGACTAATATTGATTTTGTTGCTTGTTGTTATGACCATTGTTAAGAACGACGACGGTAACTTCAAGTTTTTTCAACGTCTAAGTTTTGCCAGCTAATTAGAATTCCTTTTAGAAGGACGTCACTGACGCCCACAGCCCCATTCCTTTTCACATCTTTTAAGACAGAAATTTCAAATATCATTGTGAACGTGTCTCCTATTTTCATTTGTGGAATGAATTGTAATTTTGTAGAAGCATCTTTTAAAACCGTTTCTCTTCTGTGGAGGATGTACTGTTTATTCCCAAACGGCTTTATTTCAATCTCTTTCCGACTATTGTCATCTGGCATAAGACTTACATGTAAAGGACCTGAGTTGAATGCTTTTCTGAAATTTTTTTGATGGTTAAAAAATGTAAATGGGCTTATGAATTCAAATTTTATGTCCCATTCTAAATATGGTTCCAAGTGCCATTTGAGGTCAGGTTTTCAAACTATTTTATATTCATACTGGCCAACATTATTTGCTTCTACATTGCGCAGTTGCTCTAGTTTAGGAAACTTTTTGTTGTCGCTAACCTCTTTGCGTTTATAATCACCATCTTTAGTGTACTCAAAACCATACAAAGTGCCTATCTCACCGTTCTGTTCAAAGTCCGCAAAGTCTGCAAGGTCTTTTAATTCTAAGGTTATACACCTTACAGGCGCCAATGTAACTCCTGGTTCTTCTGGCCCCCGCGACATTTTTTAGTACAGTTTATTATTTTATTTCCAAAACAATGTGCAGGTTATCACATTTTACGACTTTCCCCGTTTTGTCTTTGATCTTTATATTAAATGATCCGACCCTTCCACAAACTAATCTTTTAAACTGTAAATTAGGGAATTGTATAATTTCATAATCGCAATATGCAGCTTTCCCTGACGGCAGAGCTCTTAAAACATTTGAGGGCCTTCCATTATATAAGTTTTCATCAGTGCTTAGCTCATCCAAATGAACATAGAGTAATGAATGTACTGCAAGATCGAGCGGATTTTCTCCCTCATAAGTAGTTTCGGTTGGTGTAACTCTAAATCTATAATTGTCAGCTGCAAAGCCTAACATTTTAGCTAGCTCTCTATCAAAATAGTAACCTACTTCTTCTTCAGGTTTGAATGTTAACATTGTTTTCAGATTTGCATTGTTAAGTTTGAGAGTAATGTCGAAGTAGCTCATTGCTTCTTTTAGTGAGCAAAACCCGTAATAACCATCAGGTATTATTAACTGGCTAACTAATTTTCCTGCATTATTAAATTTTTCAATCTTATTATTCCCCTTGGCTTCAGTTATATTAAACCATACGACTTTGTAGAATATTTCATGGAGCGCGACCATTTTGGTTCTGCAATCGTTCTCAACAGCATGTTTTTAAATCCGTAGGACTGTCTTGAGTTGTTATTGTTACAAACATTTTTTTTAAACAAAATAAAAATGAGCGCGTTTAAATATACTAAAGATGCAAAATATTCTGTTGGGCCGCACTACAATCCTAAAATATAGCCACTGATACTCTTGACATTGCTGTGACCCAGGCTGTCACTTTTCATAAAAAGGTGAGTACTCCATTAAGCAGATATCTTAACCCCCCTATTAAAAAAGACTACATCGCGAAAGTGTGGTTCAGTCATCCGATGCAGTTTTATCAGAACCAGTTAAACTTTGCTGTGTTTTGTGCATCAACTGGTGTGGAGTGTCGTATGCTGATCATTTAAATCATCCTGATCCTTTGGTGAGGTCAGTGTACAGATTTCATTTTTATTACACCTTCAGACGTATTTTTGACTGAACTGCAAGCGCCATTACCAAATGACAAAACGTTTAATCCATTCAGCAACCGAATAGACATGAAGGCTTTTGAAAGGATTTGTAGCGAATTCAATATTAATGTTAAGACAGACTTTAGACAAAAGTCGGATCTTAATCATGGCTTAGGCACCCCTTATTTGTGGGGCGTGCAGAGAAAGTATAACTATGACTGGAATCCTCCTTACACATCTTTTTCTTCAGGCACAGGCGTTCACCTCGGGTCTATAGAGCAAGAGCATAAAACAGCGTGGACAACATTTATCTTAGACATATCTGAGGGCCTAACTCAAGCGGGAATAGTACGAATAAACGACTCTATTCGTACTTACGTTTGGTGTTTGCTAGGTTCGCAAGCACAGACAAGGTCGAGCATAACTGATTCTTCTACTGGCTTTGATGCACAAAAACAATACTTAGCAAATTTAGAGGACGCCATTAATTCTACAGTTGATTTAGATTCAAGTATAAAAAGGTACCAAAATGTTTTACAATACGCAAGATCGAAAGTAGACTTTGCTGTGGGCACTGGTTTATACATGCTGCCTTCTGACCTTAGACTCCAGGTAGGAACAATAATAAACTACAACAATGAAATCATTGTGGCAGGCAGTGAACAGAAGGTTGGGAAAAACGACATAAATTCTGGGCCAGTAATAGTACAAACATAAAAAAACACCCATAATTAAGTCATCCAATCCCCGAGGTCCAAAGCCCAAAGACTGTTGAAGACGTGGACTTTGTTCGCGATGACCATGAATATGAAAAGACAGCGCTAGTTGTTGGATTAACTGTCCTAGGATTACTTGGTCTTTATCTTACTAAATAGTAACCCAACTATTAAGAGAACTAATGCCCATAAGTGCTCGGCCATAAAGCCAACTACTTTGCTTGCAGTAGACAAAAGCCAGCTAATAACACTCCCTAATATACCTGGTAAAGAGTCTATAGCTTTACCAGCTAATTTTTTTTAATAAACTCGCAAGATGATCAAGCTGTTTTTTTACCCATGATTTATCAGGCGATGGCGATGGAGGCACTAGCCCAGCACCACCGCCACCGCCTGTAATAGCCATCACAGTGTACTTATTGCAAATCCTAAGGCCGTTATAACGCTTGCTAATGTGACGCCTTGCTCTCTAAACAGCGTTCGTATTCGTTCTGCTAGCGTTGTGTCTTCATATAAAATTTTCCGGATAGTTTCTCTTATTCTATTCACTTGAGTTCGTAATTGGTCTCGGTTAGTAGTTAGCGCTTCTAGTCTTGCTGGTCTTCGTTCTTCAAGATTTTTTAGTCTTTGTCTTATTCTTTCTTTAATCTCACGCCCTAAGTTGGCGTCGTCAGCCTCAACGAGTTTTTCTTTTTCTCTTTTTATATCCTCATCTAGTACACCCAGTTTTGCTAAATTGTTTTCTAATTCACCTCCAAAAGTACGATCAAGGGCTAATAAGTCTCTCTCAGGTAGCCGTGGTTCGTGTATAGTTTTTAATACTGTTTCTTCTTCTTCAGTGAGTTCTGCTCCTACTGTATTTATTACTTTGACTGCTGTTTGATCTAAATCTTCAAGTTCCATGGTTTGCATTTGGTTATCTGTCGGGAGTTCTTGTAGTGTGTTTTGAAGTTTAGCAACTGCCTCCCTATCTAATTTTGGTTTAGTAAGGCCAAGGCGATTTCGAACTTCCACCTGAAGGTGTTTTTTGATTGTACCCATGCCTACAAACTTTGATGAGTCTCGTTTATGTGTAAGCTGAAAAGGTTGTCCTTGCTTGTTTTTTACATACAAATGGTCATCTTTTACTTCAAAATCATCAGGGTATATAGTTTCGGGAGGTTCTAGTCCTAAACTTTTGGTATAATGATCTGACCTTACTTTCTGTTAATTCACGCCTTTGCGCCCCCTCTAATTCATCCTGCAATGAGAACGCTGAGCGGTGCTGTTTCAAAGGAGTCCTTTCATCCATGTTGGCGTCTCCAAGATCACTAATATCATAATCTTCTTCACCTCCAATTCCCGCCATGTTTTTAAATAATTAATTTTTTAATTTTGTTTTATAAAAATGTCACAAGTATATGGCTCGATTCTTGACCCGCATAGAAGACTGAAAGAACCCCGTGGCGTGAAGGGAAATAAACGGAATATTACTGTTCCAAATAATCCATCTACTATTGATGCAGATCAAATTCTTACTGTTAGATTTCCAGACCTAGGAGCGGATGATTTGATTGTGCCAGGCTCTGCACGGCTTACTTTCAAAATAGAACTCGCTTCAACAACAGACCAAACCAGAACAGTTGTCCAGAATTTGGGACGGGCAATCGTTAAGAAAATTTCTGTAAAACTTGAGGGGCAAGAAGTATTTTCTTTAAACAATGCAGACATATTTTTAACCTATTCTGATCTATGGCTAACCGCGAATGAAAGGGAAGATCTTGCGTTTCAAGGAATCGGCAATGAGAAGCACTAAAACTTAGAATAGGCGCCGAACTCGCCTCAGGTGCTAAAAGCAGCAAAAAGGCTTTAGCTGTAAGTTATGCGTTTGGAAATCGCTTTTCCATTCCCCTAGATTTTGAGTTGTTAAAAGCGCATGCGCCATACTTTCAAGGAGCATTAAAAGACAGATTGTCATACGAACTAACTTTTAATGACTACAAACGTGTTATCAGATCAACAGACACCGAAGCAAAGTACAGCATTTCTGACATCTCGTTAGAGTTTGACGTTGTTAGCAACTCTAATTTAGCAAGGCTGATTGAGCACCAATATGAGTCACAATTAGTAATATATTACGAAAACGTGCGTCATCATTCAACATACCCTAAAAGCAGGGCAGACGCTATATGGAATTTTAATCTTAGTGTCGCAGTAAAATCGCTTAAAGGTATTTTATTGCTGTGTGAAGATGAAGAACCATTCGCAAGAGCAAGTGAAAAGTTTTTTAATCCAAAAATAACGAAAGTGCAATGTACAATTGATGGTAGTCCTAACCAAATCTACGCTAGCGGGCTTAGACCTTATCATCATTTTGACGAAATAAGAAAATTGTTTGGGGGTGGGAGGGGCAGAAGCCCAACAGCAGACCTTGCGTCTAAAGATCTACACCTTCACAGTGTTAGGCTTGATGATTATTTAACATCAAATACGGTTTATGGATTGACCTAAGGTCAACAGAGGTTAATCAGTTGCATGGAAGTGGGAGAACGGTTAAAGACGTAAACATTCAAATTGAGAAAGAAAAAGAAGCTGATAAACTGCTTAATGTACATTTGTTTTTATTAATTGATGCACAGTTGAATATTGAAAAGAAAAATTAAAAGATACAGAATACTAAATTATTTTTTCATTTTTAAAAAAGCATGTCTGTTCAAGTTTATCCAAATGTGCCTACAGCACCGGAGTCGCCAAGAGAAGAGATAGTAGAAACCCCCGGCATAAAAACCTTCAGATTAACCAACATTACACAAATGCAACAAAAACTAGAGCAGGACCTTTCAAAATACAGCAAAGCCAAACGAAGGTATTCTGCTGCCTTTAATGCTGTTACCTATGTTAATACTGGAGCATCGACTATAAGCGCCGCATCAGCAGGAACGAGTGTTGGTCTCTTAGCATCAGGCATAGGCGCACCTGCAGCTTTACCTCTAGGAGGTTTGTCTTTAGCTCTCGGCCTGTGTTCATTAGCTGTAGGTGCAGCTAGCAAAAAATTAAAAACTAAACTCCAAAAGCACACAGCTATAGTTCAACTGATAACAGCTAAACTTAGTTCCTTTAAGCTGATAATAAATAAAGCACTAGCTGACTCAAACATCACGGATGAAGAATTTAGTCGTTTACAGGCCGATTTTGATGACTACAAAAGACAAAAGTTTGATCTTCAAAGAAAGTCGAGGACAAGTTTTTCTCAACAGCCAGACCCCGAGCAGATAAAAAAGGAATGCTTAAAAAAAGTAAACGAAACATTAAACTCTGTTCTAAACAGCTCACATTAACACAACGCCAAAGGGTGTTTATACTTTAGTTTATGAGTCCAAGCACAAAAAGACTATCGATATTGATTAATTATTTTTTGATTTAAATAAATATTTTGAGTTAGAAAAGAAACTCAGCATGGATAAGATATATGAAGGTCCAGACGAATTGTTTGAAGCAATGCAAGAAGATTTATCAAGAGCACTGAATGATATTGATTTAGAAGTCATTGATCCAGCAAGCGTACAGGCAAGTGTTGCTCATGCTATTTCTCAAGTTCCGGGTAAACTAACAATAGACCCGCCAGTTAAAGTAATGTTAGCTGTTTTAATCGACTATGTAACAATAAATGAAGAAAATCTAGAAGTCTGGGTCTCAACTAAACAACAGACTATTCTTTCTCATAATGACTTAACACCTGGTTGGGCAGACCAACTGCTTACACAGTTTGATGTGGCTGCTGAAGAAGCCAAAATGAGAGGCTCTGGTTGGTCAGAGGGCGAAGTCTTAGAGATCAGATTAAAACAGGCTAATATGCGCCGATTGTAGGCAGGTCTTACATTCCACTACCTCCAGCATTAGTTGCAAAAGAGCAGTTTTAAACATAAAGAATACAGACGACAAATGTTTTATGTGGTGTGTTCTCGCAAGGCTGCATCATGCCCGCAAAAACGCAGAGAGAGTGTCTAACTATCACCCTTACATCAATGATCTTAACTTTAGTGGAATATCCTTTCCCGTTAGCGTGGATTCCATTGATCAGTTTGAAGAACAAAACAACCCAATAACTGTTAATGTCTACACATGGGATGAGGAAACAAATCTACAGCCGATTAAAGTGTCCAAGAACAGTCCAACGATTGGCGAGCCAGACAAAAATCATGTTGACTTACTACTAATGTTTTCGCCAGCGGGTCTACCGCATTACACATTGATACGCACAATGAGTAGATTATTGCGGCATACTTCAAAGCAAAAAAAGGTAGGTAAGGTAGATGTTATGTTAGATTGATACTGTCTGACTAACTCTACTCGTCTGTGTGGTGGCTGATGTTTGTGCTGAGTACAGTCTGAGTCAATCTACACACCTGTCCCTGTGTGATGGATGACCTGTTGAAAAGAGTGCAGGTGCGACGGACGACCAGAGAAAATGTCCCCGTGTTTGACAAAGGTTTCATGGGCCAGCTGGACAACAGAACAAACAGGCTGTGAACAGAGGTCGCCTCTCTGTCTTTCTTCCACACACTGAGCATAACATACAGACTGTGAACATAGGTGACCTCTCAGTCTTTCTTCCACACACTAAGCATAACATACAGACAGTGAACAGAGGTCGCCTGTCTGTCTTTCTTCCACACACTGAGCATACCATACAGACAGCGAACAGAGGTCACCTGTCTGTCTTTCTTCCACACACTGAGCATAACATACAGACAGTGAACAGAGGTCGCCTGTCTGTCTTTCTTCCACACACTGAGCATAACATACATACAGTGAACAGAGGTCGCCTCTCTGTCTTTCTTCCACACACTGAGCATAACATACAGACAGTGAACAGAGGTCGCCTGTCTGTCTTTCTTCCACACACTAAGCATAATATACAGACTGTGAACAGAGGTGACCTCGGTGTCTATTTTCCACACACTGAGCATAACATACAGACTGTGAACAGTGGTGACCTCTGTTCTATTTTCCACAT
>CM031619.1:36541425-36571425 GCA_018398815.1 Conus ventricosus | reverse complement strand
CAACCCTACAATTACCGCGTCTATTGCCAATTGGATACTTTAAGAACACAAGCTTGTTTTGTTGGGTTATATAAATGTGCATCCTTTTTATCACTACTATTTAAAAAACTATTTAAAAATGGAACCTTTTAAATATAATGAAAGTGCCACTTACAATGTCGGAGCGTTTAATGAGCCCAAATCTTTGGACTTTAGTGATCTAACCATTGCAGTAGATGAAACATATGGCTTTCATGTTAGACTTGTAAACCCACTAACTAGATATTTAAATCCTCCCATAAAGAGTGATAGAGTGCCATCAGCATGGTCATCCCACCCTGTGGCTTTTTTTCCAGAATCAGTAAAATTTTGCCATTTACTGCTCAACCACTGGCTGTGGTGTTTTATATACAAACCATTTAAACCACCCCAATCTCTTAGTAAGATCTGTATATAACTTTCATGTTTATTACCAGTATAGACGCATACTAACTGCACTACAAGTGCCCCTCCCTAATGACAACGCGTTTAATTCCATTTCTCAGCCCAATGGACAATAATGCATATGAAAGAATCTGCAACGAATTTAACATTAAACCTTCAACTGACTTTAAACAAAAGTTAGACCGCAATCACGGGTTGGGCACATTGTATTTGTGGGGTGAACGTAGAGAATATAATTATGATTACTGGCCTGACCACACCTCTTTTAAGCCAAACAAACAAGTTAGATTGGGATCCATAGAACAAAAACACCCTAATGCCTGGGCAACATTTATCTTAGATGAAAGTAAAGGCCTAACAATGCCAGGAGTGCAAAGGCTTAATGACTCCATACGGACATACGTGTGGTGTCTATTAGGAGCGCAAGCACAGACCAAGTCTAGCATAGTGGATCAATCTACAGGCTTTGACGCCAGAAAACAATTTCTGGCCAATTTAGAAAATGCTATTAACTCTGCTGTTGATTTGCCTTCCAGCATACAAAGACATCAAGACGTTCTTTCACATGCTAGGTCAAAGGTTGACTTTGTTGTGGGCCATGGGTTGTACATGCTGCCCTCTGACCTTAGACTACAGATTGGCATGATACAGAATTATAATAATGAAATCCTCATAGCGGGAGACGACCAAAACTTAGGGCACAATCAAGGTTTAAACACAAGGCCTGCACCATCCATTTAAAAAAAAAAGCATCTAGCCCTGAACAATCAGAAAGCGACCCGCCGCCAGTTATAAGCAGCCCACAGCCAGAAAGCAGCCCTGTTAATATACTTCACCCTGACAGACACACTAGCAAAAAGACAGCCCTTGTTGTGTTTTTTAACTTTTACTGGATTAGCTACACTTTATTTCACTAAAAATTAATCCAGCAGCCAGCACCCCTAACGTCCACAGATGGTCGGCCATATAACCAGCCACTTTGCCTATAGTAGACAAAACCCAGCTAACAGCACTACCTATTATGCCAGGCAGAGCATCAAGCGCTTTAGCTGCTAACTTCTTTAATAAGTTTGCTAGATGGTGTAATTGTTTTCTAATCCAACTTTTACCAGGCTGAGGCGTTGGAGGCACTACTGGCCCTGTTGGCGCACTACCTGTTAAAGCATAAACGAGTGTAGAGATAGCAAACCCAACGGCTGTTAATATACTAACTATTGTAATCCCCTGTTCTCTAAAAAGAGTCCTTATTCTTTCTGCTAGCGTACTGTTTTCATAAAGTGTTCTGTTTATAGTTTCTCTGATTCGGTTTGTGATGCTAGCTGAGCTCTGTTAGTAGACAGCGTTTCTAACCTGGCCGCTCTTTCTAGCATTGAATCCTGTATTTTCTGCTGTATTCTAGCCTTTTCTTCTCGCCCTAAGTTGTTATAATCTGCATCAGCCAATTTATTTTTTTCTTCTTCTATTTGTCTATCCAGTTCACCAAGTTTTGAAACGTTGTTTGTTAGTTCTCCCCTTATAGTCTTTAGAGCAGTATTAAGACCAAGGATTTCACGCATAGGCAATGGAGAATCGTCAATTGTTTTTAACTGTGTATCCTCATTAAAACTCGTTTCAATTTCTGTTTTTAGTTCATCTGCTGTTCGATTTAATTCTTGAAGAGGTATGTTTTGTATTTCAGATTGTGTTGGCAACTCTTGCCCCAAGTTCTGTAAAAGGCTAACAGCCTAAGATCTAAGTCCTAAAATATTTAATCGCTTTTGGTCTGCAACAGGGATCCTCTGTCTATTTGTGCTTAGTTTTAAAAACTTAGTTGGGTCTGGCTTTGTAGTAACTCTTACAAAATTTCCTTTACTAGTCCTTATATACAGATGGTTACTTTTATCCATCCTAAAATCAAAAGGGCTGTGGCCTTCTGGTGGCTCTAGTCCTATGCTTATGTAGAATGAGTTAATTTTATTTGTTAATAGTTCTGCACGAGATGCGCTAACTCCAGGGGGCGTTTCTACTCCTTCTTCTAATGAAGGGATTGAAGAACCTGCTGCTGCTGCTCCTTTAAGTTCTTCTTGCAATGAAGGACCCAGTTCTCTTTCTTTATTATTGTCGTCTTCAATAGGATCAATCACGTCAAAATCTTCATCCATATTTTTTATTTATATTCTTTTTTGTTTTATAAAAAATGAACTCATGCGGTTGCGACCTCGATCCATACAGAAAAGAGAAGGAACCCCACGGCATAAAAGGCACAAGGCAGACTGTAATTAGTGTAAATACCCCATCAACAATTGAGCCTGGCCAACCGTTAACAGTAAGATTTCCTAATCTTGGGGCTGACGATGTTATAATGCCAGGCACTGCTAAACTATCATTCAAAATAGATATTAAATCGACAGATCCTAATGCGACTGTTGTTGCTAATTTGGGCAGGGCCATCGTTAAACATATAGCAATCAAACTGGAGGGCAGAGAAGTCTTCATATTAAACAAAGTAGACATTTTTACCCTCTATTCTGACCTATGGCTGCCCAAAAAAGAAAGAAAAGAGAAAGTTTATCAGGAATACAAGGCCCAAACGGTCTTAAGCACAGGCTTAAAGCGGAGGATGCAAAGGCTGATGTCAAAGATGAGGCAGTAGCAGACGCATTTGGCAACAGATTCTGCATCCCTCTAGATTTTGAACTGTTAAAGACGCATATGCCATATTACCAAGGCGCACTAAAAGAAAAACTTACTTATGAACTGACATTTAATACTAGCGATTCTGTTGGTCTGTCTGAAGATCCTTTAGCCAAATACACAGTCAGTGACATATCTCTTGAGTTTGATGTTGTTACTCACCCTGAACTGGCTAGAACAATCTTAAACCAGTATAACAGTAAAACAGTTATTTATTATGAAAGAGTTTATGTACCAAAATACAGAAAATAAAAACAAGCGAGACACTCTCTGGAACATACATCTAAATCAGTCTCTGAAGTCCTTAAAAGGAATTTTGTTCTTGTTTACTGAAGACACAACTCCTTTTCATAGAGAATCAGAAGTGTTTTATAATCCAAAAATGGAGAAGGTTGACTGTGTGATAAATGGCAAGTCTAATCAGTTGTATTCGGGTCGTGGGCTTTTACCTTACCAAAACTTTGATGAAATAAGAAAGTTGTTCGCTGGAGGTAGACAAAGAGATCCTGCAGTTGATCGTGTATGTAAAAAAACGTCGTCTTTATGATGTAAAACTCGAAGACTACTTAACAACCAAATATGGGCTGTGGCTGGATTTTAGATCCACATTTGAAAACAGACTGTTTGGAAGTGGAAGAGGGATATGGCAGGATGGTATAAAAATAAATATTCACAAGAAAGCAGACGGAGGCGGTCCAATACAAATGCATATTTTTATGGTTTGTGACGCTAAGTTAAACATTGAAGAAAACAGGCTAAAAGAAGCATCCTATTAAAATGCAGAAGAAATATTCTAATAAAATGCAGGCTAAAAAAAATGCCTATATTTGATCGACGACAACAACCTGTCAACGTTTCCTAGCAAGTGTGGGGCCAGAGACTGAGAAAGATCATCTGCGACCTGCACAGACAACTGAACACACATTGCAACTGCAGCAGTTAACAACACAAACACACGCACACCAGTTCTTCTCTTAGGTTTTGAAAGTTGTTAGCCAGTCAGTGACTGCTACTATGGTCAGTACTCACTTTGTGAATCCGGTGGTTCTGTCGTCAGCTTTGCCTCGGCCTGTCGTTAGTCCCTGTGTCCAGAACACTGGAATCGACTTACAATCGTCCGCTTTCGACTTTCGCCCCGACTGTTTGTAAATAGCGCATCAGTTGGCCACCGTAGGATGAATAGCTCGAGTGCTCCAGAAAGACCTTGTTCAGAGCGCTCTAGACCTCTTCTCTCCGCGACAACTGTGCCTCACGGCCTGCATTTTATACCCTGTCGACTGACGCCTTGTCTCCTAGGGTGAAAAGGTGTAACGTTGTGTTCATTCTTCTTCGCGTTTTTTTGTTTGTTGTTGTTTTTTGTCACTGGGACCACTTATGTTATCCACAGTTGGCCACCGTAGGATGAATAGCTCGAGTGCTTCAGAAAGATCGTGTTCAGAGCGCTCTAGACCTCTTCTCATTATATACCCTGTCGAAGGACGCCTTGTCTCCTAGGGTGAAAAGGTGTAACGTTGTGTTCATATTTCTTCGTGGTTTTTTTTTTTTTGGTCACTGGGGCCACTTAAATTAACAGGCCACCATCCCGTGAAATGAATACTATCACACTGCGCATAAATGCATGCCCGCACTCAGCCCAGCATTCACTCCGTGCACACGCAATTTCTCCAAACTACCAGAAGGCGCACTACAATAACTCTTCTTCTCCCCCTCCCCTCTGGGGAATAATTTACTAAATGATAATCAGTTTTTCAAATAATGACAACAAGTTTGTTTTCAAATTTATAACTTCTGTTCCTCCACTCCAGTGGAGGTACAAGCATTCCACAGATCCACTAGCTGGGACCAAATTTCATCACATTTTATATACTATTTCCCAAATACTTCTTTCAACAGTTTCTCCTCCTCACCGGAGAACAATGTTTATATTTTCAAAAAAGAATAAAAAAGATGGCTTAAAATATAAGAATATCAAGTGAGTTTCAATCCAAGGGGGGACAATTAACAATCTTTGTGGGTCAACATAACAGATTCTTTAAAGTCTCTCACGACTCTGGCAGTCGTCGACCTCTTCGCACTTAAGTGCTGCCACAGCACTGTTGTCACACAACTGCCACAGTTGCCTATACCACTACCGGTGCTGCCACAGCACCGGGAAGGGCTGAAACACGAATTAAGTCCGTGTAAGTAATCTATTTCAAAATCTGAATAATGATAAATTCTTTTCCCTTGTTCCCTTTTCTTAACTCTCTTTTTTTCTCTCCCTCATATGTCTATACCTCACCTGGTAACGGTGAATTGCAGGTGGAACTCGTTCTTCAAACAACCTGTCCGGTCAGTGTCCCCAAGCCATCTCCTTCCTATTCCTGATTAATTTTTTCCCTCCTGCGCTCTTTTTGAGTACACGTTCAGTGAGTACTTGTGTAACTCTATGCATTACCAGCCCTTGGTTATTTAACCAATGGACAACGTCCGTCCATTCAACCAATAATCGCCCTACGTCTATACCGTTTTCATAGCCACCAGTGACACCGATCACACTGGTCAGGCTATACAAAATTTTTGATTATCTTTTCTTTTACCGTTCCTCTTCCTTACCAAGGGAAATGCTTTATCACAAATAAGGGCGTACGCGACGGAACGTCACATGTCACCATGTGAGGCTGCATCATATGGCACCCCCCCATCCCGGGGTGAAAAAAAAACTTTCGCCAAGAATTTTTTTTTTAATACACATACATATCTAGTTACTATACAACTTCAGCCATCAATCATCAATTTTCTCTCGTCCAAGAATTTCCATCAATGCATAGAACTAACCTTTATGTACATCATAAAGATCCAAAATCACATTCCAAAATCTTAGTTTAAAAAAGAACAAAAACGTATAATCAATTTTTTATTTTTTGTTTGTTTTTATAAAAA
The DNA here is from genome assembly GCA_018398815.1 of Conus ventricosus. Classification (NCBI taxonomy): domain Eukaryota; kingdom Metazoa; phylum Mollusca; class Gastropoda; order Neogastropoda; family Conidae; genus Conus; species Conus ventricosus. The sequence continues at coordinate 36,565,407 of CM031619.1, read as the reverse complement.
CAACTTCATACTCCATCACCACAAATCACAAGTCACACGTACACAAGAACATATAATGATACTAATCATTCCAAATGCCAATCACGTTTATATATACCAAAATGTAAACATAGTTTTTCTTGCCTTTTCCCACAAAAACATATGTCCCAACATCCTCACAAAATGAGAATTTCCTCATGACTCACTTGATAAGGAAAATTTGGCAAGTGAAAAGTCTTTGTTCAAGCAAGAATATGCAATATAGTAGTTCACTCGAAAGTTAAACACTTTTTCATTCTTCACAATGGACCGACGTGAAAAAAAAACACTTGTAAGACATCAAATGAAGTATTCTGCAGACATTCAGAAAGTAGCATCCTACAATGAGACATCAATGCCAATACATACGCACTTTTAGAAAACGATCAATCACAACCACTTATTAATTCCGATTGACAATAGCAGACATAACCCTGACAAAATGTCAATAAAGTCTTTCCACAATGGAAACAAACAGCAGAATAATAAAGTCTTTCCACAATGGAAACAAACAGCAGAATAATAAAGTTTGTGCACAATGAAAACAAACAGCAGTCACAGCTGCACGAAGGATACTGTGCACTCACGCACGAGATAGAAAGTCTGCCATGACATTCTGAGTGCCAAGTAATGGCTCAATGTCAAACTTGAACTCCTGCAATGATAAAGCCCATCTTAACAGCCTGCTGTTTTTGGTCTTGGACGACAGCAAAAACGTCAATGGCCTGTGGTCGGTTTGTAACCGAAACTGTCTTCCAGTCAGGAATCTGGCAAATTTCTCACAAGCCCAAACAATGGCAAGACACTCCCTCTCAATTGTTGAGTATTTGACTTGTGTGTTAGAGAACGTTTTACTTGCATATTGCACAGGGTGTAACAATCCATTCTTTTCCTGCAATAGTACAGCTCCCATGCCTTTGGAGCTGGCATCAGTTCTCAAAACAAAATCCTCTGAAAGAGAGGGCAAAAGCAGCACAGGGAATGAATTGAGGATATCTTGAACACATTAATGGCAGGTTATCAAGACTCCCAGCTTATTACTACTGTTGCGTGTGGGCAAACGTTGGGCAGAGAGTTGATGCCTACACTCTGAAATCATAGGGTCTTATCTGGTAAATTTTCCTTGCTTGTTCATCGTGAAATGATTAGGAAGACTGCCGCCTATAATTTGCGGAAAAATACATGTCTCCAGATTCCTTCATTACACCAACTTCTCCCTCTGGAACGTGACGTTGAACGAAATGATGAATCGATGAGAAAATGAGTCAGATAAATGCATAAATGATGTTCACGAAAGATCATCATACATCGACAAATAACTGAAAAAACTGAACAGCCAACGAACGAAGGAATGAATGAGAGTAAGTGAATTAACAAATGATAAAATACTATTGAATTGTGGCATTATTGTCATACTGAAACACTGAATAATGGTAAACAAATGTTTGTAGGCCATAAATGGTACGAAACACAAAACCTTTCATTGTGAAATAATCCTTTATGTGGCACGTATCAGTATAACACAGCGCACTTCAAAACCATGGCATAACATCATAAACAGAAGCAGCTGTCCAATCATTACATAGTATCAAACAATAAAACATGAGAAATACACTTGCAAAAAATATATGAACACGTGCGTGCGCAGCATACGAACACTCGTACTTCAGATACAGTTTGATGTTTTCAGCGAACATATCGAGCGTCATCATCAACTTCAATTCGATTCCAAAAGCCAGTTCTGCAAATCATGATGCTTGAGTTGATGGATGGTACAGTTATAGAAAGCACGGTGAATAATCGGTTGTTAGTATTGATGAATGGCACTGTGAGTTTAGTAAACAGTAGTGGATAGGAAATTAGTGTTGATACAAACTCAGTCCTATAAATCATGGTTGATGGGTACTAGTGTTCATGAAAGGTACAACACCCAGTTCCATAAACCATGATGGATGGCAATCTTTTTGATAAATGGCAGTCAGTTCTATAACCATGGCGGATTACTGATCGTCAGTATTGATGAATGGCACAGTCAGTTCTATAACCATGGCGGATTACTGATCGTCAGTATTGATGAATGGCACAGTCAGTTCTATATCATGGCGGATTACTGACCGTCAGTATTGATGAATGGCACAGTCAGTTCTATATCATGGCGGATTACTGACCGTCAGTATTGATGAATGGCACAGTCAGTTCTATATCATGGCGGATTACTGATCGTCAGTATTGATGAATGGCACAGGTATGGTGTTGGTGTTGATGCATGGCACACGTCAGTCCCCCTTCCCCCCCCCCCCCCCCCCCCCCCCCCCCCCCCCCCCCCCCCCACCGCTTTCTTTTTATCGTAAACGTGTTTGCGTGCATCTGCATATTCTCGATATGTTTGTCTGTCACTCTTTCTCTTTCTCGCACTTCTGCTCAAGCGCGACTTCCGTATTCAAAACCACATACCTACATACATACACGCACGCGCGCGCACACACAGACACACGCGCGCGCGCCGGTAGGAACCTTACAAACAATGTCGATATGAAGCGGGATCGATTTTGCGAAGAACTATTTAAACAAACTCCACGAGAAACCACGCACCTGAAAAGCAACGGTTTTCGTTTTGTAACAGTGCCAATGACCACTCCATGAAATAACCACGTTACGTTCGGAATGGACGTCATGCTTCAACGGTTTTCGTTTTGTAACAGTGCCAATGACCACTCCATGAAATAACCACGTTACGTTCGGAATGGACGTCATGCTTCAACGGTTTTCGTTTTGTAACAGTGCCAATGACCACTCCATGAAATAACCACGTTACGTTCGGAATGGACGTCATGCTTCAACGGTTTTCGTTTTGTAACAGTGCCAATGACCACTCCATGAAATAACCACGTTACGTTCGGAATGGACGTCATGCTTCAACGGTTTGCGTTTTGTAACAGTGCCAATGACCACTCCATGAAATAACCACGTTACGTTCGGAATGGACGTCATGCTTCAACGGTTTTTCGTTTTGTAACAGTGCCAATGACCACTCCATGAAATAACAACGTTACGTTCAGAATGGACGTCATGCTTTGAAACTGAAGTAAATAAATGATCACAGACTTTCGTTTTAGAGGATGGCAAGATAGGAGGCTGTAGGAAAGATTTGCTTTCGTACCCTTTTCCTGTGCAAGCACGTCTCAGTCAGAGATTAAGGTTACTTCAGTGAAAGAAAATATGTATCTAAAAGCCCCCCCCCCCCCCCCCTTCAAAACAAGCGATGCCATTAGATTTCAATAAATCAAAGAGAACGTTTGATGGATAAGCTCTTTTAGCGTCGAAATGGGCATCATTTTATTATCATCATTACTACTACTACTACTACTATTGTTATCATCATCATCATCATCTTATTATTATTATTATTATTATTATTATTATTATTATTATTATTATTATTATCATTATTATTGTTATCATAATGAGTACTCATATGGTGCTTATATACCAGGTTTTAAGCGCTTTACAATCCATGCTGTTGTTAACACAACAGGCTGCATATTGGAGTAGAACTGATTGAAGAGCTGCCTGTTCGCGCTTCATTCTGTCATGTTCAGTGTCATTCAGTCAATTATTAAGCACTCGGTTTCCTTCCTTCAATCTTTCGATTTTTCAAGCAGGACGCATGCTGTGTGTAACGTGTCATCCATCGCAACGGCCAAACTGTCCTTCTCTTCCGAAAGTTGGTGACCGAGTTTTTCCGTGTACGCAAGATTTTTTGCGTGAGAGAACTGTATTATGCCGCTTCTAGCTCACCCGCTCTCAACCGGCCTTGGCCGGTCTCGGGCGGGCGACTCCAGAAGCGGCATAATACAGTTCTCTACTAAGCATGACTTTAATAACCAAAAAAATAACGACCCTACAAACATACATATTGTGTAGGATTATCTGTTTTCAATACTAATTTACAAAACTTTTCAGATTTTAGTTTTTGCTTAATCCTGTGTTTTTCTTGATCATTCTCAATAACATCATTTTCGCGCAAACATTCATCAAATGAGTCTCTGTCTTTCATGTGAAATAAAACTACAGTCTTTAACTATTCTCTAAAGTCTTTTAAAACCGAATTATATTTTTGACATAAAATCCACACATACACACTGCAGGTGAGAGAGAGTGGCTTATGCAGGCTGTTCTTTTTTAAAGGCATGCAGTGAAGCGCAGCACTCCCCAGAGATTTCAATAGAAGCATTCAGAGCAATCTAGCGGTCTCCACTCATGCATCGTTGGATTTGTAAAGCGAGAGTTAAATACCCATAGTGCAGTTCTGAATAGCGAGATTTCTACAAGTGGTTGAAAGGATTTTGCTCAGTCATTTTGCGACGTCAAACAGTCTTCGGCAGCTAGCATTGCATAAAAGACGTTGACAAGCTCAAAGAATATCTATGTCAAAGCAAGTTTTGTGACTTGCGCCTGCTTGTGTGACATATGTTTGCCCGTGTGACATTGTTTCTTTTGCGTTGACCTGTGACATTGTTTTTTAGCGTTGACATATAAAAAGGTATTGACACTGTTTATAGTTTCGTGTTCTTGGAGACATGCAGTTAGTTTTAAAATGCTGGATCATGCAAAACATGGGGAACACCAAGAACTGTTGAAAGTTTTTGGCCAGTATTATATTTAAAAAAGAGAAAAGAGTTGAGAAAGATAAAGAGACAAAGATTGAATCAAGAAGAAGAGTAAACTAGAAGTACAAAAATTAAAATCATTGATTGATAATGAAACAAAATTGAAAGCTGCTCTTGATGAATTAAATACTCAACGGGATGTAGCTACATATTATTAGGGGCTACACTTAGATTTTTGGATCACTGGCACGCGCCGCTGCCCCTGGCTAGGTAATTTTGTGTAATTTGACACGGGCTGATTTGCGTTGGGCGGTTGCCTACTAGTAAGCAGCAAATGGAATGCTGTCAGCTTGCGTGTCTGTGTCTGTGTGTGTGTGTCTCAATGTACGCGTGTGTGCGTGTGTGCGTGCGATCGTGCTTGTATATATGTTGTTATTGTTATTGTTGTTGTTTTGCTGTTTTACTGATAATAAATATATTATATTCTGAACATCCGTTTCTTATAAATAATCAAAGGCGCGCGCACACCTCCCGCCCCACCTCCCACCCCGCGCATGCACACACTCAAGTCACTTCTAAGTTCTTACTCAAGTTGTCCTCAAGTCATCCTCAAGTTGTCCTTAAGTCATCCTCAAGTCATCCTCAAGTTGTCCTCAAGTCATCCTCAAGTCATCCACAAGTTCTTACTCAAGTCATCCTCAAGTCACTTCTAAGTTCTTACTCAAGTTGTCCTTAAGTCATCCTCAAGTCATCTTAAGTCATCCTCAAGTCATCCTCAAGTTGTCCCAAAGTCATCCTCAAGTTCTTAATAAGTTTCTTTATCAAGTCATCCTCAAGTTCTTACTCAAGTCAACCTAAGATCATAACTAAGTCATCCTCTAAGTACAACCAAGTTCTTATTCAAGTTATCTTATCAAAAAAAAATACAATCTATTTTTTTTATCTTAAATAGTAGATGTCTAATATAGTACACACACACGCCTCAAAAAACGCGTCATCGTTGAGGATGTCTTGCTCAGCGTCCTCTGCACGAAATCGGTCAGCATAGATCTAATGAAGTTCTTACATCCTAAGCAACCGCATTGATTACAATTCTGGTCTATGGTAATGTCTTTTATAGACTCCATGTCTTTATTTATTGACTCCATCATTTTAAACAAATATTAATCCGTCATGCTCTATTTTTATCAAAAAAATTTTAAAATATTATTGCATTATAAATGGATCAAAATGATGTTTTGTTATTGGCGTTCCTGGCGTGCTGTTGTGTTCGTCTTTTGCATTTAATGGTTGAGATTGTTTGGACTTTGGTTTTTGCCAGCGTTGTTTATATACTTTATAACCGTAATAACCGCCCCCAACAGCAGCAAGGGCGCTAAAAATGGCAACAGTTTTAAGTTCAATATTCCATGAAGACTTTGGCGCTGTAGGTCTTGAATCATATGGAGTTTTTATAGCTGGCATTGAATCAACTTGTTTTGGCGTTGGCGGCGTTATGTTTCATGATGAGTTATATTTTGTGATTGTAACTGTAATTTTTTTTGTTTGTTCCACTCAGCTAATTTTTTTCCTGCCGCAATGCGTTCAGGATGAGGTGTTTTAGTGACCACTTTCACCTGATTCAGTGTTTCTGATTCTGCTGATTTTCCGACTCGTTCATTTTGAAGGGAAATAAAATCTATATGATTAAAAGTAATTAATCCCATGATTAACGGTGATAACAATGTTCCAAATCTGTAATAATAGATCACATCCTAGAGACTCTAATGACTTTGTTAAAACTGGATCCTGTGTTAAATCATACATAAAATCTTGTTCAGAATCAATGGAGCAAATCTACTGACTAGTTTAGTGTACAAACTAAGAACCGTTTGCCCAACGCTTTTCACCATTCTAGACCCCAACTGCGCTTCATACCTGTTATGATACTTTATAATGTCTTGTGGCGACATCTGTTGAATCTGTTCTATGCTGAATTCATTTCCGAGGAACTGTTTTGTTTTTCCACATGCCGCCAAAGAATACAGTCTTTCCTTTTTGGGCATAATACTTGGTCATCAACTTGTTCATTTTTAATCACAAGTTCGCAAGGAATGTTTAGCAGATCGTCGCTGTTCATGTTTTATTACTAAATATAATTATTTTATTTTTTAAAATGAGCGCTGAAAAAAAATGTTGCCAACCTTGTATACCATTCTGCTGTTATTGGAGGTCTAAGTATAGGATACACAATGCTTGGTAAAAGCTTGTTAAGAATTAAACCAGCAGATCTTGGCAAACTAGACTTTGAGGATTCAGCAAGCTAATTGCTATCATTACAGCTTCATTCGCTACGAAAGATTTTCTAGTCAAGCAAGGGATAATTCCAGACAGTATAAATATGTAAATAAAAAATACATTTATAAAAAATGGCTTCACTCGTAATGATGATAGGTGGCGCTGTGGTGAATGCGCTTGCTTTTAGCGGAAGTAATTACGCATTTAGTAAACTACGGATGACGGCGAGAGAAAAGACATAACAAAGCTATGGAGCAACTAGCCGCGGCACAAGATCACTATGAAAAGCAGAGAATTGAGCCAGTTGGATTTTATTAATGACAAACTGAAAAAACAGGGACATGCGGCTTACACATTTAAAGATGTTTTACCAGGCAATAAAAGAATATTATCTTGTAACAGGCAAACCAATCGAAACATTGCCCCCACCAAAATTCAGTGACTTTTATCAACCATCAGAAAAACAAAAGATGCAAGAAATCGTGTTTGTTATCTTTGGTATGACCATTGTGTATTTTATTGCACATAATATTGGCTGAATAAAAATGAACAAAATCTATTATTCACCAAAAGGATATTGGAAGGGAATAACAGCAATTAAAAAGCTAAGCCAAGCAGCGGGAGTCAGTGAACAAACAGCAAAAGAATGGTTATCTAAACAAGCGATTTGGCAAATTTATTTACCTGCGCCTAGACGAATACAGAGACCACACTTTGTCAACACAACACCGAACGACACCCATCAAATGGATCTTCTATATTTACCCTCCGATACAATTAGACGAAAAAGATTTAAGTACGCACTCACAGTCATTGACATAGCTTCAAGATATAAAGATGCGGAACCATTAACACAAAAGAGTGCTTCTGCTGTTGCTGTTGCCATACAACTGATATACCAACGAGGCCCCTTAACTTATCCTCGCATGATTTAAGTCGATGATGGAAAAGAATTTAAAGGCCAAGTGAATCAATTATTGTTGAAACATAGAGTTACCATTAAAAGAGGCATTCCGGGAGTTTCACAGATCACAGGCTTTTAGTTGTAAAACTTTAACAAACAGTTAGCCGAAAGACTTTTTTCCTACCAGTATCACAGAGAGCTGATTGACAATTCCCGCAACACAGAATGGGTTAGAAGACTGCCCTCAGTTTTGCGCGCAATGAATAATGAAGAATTTAAAGGGCTAAAACCAGTACAAGCAATCAAAAAACAAACAATAAATGTTGCTGAAGACTCCAGTACAACCGGCAAACTATTACCGTTTGGTTTTGAAAGTAAGGTACCTTTATTTACCGGGGGAAGCAGAAGGGGACACTCGCATCAGGGCAACAGATCCAGTTTGGAGTGTTGATCCATATGAAATAAAAAGAATTGTAAAAATGAATCCGCCCGTGTATTATTTACGAGAAACTGACACAACAAAACAACCAGCTCCTCAAAGATCTTTTGTAAAAGAAGAACTGCAGATAATCCCACCAGACACAGTTCCGCTTTAATTAATTTACGTAAATATATTTGAGTTTAAAATGGAAGCTCAGAAGGAAGTGCAGAACGAAACAAGAATGGTAAAGGAAGAGACCTTGGAAATGATACGGGAATCATTTGATGCGTGTAATGCTATTGGGGGAACATTTTCGAGGATTAATCAATGCATTCTAAATCATCCAGATCACCTACAACTCAAACCCCCAAATTGGGAAAAGAATATCTTGAAATAATAAAAAAATTCGAACGCATCAAGCAAACATGAGAAAAGATTTAAATGAATTGGATGAAGCTATGATTGATCTTATAATAAAGTTGATGAAAATATAAACCCGAAGAATGTATACAATTATGCAGCCCTCCAGTGCCCGATTGCATATGAAAACTCTGGATTAACAAACACCCGTTTAGTGTTTGTTCTATCTAATGACTTCTTTGTTACAACCGTTGTGTTGATCTCATGTAGATTAGATCGCAGTTTTACGTTGTCATGATGAAAAGTCTTATTGTCAAACAATGCTTCTTTGTAGTTGTCATGTGATATGCTCGACTGCACAACACTGCGAGATATTCCTTTTGCTTTCTTAATGGTTTTCTCTTGGCTCGAAATACTGTACATTTTCGACCTTAACCCCACATACTCCTGATCACCTTTCCAGATAATTCATCCTTCATCTTTCCTAAAACCTTCTTATTAGTAATTGAATGTAAAGGCGACTCTTTAGGATAATCGGATGTGTCGTACCATCCACTCGCTTCTTTAGCTACTTCTATTTCCATGTCTTTATAGATGTCTTCAGTAGGGATATCTATAACAAAACTGTCTGTATCTGTGTAAAGTACTTTGGACTCTGGATACAGGGGTTTAAAGTAGTCATAAAGAAATTCTAACATCAAAAGCTTTGATAATTCTAAAACGGTAAACCCAATAAATACAGGTTTGTCCAATTTGACTTTCTTTTTTTTCATCGTTTATACCAAAAAGCTGATCATGAAATCTTCTAAAGTCCTGATAATTAGTTTTGAAGTCAGCTTAATTGCTTCGTTCTCTTTGGTAACCAATCTGACATCTTTGCGCTTGTGCGGATTCTCCATAGTCTTTCCAAAACAGCTGTTGTTCATCAGCTTGAAAAAGTCTTTTTCTGAAGCATCTGTGGATTTAGTTCTGAGATCAGTGTTCTTCATGATGTATGGTTTCATGAACTGTTCTTGATCGAAAGCAATTATACGATGAACAGCTGTTAACTTTAAACCATGTCTTAAATAAAATTGTAGAAGTCTGTAATGACAGACATAATTTTTTTTGCCTCGAAGATTAGGCACAAGTTTAGGCGCTCTCTTGGATTCATCTTTAGACTTTCTGCTGCTAAAGGATAGTCATTATGCAGGTCATGGAGTTCATGAGGATATTCTAAGTCAACTTCTAGAATAAGACCTCTTTTACGATCAGCTGTAAGAGTATGCAGATGTTCTACAAATTCTTGAATGTTTTTAATACCGCCTGTGTACATTTAAAGTTGCGTAATGGAAGTGATTGCGCCATTGCCCATCCATACAGATTGTTTGCATCTAAATACATGAGATAGTTAGACCTTTTACTCGGATCATAGTCGTCCAAGTATTTGTTGTTTGCTTTACAGTAATGATGCGACGCCATACTAATTCCTCCACGCAATCCGTTTTCAATCATCTGAATCATTGGTAGGTCAGACAATAAATCAATCTGTACTCCAGTAAACTTTAAGAAAGCATCCCAACTCATCCCGGGCGCAGAAATGTAATGCGCAGGATCCAGGCTATAATGTTTCATACAGGTCTTTCTGTAATTTTCAAAGACGTCCGCCAACAAACATGTATCGGCCATCAAGTAGGAGTCATGATAGTCTCCCATCGTTTTACACTCTAACTTCTGCCAGGCATCTTGAGCATGTTGGTAATCAGAATCGCTGATGTCCTTTCCTCTAAGGCTAGAAAAGAACGCGCCTTTAGGAGGAAGTGTGTCTTCGTCAAACCTTTCCCAACTGTTCATGTATTCATAAGGGTAAACACCCTTTCTAACAAGAGTTGGGTCAAAATATTCTTCCGTTATTGGGCAGGACTTTAAAGACATAGCCAGCGACTCTAATGAACCCATCATGTGTTGCATAGAGTCATAAAAAGACATGTTATTTAAAGTGAAACACATGTACTTTTCTGATGACTGTGCAATGCATGTTACCCTGAAGGAGTCGGTTACTGCTTTCATTATAAGGTGAGAGTCGTAACCTCGCAAGTTGTGAAAGAATACAGGCAGCTTCCATGTCTTTGGTTCAAACTTTAGTTGAAGATTGCATTTGTTATGTGCTGCTCCTCTGAACCTTCCACTAATGTGATCATGGTCTCTTACTGTCGGATTTGTTTCCTCACTGAGTTCTAAACCACAAATCCAACAGTGAGTGGCTGAGTCATACTGTTGTTGGGCTTCAGGCGTCATCATGATTTCAGATAAATTCAGATTATTAGAACAATCATTACGCACTTGCTGCATGCGCTGTAAAAATCTTCTAGCCGCATCTGGTCCTCTGTATAATTCTGGCGTTGAATGAGCACCATCCGACCTAACAATAATGAAGGCAAATGAACAAATCTGATGATTACTCATTAAGACTGTTTTTCGAAGTTTTTGTGGCGCTGGCCCTTCATAAGGAACAATAAGCGACTCGAAGTCTGCGTAAACTACGTATGGAGAATTTTGCAGTCGTTTCCAGTTCTTAAAACTAACTTTAGATCCAGGAGGGGGCGTAATTAGTTCCGTATTACAGTCAACTGGGCCGATACAATGTTTCTTATGTTCGCTTGCGGCTTGAGCAGATGGAATTCTTGTTAAACATTTTCTACAGAATTCTTGTTTATGGTAATGCTTTGAAGTATGCCGCAATAATCTACTCATTGTTCGTATCAATGTGTAATGCGGTACCCCCGCTGGTGAAAACATCAGTAGTAAGTCAACATGATTTTTGTCTGGATCACCTATTGTTGGGCTGTTCTTGGACACTTATATGGGTAGTAGATTTGTTTCCTCATCCCATGTGTATACATTAACAGTTATTAGTTTGTTTTGTTCTTCAAACTGATCAATGGAATCCACGCTAACAGGAAAGGACACCCCACTAAAGTTAAGATCATTGATGTAAGGGTGATAGTTAGACACTCTCTCTGCGTTTTTGCGGATATAATGCAGCCTTGCGAGAACACACCACATAAAACATTTGTTGTCTGAATAATTCTTTATGTTTAGAACTGCTTTTTTTGCGACTAATGCTGGAGGCAGTGGAATGTAAGACCTGCCTACAATCGGCGCATACTTAGACTGTTTTAATCTAATCTCTAAGACTTCGCCCTCTGACCAACCAGAGCCTCTCATTTTGGCTTCTTCAGCGGCCACATCAAACTGTGTAAGCAGTTGGTCTGCCCAACCGGGCGTTAAGTCATTATTACAAAGAATAACCTGTTGTTTAGTCGAGACCCAGACTTCTAGATTTTCTTCATTTATTGTCACATAGTCGATTAAAACAGCTAAACATTACTTTAACTGGAGGGTCTATTGTTAGTTTACCCAGAACTTGAGAAATAGCATGCACAACACTTGCCTGTACGTTTGCTGGATTAATGACTTCTAAATCAATATCATTCAGTGCTCTTGATAAATCTTCTTGCATTGCTTCAAAAAATTCGTCTGGACCTTCATATAGCTTATCCATGCTGAGTTTCTTTTCTAACTCAAAATATTTATTTAAATCAAAAAAAAATAATTAATCAATATCGACGGTCTTTTTGTGCTTAGACTCATAAACTAAAGTATAAACACCCTTTGGCGTTGTTAATGTGAGCTGTTTAGAACAGAGTTTAATGTTTCGTTTACTTTTTTTAAACATTCCTTTTTTATCTGCTCGGGGTCTGGCTGTTTGAGAAAAACTTGCCCTCGCCTTTCTTTGAAGATCAAACTTTTGTCTTTTGTAGTCATCAAAATCGGCCTGTAAACGACTAAATTCTTCATCCGTAAATGTTTGAGTCAGCTAGCGCTTTATTTATAATCAGCTTGAAGGAACTAAGTTTAGCTGTTATTAGTTGAACCATAGCTGTGTGCTTTTGGAGTTTAGTTTTTATTTTTTTGCTAGCAGCGCCTACACCTAATGAACATAGGCCAAGAGCTAAAGACAAACCGCCTAGAGGTAAAGCTGCCGGTGCACCTACGCCTGTTGCTAAGAGGCCTACACTCGTTCCTGCCGATACAGCGCTTATAGTTGATGCTCCAGTATTAACATAGGTAACAGCATTAAAGGCAGCAGAATACCTTCGTTTGGCTTTGCTATATTTGAAAGGTCTTGCTCTAGTTTTTGTTGCATTTGTGTAATGTTTGTTAATCTGAAGGTTTTTATGCCGGGGTCTATCTCTTCTCTTGGCGACTCTGGCTCTGTAGGTACTTTTGGATAATGCTGAACAGACATGCTTTTTTATAAAATAAAAATAATTTAGTATTGTATATTTTCTAATCTGTTATCTTGAATATTCAGCTGCGCATCATATATTAAAACAAATACACATTAAGTGGTTTATCGGCTTCTTCTTCTTTATCAATTTGAATGTTTATTATGTCTCTGACAGTTCTCCCGCTTCCATGTAACTGATTATCCTCCGTTGACCTTAGGTCAATCCATAAACCGTATTTCGTTGTTAAATAATGATCAAGTCTAACACTGTGAAGATGCAGATCTTTAGACACAAGGTCAACCTGTCGGATTTCTACACCTCCCCGCCTCCAAACAGTTTTCTTATTTCATCAAAATGCTGATAAGGTTTAAGCCCGCTAGCGTAGATTTGGTTAGGACTACCCTCAATTGTACATTGCACTTTTGTTATTTTAGGATTAACAAAATTTTCAGTTTGTCTTTTGAATGGTTCTTCGTTTTCACACAGCAATAAAATACCTTTAAGCGATCTTGCTGTGGCACTAAAACTAAAATTCCATATAGTGTCTGCCTTGCTTTTAGGATATTTAGAATGATGAATCACTCTTTCGTAATATATTGCTAATTTTGACTGATATTGTTGCTCAATTAGCCTTGCTAAATTAGGGTTGCTAACAACGTCAAACTCTAACGAGATGTCAGAAATGCTGTACTTTGCTTCGGTGTCTGATGATATAATAACACGTTTGTATTCATTAAAAGTTAGTTCATATGACAATCTGTCTTTTAATGCTCCTTGATAGTATGGCGCATGCGCACTTAACAACTCAAAATCCAAGGGGATAGAAAAGCGATTTCCATACGCATAACTTACGGCTACAAACCTTTTGCCGTCTTTAGCATCTGCGGCGCCTATTCTATGTTTTAGTGCTTCTACATTTTCGATTCCTTGAAACGCAAGATCATCCCTTTCATTCGCGGTTAGCCATAGATCAGAATAGGTTAGAAATATGTCTGCATTATGTAAAGAAAATATTTCTTGCCCCTCAAGTTTTATAGAAATTTTCTTAACGATTGCCCACCCCAGATTCTGTACAACCGTCCTGTTTAGGTCTGTTGTTGAAGCGAGTTCTATTTTGAAAGTAAGACGTGCAGAGCCTGGCACAATCACTTCATCCGCTCCTAGGTCTGGAAATTTAACAGTAAGAATTTGATCCGCATCAATAGTAGATGGATTATTTGGAACAGTAATATTCCGCTTATTTCCCTTCACGCCAAAGGGCTCTTTCAGTCTTCTATGCGGGTCAAGAATCGAGCCATATGTTTGTGACATTTTTTTATAAAACAAAATAAAAAGTTTATTATTAAAGAAACATGGCAGGCAGAGACGATGAAGAAGATTATGATGTTTTAGATCCTGGAGACGACATGAGTGATTCCCCTTGGGAGCGGCATCGCTCGGGGCCCTCATTGCAGGATGAATTAGCAGAAATCGGGAGTACATTACCAACAAGTCGTAATAAATTAACAGAAAGTAAGGTCAGATCATTATACCAAAGTTTAGGACAAGAACTTCCCGATTTTATATACCCTGATGATTTTGAAGTAAAAGATGACCATTTGTATGTGAAAAACGACCAAGGACAACTTGTTCAGCTTACAACTAAACGAGACCCATCAAAGTTTGTAGGCATGAATACAATTAGACAAAGGCTCAGTGTGAGCGATCGAAGTCGCCTTGGCATTGTTAAACCAAAATTAAGGGGGGAGGCAGTTGCTAAACTTCAAAACACGCTACAAGAACTCCCAACAGATAACCAAATACAAAACATGGAACTTCAAGATTTAAGTCAAACAGCGGACAAAGTAATGCAAGCAGAAACCAGTTTTTCCGAAGAAACAGCGTTAAAAACAATTAATGATTCCCCGCTACCCATGCGAGAAATAGCGGCCCTTGATCATGCTTTGAGAAGCATTAGAGGTGAATTAACAAACAATTTAGCAAACTAGGTGAACTAGATGAGCATATAAAAAGAGAAAAAGAAAAACTCGTTGAGGCTGATGACGCCAACTTAGGGCATGATATTAAAGAAAGAATAACCCAAAGACTAAAAAATCTTGAACAAGAAAGATCAGCAAGACTAGAAGCGTTGTCTACTAACCGAGAAGACTTACGAACTCAAGTGAGCAGAATAAGAGAAACTATCCAAAGAATTTTATATGAAGACACAACACTAGCAGAACGAATAAGAACATTGTTTAGAGAGCAAGGAGTCACATTAGCAAGCGTTATAACAGCCTTAGGATTTGCAATAAGTACACTGGTGTTGGCTATTACAGGTGGCGGTGGTACCGGGTCAGTGCCTCCACCGCCATCACCTCCACCTGATAAATCATGGGTAAAAAAACAGCTTGATCATCTTGCGGGCTTATTAAAAAAATTAGCCAGTAAAGCTATAGACTCTTTACCCGGTATATTAGGAAGTATTGTTAGCTGGCTTTTGTCTACTGCAAGCAAAGTAGTTGGCTTTATGGCCGAGCACCTATGGACATTAGTTCTCTTAATAGTTGGGTTACTCTTTAGTAAAATAAAGAAGGAGTAATCCTAGGCCAGTTAATCCAAGAACAAGTGCTGTCTTTTCATATTCATGGTCATTATTTTTTTTGACTTCTTCAACGGCCTTCGGCTTGGGCCTTGGGGGTTGGATGACTTATTCTTGGGGGTTTGTTTACTGCTTGCAATATTACTGGCTCAGAATTTATTTCGTTTTTCCCGACTTTCTGTTCATTGCCTGCCACAAGGATTTCATTATTGTAGTTTATTATTGTTCCTACCTGGAGTCTGAGGTCAGAAGGTAGCATGTATAACCAGTGCCAACAGCAAAGTCTACTTTCGATCTTGCGTATTGTAAAACATTTTGGTACCTTTTTATACTTGAAGGTAAATCAACTGTAGAATTAATGGCGTCCTCTAAATTTGCTAAGTATTGTTTTTGTGCGTCAAAGCCAGTAGAAGGATCAGTTATGCTCGATCTCGTTTGTGCTTGCGAACCTAGCAAACACCAAACGTAAGTACGAATAGAGTCGTTTATTCGTTCTATTCCTGCTTTAGTTAGGCCCTTAGAAGTGTCTAAGATAAATGTTGTCCATGCTGATTTATGCTCTTGCTCTATGGACCCGAGGTGAACAGTTGTGTCTGGAGAGAAAGATGTGTAAGGAGGATTCCAGTCATAGTTATACTTCTGTGCACGCCCCAAAAATAAGGGGTGCCTAGACCATGATTGCGGTCCAACTTTTGTCTAAAGTCTGTCTTAACATCAATATTGAATTCGTTACAAATCCTTTCAAAAGCCTTCATGTCTATTCTGTTGCTGAATGGATTAAACGGTTTGTCATTTGGTAATGGTGCTTGCAGTTCAGTCAAAATACGTCTGAAGGTGTAATAAAAATGAAATCTATATACTGACCTCACTAAAGGATCAGGATGATTTAAGTAATCAGCATACGACACTCCACACCCAGTTGTTGCACAAAAACACAGCAAAGTTTAACTGGTTTCTGATAAAACTGCATCGGATGACTAAACCACACTTTCGCGATGTAGTCTTTTTTAATAGGGGGTTAAGATAGCTCTTCAATGGAGTACTAACCTTTACTTGAAAGGCGTCAGACTGAGTCACAGAAATGTCAAGAGTATCAGTTGTTATATTTTTAAGATTGTAGTGCGGCCCAACAGAATATTTTGCATTAGTATATTTGAATGCACTCATTTTTAATTTGTTTTAAAAAATGTTTGTAACAATAACAACTCAAGACCGTCCTTCGTTTTTAGAACATGCTGTTAAGAACGATTGCGGAACCAAAATGGTCGCGCTTCATGAAATATTTTACAAAGTCGTATGGTTTAATATAAGTGAATCCAGGGAGAATAATACGATTCTAAAAGTTAACAAAACAGGGGCCAAAGTTAGCCAGTTAACAATACCTGATGGTTATTACGGGTTTTGCTCACTAAAAGAAGCAATGAGTAACTTTAACATTACTCTCAAACTTAACAATGCGAATCTGAAAACAATGTTGACCTTCAAACCTGAAGAAGAAGTAGGTTACCATTTTGATGGAGAGCTAGCTAAAATGTTAGGTTTTACAACTGCCAATCAAGCCGTTCATAGTTTTGAAGTTACACGAAACAAAACTACTTATGAGGGAGAAAATCCGCTCGATCTTGCATTACATTCATTACTCTATGTTCATTTGGATGAGCTAAGCACGTACTGATGAAAACTTATATGATGGAAGGCCCTCAACTGTTTTAAGAGCTCTTCCATCAGGAAAAGCTGCATATTGCGATTATGAAATTATACAATTCCCTAATTTACAGTTTAAAAGATTAGTTTGTGGGAGGGTTGGATCATTTAATGTAAAAATTGCAGACAAAACAGGAAAAGTCGTGAAATGTGATACCTGCACATTGTTTTAGAAATAAAATAATAAACTGTACTAAAAAATAATGTCGCGTGGGCCAGAAGAATCAGGAGTTACATTAGCGCCTGTGAGGTGTATAACTTTAGAATTAAAGACCTTGCAGACGTTACAGACTTTGAACAGAATGGTGAGATAGGCGCTTTGTATGGTTTTGAGTACACTAAAGATGGTGATTATAAACGCAAAGAGGTTGGCGACAGCAAAAAGTTTCCTAAACTAGAACAACTGCGCAAATCTAGAAGCAAATAATGTTGGTCAGTATGAATATAAAATAGTTCGAAAACCTGACCTCAAATGGCACTTGGAACCATATTTAGAATGGGAAATAAAATTTGAATTCATAAGCCCATTTACATTTTTTGGCCGTCAAAAAAGTTTCAGAAAAGCATTCAACTCTGGCCCTTTACACGTAAGTCTTATGCCGGACGACAATAGTCGGAAAGAGATTGAAATAACGCCGTATGGGAAAAAACAGTACATCCTCCACAGAAGAGAAACGGTTTTGAAGGAAGCTTCTACAAAATTACAGTTCTTTCCAAGCAGAAAATTAGGAGACACGTTCACAATGATATTTGAAATTTCTGTCTTTAAAAATGAGGGGAGGGATGGGGTTGTGGGCGTCAGTGACGTCCTTTTAAAAGGAATTCTAATTAGCTGGCAAAACTTAGACGTTAAACGTCTTAACGTTACCATCGTCGTTCTTCACAATGGGTGAGGATATTAAGGTTATAACAACAAGCAACAAAATCACTGTTGACTTAAATAGAAACAATCTTACAGAACTGAATTGGATTAATCTTACACATTTAGGTCTCATAGGATTTTATTATACTGAACAAGTTTTGACAGAGAGCATGATAAAAACAATAACTGGATTAGATTAAATTCTGTTATAAAACTATGGAGCAGTTAAACTTTATGACAAAAACCCCTCATTGTTCATTAATTGTGGGCAGACTGGTTGTGGAAAAACAATATTTATCCTTGACCTATTACAAACAGTTTATCGCTATAATTTTGATCATATTGTGATTTTCTGTCCAACGCTTAAATGGAACAAAGCATATCATAATAGAAGGTTTATATGGGACAGATGATGACATATATTTAGTTGATCCTAGCAATAAACTGAGTGAGTGTTTAGAATACTTTTATAGACTGTTTGAAGGAACGCAGACGCTATTTATTATAGATGACTGTTCAGCAGAAAGAGACATAGTTAAAAAAAGAAACGCTTTGTCGAAACTAGCTTTCAGTGGAAGACATGCTGGAATAAGTGTGTGGATTTTATGTCAGAAATATAATTCGGTTTTAAAAGACTTTAGAGAACAGTTAAAGACTGTAGTTTTATTTCACATGAAAGACAGAGATGCATTTGATGAATGTTTGCGCGAAAATGATGTTATTGAGAATGATCAAGAAAAACACAGGATTAAACAAAAACTGAAATCTGAAAAGTTTAGTAAATTAGTATTGAAAACAGATAACCCTACACAGTATGTATGTTTTATAGGGTCGTTATTTTTTTGGTTATTAAAGTCATGCTTAGTAGAGAACTGTATTATGCCGCTTCTGGAGTCGCCCGGCCGAGACCGGCCAAGGCCGGTTGAGAGCGGTGTGAGCTAGAAGCGGCATAATACAGTTCTCTGCGTGCGTTCACACACGAACCTCGTTAGAAAGACTCATTCGAAGGACTCTTCACGAAGTGTAACGGAACCAGTGTTAACTCCTAGCTAAATATTAAAAATAGGGCCCGGTGGAGAGTCGTGCTCTACCATCTCAGCTATTCAGGTCTGTGGAACGCGCTCGCGCGGCGCGCGCATGCGTGCCTGCGTGTGTGCGTGTGTGTGTGTGAAAGTTATTTTGTTTCCAGCTACACTTTCCGACATCATTTCCTTCACTTTCTCCCTAATTCATTCCTTCTCTCTCTGCGCGTCTGTGTTGTTGGTTTTATGACTTCGTAAATAATATGCATGGCAATTGTGAAGACATGTGTATTGCTCTATGTGTGTGAATCTTGTATTTCTTTAAGTGTGTATGCATTTTCCTCTTTTATGTCGTTTGCATGATGTGACTTAGCAAGGGCAAACTGAAAGAAGAGGCCATGCCTATGTTCCCATTCCCTCATTTGGGGAGAAAATTATTGAGTTCGGGGTTTCTAATATCTCTGTCTCTCTCCAGACTCTTAAGAACAATGAGACTTCTCAGACCTTCGTTTGAAATCATTTTATTCATGGCATCCCACATGAAAACATCCCATGGAGAGAATAATACCATGTTACATGATAGACACAGCACTAATAACACACACACACACAAATACACACACGCACGAGCGCGCGCGCGAACGCGCTCGCACACACACACACACATGAAAACATCCCATGGAGAGAATAATACCATGTTACATGATAGACACAGCACTAATAACACACACACACACACATACACACACGCACGAGCGCGCGCGCGAACGCGCTCGCACACACACACACACATACACGCGCGCGCGTGCGCACGCACGCACGCACGCACACACACAGAGTGCGCTCGATTGACCACAGTACATTCTCAAACACTTTTTTCAAAACTCATTAAAAGGAATAAGCAGGGGAGACGAGTGTTCACGCTGAAGTCAGCAGGACGTGTTTTTTTCTATCGCTCTGACCAGAGGCCTTGTTCAGGAATTCTATGTTTACATAGTTTACTCGAAGTTGTTTTGTTCTTCGGGATTGTTTGTACCTTCCTTTCAAAGATTATCAGTTTGTGAGTGTGTGTGTGTGTGTGTGTGTGTGTGTGTGTGTGTGTGTGTGTGTGTGTGTGTGTGTGTGTGTGTGTGTTTTCTTTCCCCCACACTTTTTACCTTATTCTTTCCTTTAAAAAAAAATTCCCACCGTCGTCGTGATTTGACTTTTGTTGACATCGTGGTGTTTGTGTTGGAAGATGTCGTCGGAGAACGAAGGTGAGCGTTCTTTGCCTGTTTTTGTAATTAACAATGAACTTCCAGCTTTCGATATAAAACATTTACAACGCACGAACTTTGTGCCGCTGCAGAAAAAGTCTGTGGTCATAACAGTATGGACGGAGCTCAACGAATAGACTCCTTGTGGAGGATTTATGCTCGCCAATAATACCATCAGACAGAAAATGTTAACGCAGGTTTTTCTCTCGTGGCATTCACATCAACGTGAAAAACCAGAACCCTTTCCTCATCAGAGACCCAATCAGTGGCGCGTCAGGTGAGAGAAAAGGATCAGCCGCCAGCGACTAAACTCGTCATTGGGTACGTTCCACTATCGTTTTCTGACGACGAGCTGCTGCAGTCCTTAAACAGCTAGGGGTCTCGGTCCGCTCAAAACTCATCCTAGAAAGAGACAGAGATGAGAGAGGAAGATTGAGTCACTGGAAACAGGGAGATGCTTCCTTTACGTAGACGTTCCGATCGAACCCCTCCAAAAAAAAACCTATGCAGATTGGTCCGTTCAGAGCCAGTCTGTACCATAAAGAGCAAAAGCTTGTCAGACATCAGAAATTTCGCAACTGTCTCTCCAAGGGCCTCAGCACTAGAGACTGCAAAAAGCCAATTAAATGCAGACAGTGCTTCAATGACGGACATAAGGCTGGAGATCATGTGTGTGGCATGCAAACTACAAGTCATGCTACAACGAACCTCACAACAGACAATGCACAGCACACGACTGAAAACAGTGAAGACAGTGTCATGACTGAACACCGAGTGGACGACAGTGATAAGACAAAATCAAGAACAATACATACAGTTTCATGGATAGCAGCAGATCAAGGAAAAAGCAAAGACAAACTACACTAAAAACTTATAGAAGGAACGGATCCGGATCGTATAACGACCCCAATCCAATTATTCCCCTTTGGACCAGAACGACCGAAACTAGCGGAACACACAGACTGTGACACTGACAACGATGACACCACATTTTATTAAATGAATGACCACATAGGCTACCCCCCCCCCCCCCCCCCCCACCCGCTTACCCACCTTCCCCTCACTGCCTCTTCGTTTGACGGATCACCTTTGACCGCAGGCTCACTTGGAAACAGCAGATCACCAGATGCTGTAGCAGGGCCAAGCTGAGACTGGCGATCATGAGGAAACTTGCAGGAACGGACTGGGAGGCTGACGAACGTATCCTGAAGAGACTACACAGGGAGAGTCCGACCTGTAGTTGAGTACGGGACATCAGCATGGGCATCAGCTGCAAAGTCAAACCTTGACCATCTCAACAAGATACAGAACCAAGCTCAGCGTGTCATAACTGGCGCCATGAGATCCACCCCAATTCTGAAGATGGAGGAGACCACTGGCTGCAGTCATTGGAGGACAGAAGGGACACAAAGATCCTCATCCAGGCAGCAAAATTCAAACGCCTTGAAAACCATCCAATGAACGACAGAATGAGCAGACCCACCAAGAGCCGGCTGAAAAGAGGCAGCTTCATCCACCAGTCAAGACGCCTTGAAAGACAGATCCCAGTCTTGATGGAACACGAAGCAAAGCCTATCCCGGCAAATGTCACCCACCCGTCTTGGAAGAGGCAGGTGTTCCCAACAGTCGTCACCAGCATTCCCGGAGTGGAGAAGAAAGGAACACAGTCAGACACCCAAAGCAAAGCCCTGGCCATGGAGTACATCTGCAACCAGTACCCCCAGGAAGACTGGACCCATGTCTTTACAGATGGCTCCGCCACAGAAGCAACGAGGGATGGTGGAGCTGGAATCTTCCTCCGATACAAAGACGGAGATGAAGAAATTGCAATCCCAACAGGAAAATACTCCACCAACTTCCGAGCTGAGCGAGAAGCTCTCTCTGAGGCAGCCACAACAGTCTCGCAGAACTCCATAAGAACAAGAGGGCAGGGGTGTTGTTCGCAGACGCTCTCTCCGTACTCCAAGCCCTCAAGAACTCCCGCTGCAAAGAACAGAACCATCTTACTTCAGCCCTTGTTGCCCTGAGTGCCAGAGTGGAGAAAGTGGTGATGCAATGGGTACCAGCACACTGTGGTATCAGAGGCAACGAAAAAGCAGATATTCTGGCAAAAGACGGTGCACAGAAGGAGCAGGCCAACAACCTGGTGTCATATGATGAAATCAAGACAATCATCAAGGCACAGCAAGGAATAAAGTGGCACCTCCAGCACCCCAAACACAACCCAGAAGACAAATACCATTTGCTGGGACGACGGGAACAGGTCAAGATCTTCCGCCTGAGGACTGGACACAATCGCCTGCACCACCACATGCACACAAAATTTGGCATTGGACAGAGTGGAGAGTGCCCTTGTGGTGAGGGACTAATGACAATAGACCACATCCTTTAAGACTGTATGACGCATGCAGCATCCAGAAGGAAGTACTGGCCAACACCGACAGCAGTGGAAGCCAAGTTGTACGGCACCCTGGAGGAGCTGCGGTGGACGACAGCCTTCATCGAGGACACCGGGCTGCTCATCAAATGGGAAGCGAACAAGGAAGAAGAAGTTTGACGGACCTAGCTATGTCAATGGACGAAGACCTCTGAAATGTGATTCAAATGAAGGAACGTATGTTTGATGATGGACGCTTTGAGAGTATTGTCTATCAATGCCAGAGGGCTAAGAAACAACATGGAAAGAAAGGCGATGTTCAACTATTTTAAAGGACGAAAATGTGATATCATATGTACCCAAGAGTCACACATTACACCAAAAAAATACTAGTATTTGGGAAAAGCAGTAGGGAGGGAAAATCATACATAATGAAGGAACAAAGCACAGTAGAGGGGAAGTCATTTTAGTTTCCAAGCATTTTTTCGGCGAATGAAAGGTAGAAAACAAATACGATAAAATTCTGATAGCTTCCGTAAAACCCCAAGAAATCAATGTCATCATCATAAGCAGCATATTATCAGAGTGAGAATGCCAGTATACCACACATTAGAACATTAACAAACCCAGACATTTTGTATCGAACGCCCAAACACTAAAATCAGCAAGACTATGTCCATTCGTAAGAGAACATACAGACTATGCATGGTGTGTAGGGGAATGGTTGGAGAGAGAGAAAAAAAAGAAAGAAAGAAAGAAAGAAAGAAAGAAAGAAAAAAAGCTAGTAGTGGAAATTGCTTTTTTTTCTTTTTTTCTTTTTTTTTCTTCTTTTTTTTTTTGCACATGAAGAGGACAGTGTGAAGCACCAAAAAATGAAGAGGTGGATTTCGGCCTTAGGGGAAAAAGATAAAAAGAAAAAAAAATCATCGCCTTAGGTGCTCCATTGAGCCGGTAACTGAAGCCACACAAAAAGGAACAAGCAAGATATTCTTTGGGACTCTATGTGCATCAGTATATTGAAGAGCAAGCAAGCGCTCTAACCTGTATACCTTCCTGAAAAAAGTCTTTTTCGACTTTCATCTATAACTCCTGGTAACATCTTTTTCGACTTATATCAATAATTCCAGGTAAAATTGGCTGTTAACGTTGTACAATACAAACAGAGGCACTTTTACACGCGGTGATGAGCAGAGTGACAGGGCGCCAGTTTCTGAGAGACATGTCGTCCTTACCATCGTTTAGAATTCATGTAATTACTCGCTACCCTGAGTCACAGACATTTCACGTATGTCAACACTCATCCATCAAGCGCACAA
>CM031619.1:36501425-36536425 GCA_018398815.1 Conus ventricosus | reverse complement strand
GCCCGAAAACGAGGGATCTGCATAATGCGAGTGTCAGAGGAAGAGCGAAGCTGTCTGGAAGGAGTATAGGTCGACAGAAGTTTAGAGAGGTAAGATGGAGCGAGGCCATCCAATGCCTTGTAACAGAGCAAAGAAAGTTTGTACTTGATGCGTTTTTCAACAGGAAGCCAGTGCAAAGATTTAAGCAAGGGAGAAACATGAGAGGTTTTCGGAGATTTCGAGACAAGGCGAGCAGCATTATTTTGGACTTTCTGCAATTTTGCAAGAAGATTCTGTGGACAGCCAGCAAGAAGAGAATTACAGTAGTCAAGTCTTGAAAGAATGAAAGCAGAAACCAGAGTCTTGGTGGCTTCTTCAGACAGAAGGTGGCGCACAGAACTGATTCGCCGAAGCTCCAAGTAGCAAGCACGGCAGATAGAAGAAATCTGATTTTGAAAAGAGAGTGTCTGATCAAGTACAACGCCTAGATTTCGCACAGTGGTAGAGGTCTGAATGAGAGAGGTACCAAGTTGGACAGAAGAAGGAACAGAGATTGTAGACATGAGCCGTTTTGGGAGAATGAAGATCAGTTCAGTTTTGTCATTGTTTAACTGAAGTTTGTTGCAAGTCATCCATGCCTTTATGTCAGAGATGCAGAGCTGTGAGCGATCAATGATGGAGGAGAGGAGAGAGATGTCACCAGAAATGTAGATTTGATTGTCATCAGAGAAGCAGTGGTGTGAAATGTCATGATGGGCTACAATGTCAGAGATGGGTTGGGTATATAGAACAAACAGAATGGGACCAAGGACAGAGCCTTGGGGAACACCATAATTCAAGTCAGCAGAGCTTGAAGAAAAACCATTGACAGAGACAATTTGGGTTCGACCAGAAAGGTAAGAATAAAACCATGCCAAAGCGTGAGAAGAGATGCCAAAAGTATGTTGAAGTCTAGTGAGGAGGGTGGAGTGATCAATGGTATCAAAGGCAGCGGACAAGTCAAGAAGAGAAAGCAGTGAAACCTGACCATTATCCAGAGCAGAGAGAAGATCGTTTATTATTTTCAGCAGAGCAGTTTCTGTACTGTGTCCAGTGCGATAGGCGGACTGCAACGAATAGAGCAAGTTGTTTTGGTCAAGGTGGTTTTGGAGTTGGAGAAGTGCTATCTTTTCAATTATCTTTGAAAGAAAAGACAAGTTGGAGACAGGTATATATATATATATATATATATATATATATATATATATATATATATATATATATATATGTGTGTGTGTGACGGACCGTTTTTCATTGGGTCACAAAATTTTCGTGTGACCGTGCTTACCGGAAGATAGTGTCCGGAAGCCGGTTGCGCAGTTCACTGACTGCTACTCACGGTGTGTTGCTATAAACCGGGTATGCTGGATCAGTTAGGCAGTCTCTACAGATATTCCGGCAACTCCCAGTTACAGAAGGCCGAAGAGGGACCCAGTGTTTGAGTCTGCGTAGCCAGGTATTTATGAATGTTTGTTTATTAGCGACTGAAACTTCCTCAAGCGCTCTTCTGAAGATTTTTTTTTAAAAAGGGGGGAAAAAGAATGTATTTTTCCTATTCTGTTATCCTATGACTTGATAGGGTAACAAAACGGAATTGTGTTTCGGAAAATGTGAATAGATGAAATGAATGTTATATGAAGTGGTCTTCAGAAGGAAAGAAAAAAAAAGATTTTGTTTATCTTGTGACTTATCTGAAAATGAAAACAAAACGTGCTGAAAAGTATTTATTCTAATATGGGTTGCAAGAAGATGAAGAGTTTTTGATGCTATGGATAATAAGCTCCCAGAGTGAGCGACATAGACTTTTGTTTTTCATTCTGATGTGTGATGTGTTTACATGGGTATCAATATATGTGTTGTTAAACAAGTGTGGTGGAAATCTTTCCCTTACATATATTGAAGTTGATGAATCGAAATGAACATTCTGGTGTTACAAGAAAGAAATGAACATTTTGTGAATGGACGAAAGACAGTGATTATATGAAATGAATTGAACATTTTTGTTTACAAGAAAGCAAATGAACATGGTGTGAATTAACAAAAGACATTTTTAGTTCGGAAAAAAAAAAATCAATTGTGTAATCATTGTATGCAATGAATTGTGTTCATGGTTTATTGAAGAGGATCCAGATGGAAATCCTTTTCCTAAGTTGAAAGACTAGATTGTAAAAGGTTTATATGGAAATCCTTTCCTGTGCAGTGTTATGCTTCCGGAAAAGGAAATCTGTAGTGTGATGATTCCGGAAAAGGGAATCTTGTAATGTTATCATTTTGAAAAAAAAATGTATTGTTGAACAAGTTATAGTCAAATATGATGTGGCTAATGAATATGAACGAATATGTTATTTGGCTCAAGTTCTAGCAAGATATGATGTAGCTAATGAACATGAAGGTAGTTGTGATTCTAATGAACGGTGGCCATGATAATCAAGGTAGTTAATCAGTTCCCCCAGGTTGATAGTGTTCCCTGGACTAGGGGAACTGGCTACTACCCAGGTGAAGGCCGGGGCCGTGATTGTGGACCCCCGATCTCCAGCTGCTGCTGTGGAGCGGTCGGTCGGTGAGCCGACATCTGCCCTACCTGTTACTACGCCCGTGACCGAGGTCGGGCCAGCGACCTACGTTTAAGGTCTTCGTGAGCGAGGCGTGGGTGCCACACTCTTGTGCTGTCGTCGTGCGCCAGCGACCTACGTTCAAGGTCATCGTGAGTGTGGTGTGGGTGCCACAGTCCTGTGCTGTTGTTGTGTGCCAGCGACCTGCGTCGTTCCGCACTTCCTTGTGTCAGCGACCTGTATTCCAGGACGTCGCTACAAGTATGTTACTGTGGTGAGCCACAGCTCACAAGTGTTTAAAGCCACTGCGACCGAGTGCTGGCAGAGACGCCACGAATCGGCTTGTTTTCTTTTGTGTGTGAGCCACCTGTGAGAGGCGTCGTTACAGTCTTGTCTTGTGCTGCCGCCGTCGGCATTAACGGCAGTTACCATAGAAAGAACTGTATTTGGTTAGTTTATTTGTACACCTGATGGTGGGTGTGCCATCTCATGTTTAAGTTATATGTATATATGTGTGTGTTTTTGTTTTGATGGCTCAGGCAGCATAAAAAGAAAAGAAGAGTTGCTCTGTTGCCTGGCCGTCCATGTTCGGATGAATGGGTGTGTGTAAGTGAGCCCAAAACTCGTGCATGCATCCACAATTTTCTGAGTGAGAGTCAGACAGACAGACACATACACACACGCATTTCCATCCGTAACAATATATATATATATATATATATATATATATATATATATATATATATATATATATATATATATATATTACAATAAACTAATAAATTCCAAGGATAAGTACCGAGCACCATTCCAGCAACTTACAGAGCAGCTTGGTGTTGCAATGACTGCAAGAAAAAGCTTGCTCTTATGTCTTAGATTGAAGAAATAAGGGGAGATAAGCATTCATATCTGCAGTGGTAGATAATTCTGCCTAACTAACAGTATGCGCTTGAGTGGGTGAATTGGGAATAATAAATGCTTCTCACAATGAGCCTTCAGCAAGGTTATAATTTCCAAGGGGGAGACAATCTCCAAGGGGAGGAAACTCGCTCACATATAACTCCTGAACAATTGTTCAGCATCAATTGTTCAGCATCGCATATAACTCCTGGTCAGATACCGGTATTTTGAAACCTGATTGTTTCTCCTCAGTGACCGCGGAAAGTGGTAACTTGACTCCTCTGCCTTTTCGGTTTTAAGAAGAATGCTATCCCAGCATTAAGAGGTTATCTTTCTATATTTTCTACTTTTCACAAGAAAATGTAGCTTATTTTGCTCATTCATGATTTTCTTTTGCTTCTTAGGTGGCACCTTTGATTTTTTTTTTTTAAACTCGACATACTACAGTATTGCACACCAGCCTTTTCCTGGGATAGCATTCTTCTTAATGTGAACGGTTTTATAAAGATAAGAACCTACACACTATATTAATGTACATGTGGCTCAAAAACTATGCCCTCAAAAATTGAGAGTGCGTCAAATGTCATGCGCAGTATTTTTGTCACGAAAGTAACGAATTTCCAGTCAGAATATTTGCAACTGAGAGTGAAAAAGCCGAGGTTTCCATCTACCAATCAGAGGACATTACATTTTTGGTGCGAGTGGACAAAATGAATGCCAAAACGAATAGTTGGAAAACTTTCCTGTTTGATGGCCAGTCCATGACCACAGCATCAGTCTTGTTCATTAGGATGATGATGTGGACTCCAAACAGAAGCAGATGAATCAGACTGAAGACTGGACTTGTCTATGTTTTTCTGTACTCCTAGTTCTTATAGAACAGGGAGTACTTTAGAATGGGAAAGAAGAAAGGCTGTGTGTGTGTGTGTGTGTGTGTCCGTCCGTCCATGGTCAAAATGTATTCCACTCGCTCCAGACAAAACTACTGGGCCGACCTTTCTGAAAATTTGAGGGTATGTTCATTATGGGTCACGGATGATGCCCGAAGTTATATTTGCCGTTATAGCCGTTACTAACGGCTGTAACGGCGTGTAACGGTTTTTCTTCTTTATGGAATATCTCGGAAAGCACTTGGCCGATCTTTGTGAAAATTAGCAGGTATGTTCATTATGGGTCACGGATGATGCCCGATGTTTTAGTTTACCCCGTTATAGCCGTTACTAACGGCTGCAACGGCCTGTAACCGTTTTTCTTCCTCATGGAATATCTCAGAAAGTACGTGGCCCATCTTTCTGAAAATTTGTAGGTATGTTCATTATGGGTCACGAATGATGCCCGATGTTTTAGATTACCGTTATAGCCGTTACTAACGGCTGTAACGGCCTGTAACTGTTTTTCCTTTTCATGGAATATCTTAGAAAGTACATGGCCGATCTTTGTGAAAATTAGCAGGTATGTTCATTATGGGTGACGAATAATGCCCGATGTTTTAGTTTACCGTTATAGCCGTTATTAACGACTGTACCGGCCTGTAACGGGTTTCCTTCCTCATGGAATATCTCAAACGAATTTCTAGGTATGTTCATTATGCGCAACGGATGATGCCCGACGTTTTAGTTTACCGTTATATCCGTTACTAACGGCTATTACGGCCCATAATGGTTTTTCTTTTTTATGGAATGTCTCAGAAAGTACTTGGCCGATCTTTCTGAAAATTTCTAGGTATCTTCATTATGGGTCACGGATGATGCCCGACGTTTTAGTTTACCGTTATATCCGTTACTAACGGCTATAACGACCCATAACGGTTTTTCTTGTTTATGGAATATCTCAGAAAGTACATGGCCGATCTTTCTGAAACTTATTCCTCATCCGATGGCGTGGTTGATGTGCGACCCATTGAAATGTATAGGTCCTGGGGGAACCGCGACTAATTACCCTGATCATTGATTTGCCCATACACGAAATTTCAGAGCGTTTTTTTTTAAATCACGTGATCCCAGTGTGTACCCAGGTCTCGTTTTGCGCTCACAGACCTCAAGTGCATTTCAACGCTAAAAAAGATGGGCCCAAATTCATCACTTAAAAATCGTAATCAAAATCATACTTTTTGCACTGTATAATTACAGTTTTGTCTTCTTTCTAATGGTGGTGTTCATTTTTAGATCTAGTGATAGCTATCTTTTTCCACGTCCCTACATAACGCAGTTGTTGCTCCTACTGTTTGTGACTGTTTTGATGGGCCTTTCTTTGACGTTCAAACCTGATTTGGCTCCTAGTAGTCCGCTGGACCCTATAAACACTAACTAACTAACTAACTAACTTGAGGTTCAAACCAATCCAAGGTGTAACAACAGTTTTTAAAACCAGGCCAAGAGCTGGACACACTTACCAGCTCCTTCTCGCGTGGCGTGAGACCCAAATTGTAGACCACAAGAGCGAAGTCCTGGCCCTTCATGCGGGGAAACAAGGTGTAGTACAAATTGTATAGAAGCCCCTGCATTTCCCTGTAGTGATTGGATGACGCGCCTGTGACGAAAATGTACTTATGTGACGTCACGGGCTGGGCTGCTGACGCTAGGGCTTGGAGGTAACGTGCAGGAATGGTGGCACGTGCGGACAGCATCTGCTGCAGTCTGTCTCTGAGGGAGGAGGGGAACTGCCGTGGACAGCTAGTATCGAAGCAGGGACTGGCTGAAACGTGCTCCGTTTTGTCATGGAAGGGCTCAAAACGCACGGATTTGGTTGCACATTTCATAAAAAGATAAGTACACTTCGTAGTCTTATGAATTACCTGCCGTCAACACTCACACACACGCGCACGCGCGCGCGCGCACGCACGCACGCACGCACGCACACACACACACACACACACACACACACACACACACACACACACACACACACTGTGCTCGTGATTTAACAAAAACTGAATTCAGAAAACATGTACCATGGCGTTAAACATCTGCAGTCAATTTTAAAACGTGCACAAATACGTGTTTAGAAACGTGTTTGCAGTCAAGATAATATATGCTTTTACTGTGCTAGAAGTTTAGTACAATTGTGTGTTTGCTTATATGGATCAAATTCATTGCATAAACAAACAAACAAAAAATAACTTGCATTCAAAAGACAAGGAGGTGAGAAATATAAAGATGGAAGCCCCACAACAAGGACGTAGAGAGAGAGAGAGAGAGAGGGGGGGGGGGGGGAGCAGAACTATTATCAAAAACAGACGTTTGCCCACTTCGGGTGTTCCTTCTTACTGTTGTTGTTTAAAGGGGGTGCTGCAAAGGGAATGCACTCTCACCGTATTGACTACCCTGTGGAGGAAATCGGTTATCAAAGGGCAGAAATGTACGTTGGGGAAAACTGTTAACCACCACAGTTGAACTCCAAGGAGAAGAGAAGGAGTTCGGGTTTTACTTGAACGAAGTGTAGACGCTTCTCACTCCAACTGTTCAAGATGACGCAAAGTTGGCTTGGTCAGCAGAAAGTGTGGACAAGCCCGGGTATGGATTCCATCTGAGACTGGAACATCATCCTTGGATATCGGGGACCTGCGGGCCCAGCGGGGAAGGCGTGAGACTCTCACTCCAGGCTTTGGATATCGATTCCTACCTAAGGCAAGCAGCTTAGAGAATGTTTTCTCCTTGGAGTTAACTTCCCTGGGACGAGAGTTCAAACCGAGGCCCCGTACATGAACACATACATGAACAGCATCGCACGCGTGTCAAACTCCCCTCCATCTTTTGGAGAAGACCACACATTCATGTGTCGCTGGGACTCGAACGTAAAAGACATGCCCCTTGGCATCGTGTTTAGACATCATCTCCGAAGACGGAATGCGGTCACCTCAACGGTGAGGTTAAACACGGTCACGCATATCTCAAGGTATTCTCCCAATTTGTGACACCCTTTGTTGTCACATTAGACAGTGTGGCACAGGTTGCTTCTGATTCAGGACCAGCACCTGCCGTATTGTGTTCCGCACTGTGACAAAGCAGGACCAGCACCTGCCGTATTGTGTTCCGCACTGTGACAAAGCAGGACCAGCACCTGCCGTATTGTGTTCCGCACTGTGACAAAGCAGGACCAGCACCTGCCGTATTGTGTTCCGCACTGTGACAAAGCAGGACCAGCACCTGCCGTATTGTGTTCCGCACTGTGACAAAGCAGGACCAGCACCTGCCGTATTGTGTTCCGCACTGTGACAAAGCAGGACCAGCACCTGCCGTATTGTGTTCCGCACTGTGACAAAGCAGACCAGCACCTGCCGTATTGTGTTCCGCACTGTGACAAAGCAGGACCAGCACCTGCCGTATTGTGTTCCGCACTGTGACAAAGCAGGACCAGCACCTGCCGTATTGTGTTCCGCACTGTGACAAAGCAGGACCAGCACCTGCCGTATTGTGTTCCGCACTGTGACAAACCAGGACCAGCACCTGCCGCATTGTGTTCCGCACTGTGACAAAGCAGGACCAGCACCTGCCGTATTGTGTTCCGCACTGTGACAAAGCATAAACAGCATGAACTGAACAGGCATTCCAATGGATCAGGACCTCCCTGGCCAGGACCCACCTTTGTCAAATCACACATTACCATGCAGCATTCTTGATCCCAAGACTAATCCCGGTCATTGTGAAGATCAGAAGTGAAGCCGCCCATTGTTAGCTGATCTTTCTGTGGTCTTCTTAGACTGGAACTGGATCTGCTACGTTAATGAATGTAATTCATAATCAGAATGGTTTCAACAACTTACCTCCAGTCATGTTTTCATAGCATCTCTTCTCTGTCCAATTGAATTTAGGCACGGTGAAATCTGAAAAGCAATTTGAAATGCATTGAGTGAAACTGCAGATTGAAACATGAATCAACAAGGAACTGGGTGACGAAATCACTTTTGCACTCTCAACTGGCAACAGTAAACACGGAGAAAATAGCCCAACAAACAAACAAAAAAAAAGTAAATGTACTTTCTTATGCCATCTTCTCAAGGTTTTCAGAGCTGTTGACTTGGCATTAATATCAATTGTTACTTAGTTCATTAATGACTTTCAGTTATTTGCCAACAGCGTTCATGAAATAAGGTTTTGAAAGTACATTTTCAGTTACGTGTTTTAGATAATTGACACGATTTCTTTGACTGGTAAAATCTTTTGTACTTCCTATAGATACAAAAAATATCTGAAATCCACGGCATCCAAAGTGTCTTATAAAAACCATATCTATGGTAAACTGCATTTTGCACCTTTGGTATCTAACTGTGCCGTTTCGTCATCATTATTCAAAACGTTGTGATGCCACACTCATCAGGCGTTGTCAGGGTTTTGACATATGTTAATCTTGAACAGATACATAATGCTAACCTCATGAATGTGGCGACCTATAGAGAACTGCTCTCCACTCTATGAGCAGGCTCACTGCATTTCACAATAGAGACAGTTAAAAATGAAATTGAACAAAAGGAGGTAACTGGCGCACACACACACACACACACACACACACACACACACACACACACACACACACACACACACACACACACTTACTACAAATAATCTCACTTTGTTATGAAAACTAAGAAAAAATACACACCGAGAACCAATAAAAAGTAGGACAGAAGTGAAATGATGTAAAAACAACAATACATCACATACCGCACAACATTTACAAGCTCATGTAAAGTGGTACATAAGCATATAAAACAATTAATGAAAAACATTACCAAAACCGCAACACATTGCATACATAAGAAATTGATCAAACCGTACAGATGTGTGTGGTATAACCCATGTGCATGCGCTTTCATGAAGGTAGAGAAAGTAATGAGACAGGGCTGGTTAGTTTATGTTGTGCAGCTAGAATACGTATGTTTCTAATGCGTTCTTAAATTAAATGTATCTTCTGATTCAACGCATCACGTAATTTTTGGTAGCGAGTTCATGGGTGATGAATCAAAAAGCACCTGCTCCAAATGTCTTTTGCTTTAGAATACACAGTCAAGTGATCTGATATGAACGGTGTGCTCGAAATGGTAAAGAAACAGAAGATTTGAAACGTATGCTGCAGCAAATTATGTGTAGAAACTGTGGCAAGTGAGAGATCGCCTGTACTGAATGCGTGCTTGAACAGGTAATGGGTGTAGGGTCTGTAATAGCGGTTAGACGTAGTCTCGTTTTATGGCCTTAAGGACAAACCTCGGAGCTCAATGGTGTACCGTTTGTAGCTTATCTATGCATTTTCCAGGACACCCAGCGTGAAGACAATTGCCATAATCTAGTGTAGACAGGACAAACGATCAGACAAACGTTTTTCTTGCTGCAGTCGTGAGGTCATGACGGATGGAGTTGCTGTGAAGGAGAACCGCATAAGCAGATCTGCAGATGTGAGCTGTGTGCTTGTCGTGTGACATGTCATCAGAGAGGAGGCGTGCAGATCTGCACATGTGAGCTGTGTGCTTGTCGTGTGACATGTCACCAGAGAGGAGTTGTGTGCTTGTCGTGTGACATGTCATCAGATAGGAGTTGTGACCTTGTCGTGTCACATCTCGTCAGAGAAGTTGTGACCTTGTCGTGTGACATGTCATCAGAGAGGAGTTGTGACCTTGTCGTGTCACATGTCATCAGAGAGGAGTTGTGACCTTGTCGTGTGACATGTTATCAGAGAGGAGTTGTGACCTTGTCGTGTGACATGTCACCAGAGAGAAGTTGTGAGCTTGTCATGTGACATGTCACCAGAGAGGAGTTGTGTGCTTGTCGTGTGACATGTCATCAGAGAGGAGCCGTGTGCTTGTCATGTCACATGTCATCAGAGAGGAGTAGTGTGCTTGTCGTGTGACATGTCATCAGAGAGGAGTAGTGTGCTTGTCGTGTGACATGTCATCGGAGAGGAGTAGTGTGCTTGTCATGTCACATGTCATCAGAGAGGAGTAGTGTGCTTGTCATGTCACATGTCATCAGAGAGGAGTTGTGTGCTTGTCCTGTGACATGTCATCAGAGAGGAGTTGTGTGCTTGTCGTGTGACATGTCATCAGAGAGGAGTTGTGTGCTTGTTCTGTGACATGTCATCAGAGAGGAGTTGTGTGCTTGCTGTGTGACATGTCATCAGAGAGGAGTTGTTTGCTTGTCATGTGACATGTCATCAGAGAGGAGGCGTGCAGATCTGCAGATGTGAGCTGCGTGCTTGTTGTGTCACATGTCATCAGAGAGGAGTTGTTTGCTTGTCGTGTGACATGTCACCAGAGAGGAGCTGTGTGCTTGTCGTGTGACATGTCGTCAGAGAGGAGGCGTGCAGAGAAGGTCAAGGCAATGTGAAAGTCTGTAACACGGACAGTGAATATCTTGGGACCGTTGCTAAAGGATCTGTTTGGGGGAATGAGGAAGGATTCACATTTATCGTCCTTCAGTTTCAATTTGTGTTTAGTCTGAACAGATTTCACCTGATCAATGGAGCTATGTGTGTTTTGTTTCATGAGATCTCTTTCTACTGGATGGCAAAACTTGTAAAGTTGAATGTCGACAGCAAATGACCAGTTGAAGATGAATGACTTTCAACGAACTCACGTTAAGGCTTCGTGTACATAATGAATAAGGTATGATTCAGTGTTGAACCTTGAGGTATGCCGAACAATACAGGTTCTGTATTAGACAAAACGTCACCAGTGCTGACCAGCCGAATGCCCAATATGTAACCGTGACAAAATCGATTCCTCTTTACGGTTACGTACCACCGATGGGAAAGGATTGGTTAAATCTGGGCAAATTTTAAACAATTTATTATGAATTTGATTACACCATTCACTCTGCCACAGTTCACGACAATACAAACTGGATTTATGACGTAGATCAGAGTGAGGAACAAACTGCATAGGCCTCCTGGAAAGACTTGCACCGAGAGCTTGTTTGGCTGCTTTGTCCACCACTGAGTTACCATAGATTCCCATGTGACTGGGGACCTACAAGAAAACTATATGCTTTCCCGAAGAGACAAGCTGAGTATGAAGATCATGAATATCCGCTAATACTGGATGTGATACTTCTCTTGTCGACAAAGCCGACAATATAACGCACAGTTGGATATTCAGAAGGGAAGACCCCCCATGGTGTGTTGCGTGTGACAGCTTGTTCAGTGTTAATCATTTTTTGACAGAATGTGCTGATTTGATGTGTATCAGAGAGAAGTTCTTTTCCACCAGTGATTTATCGGTTCTTTTTCGTGAGATTTCAGTGGATCTTATTTTTTCTTTTTTGAAAGAGGTAAACTTATTTTATAAAATATAGGGTTTTATTAATGTATACAGGTGTCGAAGGAGTTGAAAAGATAATTGTGCTTTTGTCCTCATAAATTTTAAGTGATGTGTTAATACTAGTGTGAGTTTTTGTATCAAGAGACTCAGATATGATAGCTGAGGTCCTGATTTGGCTCCTAGTAGTCCGCTGGACCCTATAAACACTAACTAACTAACTAACTAACCAGCCGAATGCGGCATGTTATGAAGCTCTGGAACCACGACAAAACTGTTCCAAAAATGTCGTCATGCTGATGGAGAGTCTGAATGAGCGGGGGCGTGGTTTATTGCCTCAAATAGTGTACTCAAGTCAAGCAAAATCAACAGTGATGTATTGACCTGATCAAGAGCAAGCTTAACGTCGTTTGTGATCACCGTTTCAGGGCTATACAAGAGTGTGGGGGTAGACTTACGGTTATGGCAGGGCATATACTTTGTTTGGGTAATCAAAGAGGTGGTCGATGCCAAACATCTTCAATGATTTTAAACGAAACGAAGAGAAAAAAAAAGCAGACAACACAGTTTCATTAGCAATGTGCATAAGGATTCTCATTAAGGCATTCAATCAACAACGGTGCTGAAATGTGGTCAGGAAGGCAGGTTGTATTTGAATTCCAAATCAAAATGAAACAAAGCTCGTTTAGCACATGTATAAGATATAAACGTGCGATTTTTATTAGGAATTTTGATTTCGGTTTACAGAACATGTGAACACTTAAAAGTGATTACTGCAACTATAGATTGTGAGCAAACTTCCGTCCTTTTTGTGATTTAAATATGTAAAAGTCATCAGAACTGGCCAAACGATATAGGATGCCTCCCTCCTACCTCCACCACCCCTCGCTCACTTCAACTCCGGTAAACCCCCCCCCCCCCCCCCCCCCCCCCCGCCCCCTCCTTTCATTCCTCGCACACCAAGTAATTTAGCGGACACCTTCGGGAAGAAGACGCGGAATGTTAGCAACGTTGAACCAGCAACAGACTGAACCAGCAACAGACTGAACCAGCAACGTTGAACCAGCAACAGACTGAACCAGCAATAGACTGAACCAGCAACGTTGAACCAGCAACAGACTGAACCAGCAACAGACTGAACCAGCAACGTTGAACCAGCAACAGACTGAACCAGCAACAGACTGAACCAGCAACAGACTGAACCAGCAATAGACTGAACCAGCAACGTTGAACCAGCAACAGACTGAACCAGCAACAGACTGAACCAGCAACAGACTGAACCAGCAATAGACTGAACCAGCAACAGACTGAACCAGCAACGTTGAACCAGCAACGTTGAACCAGCAACAGACTGAACCAGCAACAGACTGAACCAGCAACAGACTGAACCAGCAACGTTGAACCAGCAACAGACTGAACCAGCAACAGACTGAACCAGCAACAGACTGAACCAGCAACAGACTGAACCAGCAACGTTGAACCAGCAACAGACTGAACCAGCAACGTTGAACCAGCAACAGACTGAACCAGCAACGTTGAACCAGCAACAGACTGAACCAGCAACAGACTGAACCAGCAACAGACTGAACCAGCAACGTTGAACCAGCAACGTTGAACCAGCAACAGACTGAACCAGCAACAGACTGAACCAGCAACAGACTGAACCAGCAACCGACTGAACCAGCAACAGACTGAACCAGCAATAGACTGAACCAGCAACGTTGAACCAGCAACAGACTGAACCAGCAACAGACTGAACCAGCAACAGACTGAACCAGCAACCGACTGAACCAGCAACAGACTAAACCAGCAATAGACTGAACCAGCAACGTTGAACCAGCAACAGACTGAACCAGCAACAGACTGAACCAGCAACAGACTGAACCAGCAACCGACTGAACCAGCAACAGACTAAACCAGCAACAGACTGAACCAGCAATAGACTGAACCAGCAACGTTGAACCAGCAACAGACTGAACCAGCAACAGACTAAACCAGCAACGTTGAACGAGCAGCAGTCTGAACCAGCAACAGACTGAACCACTGAACCAGCAACGTTGAACCAGCAACAGACTGAACCAGCAACAGACTGAACCAGCAACAGACCGGGCTGCGTGGTCAGACGCAGGACGGACCAGACGTGAGAACGCTGACCGCTGGGCGATCCCGCCGGTCAGTGATGACCTCCTTACGCTTAGGACGATGTGGGATGGGCTTTGTATAGAAATTCATTTCTCTATCTCAGTCAATAGGCATATGTCCACTTTAAGTCGGTGAAGTCATTTAATTATGCCAAACACACACACACACACACACACACACACACACACACACACACACACACGCACGCACACACACACACACACACACACACACACACACACACACTCATGCTCACTCACACAGACACACACGTTTGAGAGCAGGGGGTGGGGTGGGGGGGGGAGAGAGGACAGGAAAGGCTTAGAAGAAAAAGGGTTAAGGGGGAAGAGTTGAGAGCGCGACTTACTTTGAATCCTAGACTGTAAAATTTGCAGCAGTTCCTCCACCGCTGGGTCTTCTTTTTCTCTCCAGTAGTTCAGCTGTCCAATGTTACTTGTTGGAAGCCATGACAGTGCTACAGAGTGAACATCCCAACCATCAAATCATCAGTAACCACGGCACATATGCACACACTGTGACACTGACAAACAATCTCATACCAATGCCAAATAGCTTCGTACTAATAACACACATCTTCATACCAATGCCAAATAGCTTCCTACTAATAACACACATCTTCATACCAATGACAAATAGCTTCGTACTAGTAACACACATCTTCATACCAATACCAAATAGCTACGTACTAATAACACACATCTTCATACCAATGCCAAATAGCTTCACACTACTATCACACAACTTTCACACTAATACCACACAACTTCACAATGATAACGCATAACGTTCACTCTAATAACACAACGTTCACACTAATAAAGCTCAACTTCGTATCAATGCCAAATAGCTTCACACTAAAAACGCACAACGTTCACACTTTTAACACACAACTTTCAAACTAATAACGCATAACTTCATATCAATGCCAAATAGCTTCACACTAATAACGCACAACGTTCACACTGATAACGCACAACGTTCACACTAATAAGACACAACTTTCACACTAATAACGCACAACTTCATATCAACGCCAAATAGCTTCACACTAACAATGCACAACGCTCACACTAACAACACACAACTTTCACACTAACAACGCACAACTTTCACACTAACAACACACAACTTCATATCAACGCCAAATAGCTTCATACTTAAAACATACAACTTTAAACCAATGCCAAATAGCTTCACACTAATAACGCACAACGTTCACACTAATAACGCACAACGTTCATATAATAACGCGCAACTTTCACACTAATAACGCACATCTTCATACCAATGCCAAATAGCTGCACACTAACAACGCACAGCATTCACACTAATAACGGACAACGTTCACACTAATAACGCACCACTTTCACACTAATAACGCACAAGTTTCAGGCTAATAACGCACAACTTCATATCAACGCCAAATAGCTTCATAGAAGAAAAAGAAACACCCGAAGGTGCTGGGGAGGACCCAGAGAAGCACTGTCTTCACCTGCCTTTAGAGCAGTCCTGTACCCCCCTTGGAGGCCTGCGCTGTGTTGACGATGGGTACAGGCACGCGCAGGACACTCCATTAAGATATCAAGGGACATAACTGCTCCTGAACAGAGGTAAATTAGACTACAGGATGCAGCTCATAACAGCCTTAAAGTAGCATCCCCATAGGTGTACCAGCCCGTATTTCATGACTGCAGAGCCCACCGGCGAAAAACACCACCCTCCAGCTGCCGAGCACACCCCACAGACCCAACCACCCCTGCCCACGGACAGATGAAGACGGTGCCACTCCAGACACAGCCAAGCTTTCGCCATACGGTCTTATGTGCCCTCAAGAGAGAATCCAAAGTTGCAGTCTTTCCCACTGTCAACAGGACTTTCCCTGTGGTCAGTGGGTCTTTCCTCACCGTCACTGGACCTTTCTCCAGGGTCTCAGGCTAATAACGCACAACTTCATATCAACGCCAAATAGCTTCATACTTATAACATACAATTTCAAACCAATGCCAAATAGCTTCACACTAATAACCCACAACGTTCACACTAATAACACACAATTCTCACAATAATAACGCACAACTTTCATACTAATAACACACAACTTTCACACCAATAACGCACAACGTTCACACTAATAACGCACAACTTTCACACTAATAACACACAATTTTCACACTAATAACGCACAACGTTCACACTATTAACGCACAAATTTCACACTAATAACGCACAACTTCATATCAACGCCAAATAGCTGCACACTAATAACATACAACTTTCACACTCATAACGCACAACGTTCACACTAATAACGCACAAATTTCACACTAATAACGCACAACTTCCTATCAACGCCAAATACCTTCATACTTATAACATACAACTTTTACCCAATGCCAAATAGCTTCACACTAATAACCCATAACGTTCACACTAATACCGCACAACGTTCACACTAATAACACACAACTTTCACACTAATAATGCACAACTTCATACCAATGCCAAATAGCTGCACACTAATACCACACAACTTTCACACTAATAACGGACAACGTTCACACTAATAACGCACAACGTTCACACTAATAACGCACAAATTTCACACTAATAACGCACAACTTGATATCAACACCAAATAGCTTCATACTTATAACATACAATTTCAAACCAATGCCAAATAGCTTCACACTAATAACGCACAGCGTTCACACTAATAATGCACAACGTTCACACTAATAACGCACAGCTTTCACACTAATAACGCACAACTTTCACACTAATAACGCACAAATTTCACACTAATAACGCACAACTTTCACACTAATAACGCACAACTTCATATCAACGCCAAATGGCTTCATACTTATAACATGCAACTTCAAACCAATGCTAAAACGCTTCATATTAATCTAATAAATGACATGTAACTTTATATCCGTGGCACAAAACTTAATTCCAGTGGCACACTATTTGGCACCAATGCTACCACATTTCATACCAAAAGCACAGTCTCATACTAATACACATAGTTTCATACTAATACCACCCTATTTCATACCAATGTCACACAATTTCATACCAACACTATACAATTTGATACCAACACCACGCAATTTAATACCAAAGCCATTCAATTTCATGGCAATGTCACACAGTTTCGCACTAGTACTACATAATTCATACCAACACCACATTACTTCAAACCAATACTACACAACTTCATACCAGTACTACACAATTCATACTAACACCACACAACTTCATAACAATACTACACAACTTCATACTAGTCCTTCACACAACGTGTGTTTTTATATTTTTATTCATATTTATTTGTTGTTGTTTTTTGCCAAGGGAAAAAACAATCCCTAAAGGAAATCAACACAACTCTCACTAAGGAACAGAACTGCTTCCAGAGAAAGGACCCCGTTCTTTTTTCTACGCTGTGAATAGACATAATTATGCAATCTGTAGTGGTGCATCCAAAAGCAAAATGAGAAGAGAGCAGGGTCTCCAGAATTTCATGAACCCATCAGACAGGCTGTGGCAGACAGTCGCAGGGCTAACGATGACGAAGTGTGGGCAAACACATTGATGGGGACATCGCGTATATTATGTTGCGTCAGCCAACATGGCAGTACCTGGAACCTTGGCCATGAACCGAAAGTGATAGCCGCTGCCAAGCTTCTTGATGCTACAGTCTGTGTCTACATTCAAAGCGGCCATGCCAGAATATGTCTGGAACAGACAACTAACAGGGGAATGTAAAGTAACGAAAACGTTTACTTTCGAAAGATTTGCTGACACTCGTAGACAGGGAGGGGTACTACTTCAGTGGGTGAAAGTATGAACAGGGAGGGCTACTATTCAAGTATGGGATGGGAGGGTACTACTTTTGTCGGTGGAAGTACGGGAAGGGAGGGTTAGTAGGTGGAAGTAAGGACATGAAGAGTTATACTTTAGCAGGAAAAAGCGTGGAAAATGAAGGGCACTACCTTAGGCGTTTACGTTAAATTGCAGGGAGGGAAAGGTGTTACTTTACTTTGAGGGTGCAGGTGTGGAAAAGGAGGGTCCATATTTTAGAATGTGAAAGTATAGGCAGGAGGTCCCTACTTTAGTGGGTGAAAATGTAGGCAGGGAGGTCACTACTTTAGTGGGTGAAAATGTAGGAAGAAAGGTCCCTACTTTAGTGGGTGAAAATGTAGGCAGGGAGGTCCCTACTTTAGTGGGTGAAAATGTAGGCAGGGGGGTCACTACTTTAGTGGGTGAAAATGTAGGCAAGGCGGTCACTACTTTAGAGGGTGAAAATGTAGGCAAGGCGGTCACTACTTTAGTGGGTGAAAATGTAGGCAGGGAGGTCACTACTTTAGTGGGTGAAAACGTAGGAAGGAAGGCCACTACATAGTGAATGAAAATGTAGTCAAGGAGGTCACTACTTTAGAGGGTGAAAATGTAGGAAGGAAGGTGACTACTTTAGTGGGTGAAAATGTAGGCAGGGAGGTTACTACTTTAGAGGGTGAAAATGTAGGAAGGAAGGTGACTACTTTAGTGGGTGAAAATGTAGGCACGGAGGTCACTACTTTAGAGGGTGAAAATGTAGGAAGGAAGGTGACTACTTTAGTGGTGAAAATGTAGGCAGGGAGGTCACTACTTTAGTGGGTGAAAATGTAGGAAGGAAGGTGACTACTTTAGTGGGTGAAAATGTAGGCACGGAGGTCACTACTTTAGTGGGTGAAAATGTAGGCACGGAGGTCACTACTTTAGTGGGTGAAAATGTAGGCAGGGATGTCATTACTTTAGTGGGTGAAAATGTAGGCACGGAGGTCACTACTTTAGTGGGTGAAAATGTAGGAATGGATGTCACTACTTTAGTGGTGAAAATGTAGGCAGGGAGGTCACTACTTTAGTGGGTGAAAATGTAGGCACGGAGGTCACTACTTTAGTGGGTGAAAATGTAGGAATGGATGTCACTACTTTAGTGGTGAAAATGTAGGCAGGGAGGTCACTACTTTAGTGGGTGAAAATGTAGGCAGGGAGGTCACTACTTTAGTGGGTGAAAATGTAGGCACGGAGGTCACTACTTTAGTGGGTGAAAATGTAGGCAGGGAGGTCCCTACTTTATTGGGTGAAAATGTAGGCAGGGATGTCACTACTTTAGTGGGTGAAAATGTAGGCAGGAAAGTCACTACTTTAGTGGGTGAAAATGTAGGCAGGGATGTCACTACTTTAGTGGGTGACAATGTAGGCAGGGAGGTCACTACTTTAGTCGGTGAAAATGTGGGAATGGATGTCACTACTTTAGTGGATGAAAATGTAGGCAGGGAGGACACTACTTTAGTGGGTGAAAATGTAGGAAGAAAGGTCCCTACTTTAGTGGGTGAAAATGTAGGCAGGAAGGTCACTACTTTAGTGGATGAAAATGTAGGAATGGATGTCACTACTTTAGTG
Organism: Conus ventricosus; assembly: GCA_018398815.1. NCBI lineage: Eukaryota > Metazoa > Mollusca > Gastropoda > Neogastropoda > Conidae > Conus > Conus ventricosus. The sequence continues at coordinate 36,517,099 of CM031619.1, read as the reverse complement.
GGTGAAAATGTAGGCAGGGGGGTCACTACTTTAGTGGGTGAAAATGTAGGCAAGGAGGTCACTACTTTAGGGGTGAAAATGTACGCAAGGAGGTCTCTACTTTAGAGGGTGAAAATGTAGGCAAGGGGTCTCTACTTTAGAGGGTGAAAATGTAGGCAGGGAGGTCACTATTTTAGTGGGTAAAATGTAGGAGGGAAAGTGACTACTTTAGTGGGTGAAAATGTAGGTAGGAAGGTCACTACTTTAGTGGGTAAAATGTAGGAAAGGACGTCACTACTCTAGTTGGTGGAAATGTAGGCAGGGAGATCACTACTTTAGTGGTGAAAATGTAGGAAGGAAGGTGACTACTTTAGTGGGTGAAAATGCAGGAAGGGAGGGGTTCTACTTTAGTGGGTGAAAATGTAGGAAGGAAGGGGTTCTGCTTTAGTGGTTGAAAATGTAGGAATGGTGGTTACTACTTTCGTGGGTGAAAATGTAGGAAGGAAGGGGTTCTACTTTAGCGGGTGAAAATGTACGAAGGAAGGGGTTCTACTTTAGTGGGTGAAAATGTAGGAAGGGAGGAGTTCTACTTTAGTGGGTGAAAATGTAGGAAGGGAGGGGTTCTACTTTAGTGGGTGAAAATGCAGGAAGGGAGGGGTTCTACTTTTAGTGGGTGAAAATGTAGGAAGGAAGGGGTTCTACTTTAGTGGGTGAAAATGTAGGAAGAGTTGGGTTCTATTTTAGTATGTGAAAATGTAGGAAGGGAGGGGTTCTACTTTAGTTGGTGAAAATGTAGGAAGAGAGGGGTTCTGTTTTAGTATGTGAAAATTTAGGAAGGGAGGGGTTCTACTTTAGTGGGTGAACGTGTATTTGAAGGGAGGTGATCTACTTTAATTGGATAAAGTGTAGAAGGGAGGGGTTCTACTTTAGTGGGTGAAAGTGTATTTAAAGTGAAGGGTTCTAATTTAGTGGGAAAAAGTGTAGGAAGGGAGGGGTTCTACCTTAGTGTGTGAAAGTGCAGGAGGGATGGGTTCTACTTTAGTGGTGAAAGTGTATCTTGAAAGAGGGGTTCTTCTTTAGTGGGATAAAGTGTAGGAAGGGAAGGGGTTCCTGCGTTAGTGGTGAAAGTGTTAGCAGGGAGGGGATCTACTTTAGTGGGTGAAAGTTTAGGAAAGGAGTGTTCTACTTTAGTGGGATAAAGTGCAGGAAGGGCGGGGTTCTATTTTAGTGAGTAAAAGTGTAGGCAGGAAGGGGTTCTACCTTAGTGGGATAACTTGTAGGAAGGGGGGTTCTACTTCAGTGGGTGAAAGTGTATTTGAATGGAGTGGTTCTACTTTAGTGGGTGAAAGTGTAGGAAAGAAGAGGCTCTACTTTAGTGGATGAAAGTGTAGGAAGGGAGAGGTTCTACTTTAGTGGGAGAACGTGTATTTGATGGGGGAGTTTGATTAAAGTGGGTGAAAGTGTACGAAGTGAGGGGTTCTACTTTAGTGGGATAAAGTGTATGTAGGGAGGATTCTACTCTAGTGGATGAAAGTATATTTGAGGGGAGGGGTTCTACTTTAGTGGGTGAAAGTGTAGGAAGGGAGGGGTTCTACGTTAGTAGGCTAAAGTGTTGGAAGGGAGGTGTTCTACTTTAGTGGGATAAAGTGTAGGAAGGGAGGGGTCTTCTTTAGTGGGTGAAAGGTAAGAAGGGAGGGGTTCTACTTTAGTGGGTAAAAGTGGGGGATGGGAGGGTTCTACTTGAGTGGATGAACATTAGGAAAGGAGTGGCTCAACTTTTGTGGGTAAAAGTGTATTCGAAGGAGGGGTTCTACTTTAGTGAATGAAAGTTTAGGAAAGGAGGAGCTCAACTTAAGTCGGTGAAAATGTAGGAAGGGAGGGGTTTTACTTTAGTGGGATAAAGTGTAGGAAGGAGAGGTTCTACTTTAGTGGGCGAAAGTGTATTTGAATGGAGGTGTTCCACTATAGTGGGTGAAAGTGTAGGAAGGGAGGGGTTCCACTTTAGTGGGTGAAAATGCAACAAGGGGTGGGTTCTACTTTAGAGGAATAAAGTGTACGAAGGGAGGGGTTCTACTTTGGTGAGATAAAGGATAGGAAGGGAGGTGTTCTATTTTAGTGGGTGAAAGTGTGTTTGAAGGGAGGGTTCTACTTTAGTGGATGAAAGTGTAGGAAGGTAGGGCTTCTACTTAAGTCAGTAAAAGTGTACGAAGGAGGGGTTCTAAGTGGGTGAAAGTGTATTTGAAGGGAGGGTTTCTGCTGTAGTGGGATCAAGTGTGGGAACGGAAGGTTGTTTTTACATTAGTGGGTGAAATTGTATCAATTTTAAAGGGAAGGGTTCCACTTAAATGGGTGAAAGTGTAGGAAAAGAGAGGTTCTATTTTAGTGGGATAAAAAGGTGGAAGGGAGGGATTCTACTGTAGTGGGGAAAGTGTATTTAAAGGGAGGTGTTCCACTATAGTTGGTGAAACGGCATTTGAAGGGAGGGGTTCTATTTATGTGGATGAAAGTGTAGGAAGGAGGGGTTCTACTTTAGTGCGTGAAAATGTAACAAGGCATGGGTTCTACTTTAGTGGGTGAAAGTGTGTTTGATGGGAGGGGTTCTACTTTAGTGGACAAAAGTGTAGGAGGTGAGGGGTTCTACTTTAGCGGGTGAAAGTGTACGAAAGGAGTGACTCTACTTTAGTAGGCGATTGTGCAGGAAGGGAGGGGTTCTGCTTTAGTGGGTGAAAGTGTAGGAAAGAAATGGTTCCACTTTAGTGGGTGAAAGTGTCGGAAGGGATGGGTTCTACTATAGTGGGTGAAAGTGTAAGAAGGGTGGAGTTATATATTAGTAAGTGAACGTGTAGGAAGGAGGTGGTTGTACTTTAGTGGGTGAAAGTATATTTAAAGGGAGGTGTTCCAGTATAGTGGGTGAAAGTGCATTTGAAGGGAGGGTTTCTACTTTAGTGGGTGAAAGTGTAGAAAGGGGGCGTTCCACTATAGTAGGTAAAATGTGTAGGAGGGGAGATGTTCTACTTTAGTGGAATAAAGTGTAGGAAGGGAGGGGTTCTACTTTGGTTAGATAAAGTATAGAAAGCAGGGGTTCTACTTTAGTGGGTGAAAGTGTGTTTGAAGGGAGGGGTTCTACTTAAGTGAGTGAAAGTGTAGGAAGGGAGGGGTTCTACTTTAGTGAGTAAAATTAGAGGAAGTAGGGGTTCTACTTTAGTGGGCCATGGGTAAAAGTGTTTTTGAAGGGAGGGGTTCTACTTTAGTGGGATAAAGTGTAGGAAGAGAAGGGTTTTTTTACAGTAGTGGGTGAAAGTGTATTAATTTTGAAGGGAGGGGTTCCACTTTAATGGGTGAAAGTGTAGGAAGAGATAGGTTCTATTTTAGTGGGATAAGAAGTTGGAAGGGAGGGGTTCTACTTTAATTGGTGAAAGTGTGGGAAGGGAGAGGTTCTGCTTTAGTGGTTGAAAGTGCATTTGAATGGAGGGGTTCTACTTAAGTGGGTGAAAGTGTAGGAAAGAGGGTTCTGCTTTAGTGCGTGAAAATGTAACAAGGCAGGGGTTCTACTTTAATGGGTAAATGTGTATTTGAAGGGAGGGTTCTACTTTAGTGCACAAATGTGTAGAAAGCCAGGGTTCTACTTTAGTTGGTGAAAGTGTATTTGAAGAGAGGGATACTACTTTAGTGGATAAAGTGTATGATAGGAGGGGTTCTGCTTTAATGGGTGAAAGTGTAGGTAGGAGGGGTTCCACTTTAGTGGGTGAAAGTGTAAGAAGGGTGGGGTTCTACTTTAGTGGGATAAAGTGTAGGAAGGAGGGTTTCCACTTTAGTGGGTGAAAGTGTATTTGAAGGGAGGGGTTCTACTTTAGTGGGTAAAAGTGTAGAAAAGGAGGGGTTCTTCTTTAGTGCGTGAAAGTAGGAATGGAGGGGTTCCACTTTAGTGGATAAAGTGTTGGAAGGTAGGGGTTCTACTTCAGTGGGTGAACATGGAGGAAGGGAGGGGTACTCCTTTAGTAGGATAAAACGTAGGAAGGGTGGGGTTATACTTTAGTGGGTGGAAGTGTAACAAGGGAAGGGTGCTACTTTAGTTGGTAAAAGTGTATTTGAAGGGAGGGGATCTGCTTTAGTGGGATAAATTGTAGGAAGGGAGGGATTCTACTTTAGTTGGTAAAAGTGTATTTGAAGGGAGGGGATCTGCTTTAGTGGGATAAAATGTAGGAAGGGAGGGATTCTACTTTAGTTGGTAAAGTGTATTTGAAGGGAGGGGATCTGCTTTAGTGGGATCAAATGTAGGAAGGGGGGGGGGGGGTTCAACTTTAGTAGGTGAAAGTGTATTTGAAGGGAGGGGTCCTACTTTAGTGGGATAAAGTGTAGGGAGGGAGAGGTTTTCTACATTAGTGTGTGAAAGTGTAGGAAGGGAAGGGTTCTACTTTAGTGGGTGAAAGTGTAGGCAGGGAGAGGTTCTACTTTCGTGGGATAAAGTGTAGCAAGAAAGGGGTTCTAATTTAGTGGGATAAAGTGTAGGAAGGGAGGGGTTCTACTGTTGTGAGTGAAAGTGTAGGAAGGGAGGGGTTCTATTTAGTAGAATAAAATGTAGAGTGGGAGGGGTTCTACTTTAGTGGGTGAAAGTGTATTTGAAGGGAGGGTTCTACTTTAGTGTGTGGAAGTGTAGAGAAGGAGAGGCTCTACTTTAGTGGTTGAAAGTGTAGGAAGGGAAAGGGTTCTACTTTCGTGGGTGAAAATGTAGGATGGAGGGATTCCACTTGGATGAAAGTGTATTTGAAGGGTAGGGTTCCGCTTTAGTTGGTGAAAGTGTAGGGAGGGAAGGGTTCTAATTTAGTGGGATAAAGTGTAGGAGGGAGTGGTTCACATTTAGTGAGTGAAAGTGCATTTGAAGCGAGGGTTTCTACTTTAGTGGGTGAATGTGTAAGGTGGAAAGGGTTCTACTTTAGTCAGTAAAAATGTAAGACGGGAGTGGTTCTACTTTAGTGGGATAAAGCGCATTTTAGTGGGTGAAACTGTAGGAAGGGAGGGGTTCTACTTTAGTGAGTGAAACTGTAGGAAGGGAGGGGTTCTACTTTAGTGAGTGAAAGTGTAGGTAGGAAGGGGTACAACTCTTGTGTTTAAATAGCGGATAGAGAGGTGTACTGTTTTGTGACGGAACGTGCGGAAAGGAAAGAGTAAAAATCGATGTTAGTGGGTAAAAACACGGCAGGGAAGAGGTAATGATCTAGATTAGTGGATGGAAACAGGGGAGGGAAGGGTGATGCTTTAATTCATTGGGTGAAAGAAGACAAGACAATTCTCTGGTATGTACGGTGGCGCTAAGCTGTAGTCTCCTTCCAAAATTAGCTTTGCTTCCAAAATTAGGTTTGTTTTCTTTCCTCGCGGACGTTTGCACTGAGCCACATACTAGTACATAGGTTTCAACATTATTTCATTTTCTTCTCAGTTTAGTAAAAAGAAATACAAGTGCGTGTGTAAGGATAAAGTTGTATGGAGGGGTAAAAATCGCGTTCATCCTGATCTGATAATAATTTGGACAGCAAAAGAGTTCATGTTCGGCGTACGGTTTTTGGTATCACAAGCGAATTATTTGAGATCTGGTGATAAATGCTGGTTATTAAAGTGAAATTTGATGATGTAATCCATTTCTAATTATACCTACACTGGTTTATTCGATCAATTCCATTGCGATATAACAGCAGGAAGGAAAAGTTGCATCTGACATAGATGAAAGACGTTTGCATAAAAGAGGGCTTGTTGACTACTTCATTTTTGGGAGCTGGTTTGAAAGAGTGGATGCACTGAACAAAAAGGATTTTAACATCAGGTCCGAATTGTGGCACTGTTCTTTCAAGGGTCAACGTCCGTGATAAGGGTTTCCATCAGAAACAAGGGAACGGAGCAGATCAGTTGAACAAACTATACATGCACCATTAACTGTGTTGCCCAATTCTTACGATTGTCTTTTTTTAAAGCAAGTAAAACGTAAAGTCCTCATATCATGCACAAATTTCTTCTAGATGTAATGTTTCTAACATGTCTGAATTATTTCTGTGCATGTGTTCCAGACAGTGTCAGCATGGCAATGAATTGATTGAAAAAAAGACTCGTATAACACATTTTCTGAAGCCTTGCTACTTTATTTGTATTGATCATTTTTAACATATGCAAATACGTTTTTGACTTTCCTGACGGCAACGAATAGGAGTAATCTAGCAAAATTACATGTAGCTGTTTTAGGAGCTTGGACATTCTGAAGTCTTCCTTCAACTTGTACGGGAAGGATTATGGCTTTGGTAATGTTTAGCAGCTCAGTTTCCTTTCCATTAAACGTAAATTTTAACACATTGACCCAGTCTGGAACGTTTTGGAGGTCTCTTAAAAAGATTTTGTGCAAATATCTAGGTTATTGTGAACAAACAACATGATGCTGTTGTCGGTGAATAGTTTCATTGCTTCGGCAGTTTCGCTGACGACACCATGAACATACATTAGAAACAACAGTGGCCTTACGACAGGTCTTTGAAGCACACCTGTAGGCGTTCTCCTCAGATCTGACTTTTTGTGTTATTGTCCCGTTAAAAGTCGAATGCTTTACCTCCTACTCCCATAGCCTCTGATTTTAATAGCTGTTCTCTAGGCTACATGCAATCGACAGATTTTGAGGTATCAAAAATAATTCTTTATGCTGTGATACTGCAATCGACAGACTTTGAGGTATCTAAAATATCTCTTTATGCTGTGATACTGCAATCGACAGACTTTGAGGTATCAACAATATCTCTTTATGCTGTGATACTGCAATCGACAGACTTTGAGGTATCAAAAATATCTCTTTATGCTGTGATACTGCACTCGACGGACTTTGAGGTATCAACAATATCTCTTTATGCTGTGATACTGCAATCGACAGACTTTGAGGTATCAAAAATATCTCTTGATGTTGTGATGCTGCAATCGGCAGACTTTGAAGTGTCAAAAATATCTCTTTATGCTGTGATACTGCAATCGAGGGATTCTGGACCTCAGCCAGAACTTCTCCCTGACCTGTTTTTAAAACACCCCTGATGACTGACCTGGGGCATGATTTGGACACACTCTACAGAGTGACTATAGGTACATGCCTCAACTCACCCGCCCTAGTTGGCCAGGAGGTGTTGAACACACTCTACAGTGTGACTCTATGTACATGCCTCAACCCCGCCCGCCCTAGTTGACCAGGAGGTAGAAAAGGGCAGGTGGCTGCCTTCACTCCATGTGATGTGTCTGGACACAGCCCTGATCACTGACCAAGGAGTGGTTTGGAGCAGGGTGGGCTTTATGTGGTCCCACAGTCTGCACCCCCTCCCCTCCCCATCAAAGTCAGGTGCAATGTGTTTTGATTGATATGTTCTGTCGCATAGGGAACCCTGGGGATTTTGCCTGATGGCACTGATTCAGGAAAACAGGAGATCGGTCTGGGTTTACTTCCCTGGGCGGTGAGTTTGGCCACGTGCCTTTTCCCCCTGGCTGGGCAGCAGTGCGGCGCGCTGAATGGTTTCAGCACTTTACACCGGGTTAAGTTCAATATTACCAGAAAGACTAAATGAAAACTGCGATGGAGTGGAAATACATTGTTCAGCGTGTGAAAATTCCATAGTCTTTTTCAAAATCCAAAAACAAGAGGGATCTTTAACCTGGTGTGTAGCGGAACCGTTTTCCCCCTGAAATTTCTGCGATCAAGTGCACATGTAGTGCTAGCTAACAGAACGCGATTAATGCCAATCAATAAGTGAAAAATGCAAAAAACCACTACACTTATCCTATCACTACATGATTTCCTAGGTACAAGGCTAGAGCTGCAACTCAACCCAGCGATCCTGACTCTGTGAGCATGGAGGTCAACCGTCATCCGGTAAAGGTGTGCAAGAGCTGTGTGGTGAACTATTCACCCAGAATGGTCAAGATCCGGAGAATGTTCCCTGTCTTCCAAAAGAAAAGAAAGGCATAACAAACAAAGCTATGAAAAAAACGAAAAACATCAAACGCCTAAAAATTATAGCATAAAATAAGCAAGTGAGGTAACTTTTGATCCCATAAGAAAACCTAACACAAAGTAACTTTTATTCAAGACTGGCACAGCCTTTTAAACTTGAATAAAGTCAGACAAGTATATAGATGAACAATCTAATAGTGGGGGAAAAACAAAGCGCAGGCCAACAACTCAACTGTCTTCATAGTAATGACTTGGCAAAGATTTGGACTTAAGGAAGGGGGGGGGGGGGGGGGGGGGGGGGGGGGGAGAGTTTGAAAGATGGATAAAACTGGGAACGTGAAATTAAGAAAATATATTACAGATATGAAAACTCTCACTAGGTGCATAAGGGAACCATCGCAATCCCTTTTGAAGGCAGATATATTTGTATTGCCTGCTCCGAGGCCTTTCGTCCGCTGGGTCGGAACTCATCAGGGAGACACGGCTGGTTGTGTCTGCGCTCCCGGCGTCAAATAGAGACACACCACAGTCCATAATACCGTGGTGTTCTCACCACCAAGGGTGCAGAAAAGAATCCAATAGCACCCCCAAAGCAGCCAGTGAAGGATATAGTAAATGAAACCAAACGATGGTTCCCTTATGAAGCTAGTTAAGAGTTTTCATATCTGTAATATATTTTCTTAATTTCATGTTCCAGTTTCTCCATCTTCAACCTCCAGCCCCCCCTTAAGTCCAAATTTTGCTAAGTCTACTATGAAGTCAGTTGAGTTGTTGGCCTGCGCTTAGTTTTTCCCTCACTGTTAGATTGTTCGTCTTTGTATTTGTCTGACTTTATTCAAGTTTAAAAGGCTGTGCCAATCTTGAATAAAAGTTACTTTGTGTTAGGTTTTCTTATGGGATCAAAAGTTACCTCACTTGTTTATTGTTTACTGTTCCCTGCCTCATTTCATTTCCAATTATAGCATAGTTGTTTTTCTTGCTTCTTGGGCTTGGGCAGGTGCGGAACTTAAGAGTACCCCCTTCTGCCCTAAAAAAAAGACCTCACTAACCTTCCCTCACCACTCCTACCCACCCCGCCTTCCGTCTGCCTCCTCACCTCCATGGCATAATGGTAAACTTTGCTGGATATCATTCCGTGTATAATCATGCATATTTTCAGCATCATCATCAAACAAACCAACAAAGGAATTAAATAGGACCAAAGTTATCAGCCAATTCAAGAGTACTGATTTCAGAACATAGAAGTTACTCTCCATGCTCATTTCTGACGAGAATTGATCGAACCATACATACCGGGTACCAGTGTCTCCTGCTCGCCGACAAACGTCGCCTTCCACTGGGTCACAGACGTTGCCCTCATCAGGGTCATGTATGTAAAGAGAAGGCCCACAGTGACAACAATGATGAAGAAAAATGCTGAAAGTGGCAAACAAACGACAACAGTGTAAAGCAACGTGAAAACGAGCAGACAGGCACAGGCATTAAAACCCGCGACTGTTAAATAAAGAATGCTAGGAATGACTGTTAAATAAAGAATGCTAGGAATGACTGTTGAATAAAGAATGCTAGGAATGATATCCTGCGTATGTTGGATCAGAGGCAACACTCTCTCTTCTCTCTCTCTCTTCTCTTCCTCTCTCTCTCTCTCTCTCTCTCTCTCTCTCCTCTCTCTCTCTCTCTCTCTCTCTCCCCTCTCTCTCTCTCTCTCCATGTGTGTGTGTGTGTGTGTGTGTCATTCATTTAACGTCTTTCCACTAATCGTGATATTAGACGAAGAAAAAAAAAAAAAAAAAAAAAAAAAGGAAAGTAGTGCATGAGTAAAAGAAAAAAACTTGTGATGTCAAACTGTAGGAGTTCTAAAATTTTCATGTATGTGTGTATACATACGGATGCTTGGCAGAAAATGTTGTGATTTAAAGCAAGAAGAATAATACCCCTTAGTAAAATAAAAAAACAACAACAACAAAAAATACAAAATTACACCCCCCCCCCCCTCCTCCCCCCTCACCCCCTTCACCTTTCTACCCCACATTTCCGCATTAAAAAAAAATGTTTATAAATAGTGACCAATTGGGAAATTTTTCTCTGTTTTCAAAAAAAAGTCAAAGGTCAAAGCTGGTGAACGAATATACGAGCGAGTTTTTTGCGATAAATGAAAATATTTTCAAGCTTTGACAGAAAGAATATACTAGGAGATATTTCATCCACAAATGCAAACTAAAATTTTGACAATTTTGTTTTTGAAAGCATAATTTTTCCTCTGAAAATTTGGAAAAAATTTTCGTCTAATAAATTTATTTTTTAATTTTGAATTTAAAAAATGGTCTTGGTTGTTTTTGATGTTTCACTTCTTTTGGAAAACTTTAAAAAAGGGGCCCTTAGTAGCCAAAGCCGTGCAGGAAAAGAAAAATGAAGGCATTCAAGAAAACCCACTGCGCCTTTTTTTGGGCGCCCTGCCCTTTTTCTTATAGTAAAAAGAACAGTGAGATGGTATCCAACAAAACTTATTTGGGGTCCCCCTTACAATTAGATTGTACAAACAACTGATTCCTTAATAAATTTCGGGCCGGGTGTGCAGTTTTGGCTTGTAATGCCTCAAAACTGTTTTTAAATCTACACAAAAAAAATCGAAATACAGTTTGGGGAATTGATCAAAAAATTAAGGCCATAAGTATTGCGTTATTCTGGAAAATGGATTTGTGAAATCCAATAAAAACGATTTCCAATTTTAAAAATCGGGAATTAAAAAGGCACACCCTTTTTTATGTTTATACAAGAACCGTCTGTGAAACCCCTTTAAATGGTTCGTGAAGTTTTTTTCAATAGGGCATTTAGTATAACTGGCTAGCATATTTATTTTTTTCGTCTTTCTTTATATTGGTTGGTAAAGGTCAAAATAAGCTTTTGAAGCCCCCAAAGTTGGTTTTGGGAAAAATGGGCGACAGATACTGAATTTTGATCTGTAGAAATGCCAAGTCGTTTATTTTTGGGTTGTGAATTTTGCTATGAACTTGGGAATATTGATTAGCTCTTTTGGGAAGAAAATACGACCTAACCTTTACGTCAGATTTTGATGTATGTTTGATAGCTGAATTTTTAATTAATATTACAACACGAAGCTTCTTACTCTTCAAATGAAGCATTTACCCAAAAATATGTTCGGATGAGATCAGAGTTGGAGCCCAGGGCTACTTTTAAATCCCCTTCATTCAATTTTTAAAGCTTTTTTAATAAATTTTTTGGGAGCCAAAAAAAAACTTCTTGTGCATATTTAACTTTGATCCTTTAAAAGTTTTTACACGTGTTACTAATGTCCTAGTTTGTCCCCATTTTTGTTTAGAGACTTTTTTTTAAAATTTAAAATTTTTTCATTGCTTTGTTGTAAATTTTCAATGTGTATGTTCCATTTTAAACTTTAAAGAAAAAGAACTCCCAAAAATTTTCCCTGGTTACATTTAATAGTTCTATTACCCAAAGTAAGACGGGCTTCAATCTGGTTTTTGAGCCATTGTTTAAAAGATGATGTTGTTTTTTCAAAAGATAGACTTAGCCCATTTAGCTTCAATTTTCACCCATCTTGAAAGCTCGCGTTGATAAATCTTTTTTATATAATTTAACTACCGGGGTTGTTTTTTTTTTCAGATTTACTTACCCACATGCTTATCACCGCTTTTGGACAAGTAAAAATTTTGTTCATATTTTTATTTGGGGCAAATCATCTTAATAGGGGAAAGAGAAGGGGAGCAGAATGCCCCTTGGGATTCCCATTGAAATTTTCGGATTTTGAAAAATTTTTCCCCTTTTCTATTGTATCCCCCGTCTTGCAAAAACATTTAATGTATTTTATAATTTCCAGACGGGCCAATGTTTTAATTTTGTTAAAAGAGCGGAAATCCCCACACTGGTCTACGCTTTGTTTATATCAAAAAAGGTGGCTAATATACATTTACGTCGGGCAAAATTGTTTTTTATTTAGTAAAAATTTTTACAAATTTCTGGTTGATCTTCCTTTTGGAAGCCAGTTTGGGGTTAATTGGAATTAAAACATTTTTTTTTCGCAAAGTACAATCTATTAGAACTTTTCTTTCTGAGAGTTTCAGACGGGGATGTTAATGCGATGGGCCTGTATTCTAATTCGTTGTAGATTTACCTTGTTTTTTTGAATGGGGACAATAATTGTCTGTTTCCAAAATTTTCGGCTTTCACCACCTCCAACTTTTAAAATAATCCATGAAAAAAATCAAAAAAAATTTTCTGGCAAATTCCCTTTACATCTATTAATATTTGCATAAAATCCACAGATTTTTTTATTTTGAATTTTCGTATAGCTTTTTTTAGTTTGTTATTGTTAAAAAGCATTAAGGTTATTGCATTTATCATTTTTCCCTTTCTTATTTGCTTCACATTTTTCTTCATGCATCCTATAATTTCTATCAGTATCTGTCAGTCCCTCAGGGAGCTAACATTAGCAAACAGTTACAAAGGCTTCGCTTTTTTTTCAGCACAAGAAAATTTTTTATTGTTTATTTTATGGGGTGCTGAGGAATATAAAACATTTTTTTATAGCTTTTATCTCTTCCCCAAAATTTCCCCCAAACTTTAAAACTCAAATTTTAGAATTACAAAAGTTTTTCCGTGTTGCGTCTTTGCAATTTCTATTACACATCACTTTCCTTTCCAAACCTTCATTTTCTTATGATTTCTTTTGACTCTTTTTGCAAAAAAGCTTAAATGCTTCCTTTTTCTTGTTTTTTGCAATTTACAATTTTTTTGTTCCCCCAAACATTCCGCTATGTTTCTTTGAATTTTTTGGCCTTTTTGTTTGGAAAGATGTATTTGCTGCTTCAAGAATAATTTACAGAAACGTAATATTGGCGCTAATTACCCCAGATGGGGGGGGGGGGGGGGGGGGGGGGGGGGGGGGGGGGGGGAAGAGGGGGGGGGGGGGGAGGGGAAGGGGGGGGGGGGGGGGGGGGGGGGGGGGGGTAGCTTAAAAAAAAAAAAGGAGTCGCAAAAATTGTCCTAATAATCGTTTTATTTGAAAAACCGAACGTTGTTGTCCCAAAAAGGTGATGATCGTTTTAAAAATCACCCTCCTATGATCTATTTATCCCTTTGATCCTGAAATTCCCTCAACCATTTTGTGTTTTCGTTGTTGGGTCCTTTTTGGGAGATAGCTGAACAAAATTTTAAAATTAAATTTGATGAGAATTTTCCCTAACGCACAACAGAAACAGAGATATGTTAAGTTATAGGGGGTTCTTATGCAATGGTCCAGACCTCAAATTTAAAAATAGCAGTTTTAACCGGGCTGAAAATTGTTCAAAACTGGGGGGTAGTAAAAACCCCGGGATAAAGGCAGTTTATCACGCTTACTTTAATGATTTTGTAAAACCCCTTTAATATTTTCATTAAAATTTTGCTTTAAAAATAAATTGTTTTTTGTAATAGAGCGACAGTTCCATTGAAAGGTTTTTATGTTAGTTTTTCTTTTTTTCCTTCATAATAAATAAATTCTCAATATCGTTTTTCTTTTTTTTTTCACTAGTAGGTTAACAGTTAAAGGTATTTGGAAAAAAAAAGGGAGAAAAAAACCGAGAAAGGAAAAAAAAGTGGGGGTCTCCCCAAATCTCTTCCTAAAAAACCAACCACAAAGTTCCCCCTTTTTTTTTTTCCCAAAAATCTCGCAAAAATTTCAACCCCAAAGTTATTGTTCAAACAAAAATTGCCCCTTTTTGGCCGAAGGCCCAAGGAGAAGTGGCAACCAAACCAGGGGGGGCATGAAACAGGCGGGAGGGGGAAAAGGTCACCGCGTCTCTGCCTCCGCGAGGTCGCTCCCAAAGGGCGTGCAGGGGGCGGCCAAGGTTCCCTGCCATGACCCGCACCTCAGCTTTGGTGGATGTAGTCCTGGGGGTGGGGCCCCTGTGCAGGCATCGAGCCTACAAAGGGCACGTTTTATACCCCCGGGGGATCCCGGAGTATGGGGTTGTAGACGGGTTTTTTTTGCCTCCAGCAGTTTGATTTTGTGGGAAAGCTCGGGGTTCACAAAGTGGGCTTTTGGAAAAGCTGCCTTCATTCCTTTTATTGCTGAAGCCATTTTAGAACCCCATTCGTTGCATCCTTTTTGCTTTTAGATGTTGACCTTTTGGAGACCACACAGTCAGGGGCAGGCTCAAGTTCCTCACTGGCAAATTTCGCCAATCCTCTATTTACTACAGTGAGGCATTGCGGAAGGGGCCCTTTAGCCGTACGTTTTCCGATCGGGTGATCTATTTTCTTCATCGTCGATCACATGCAGTATCAGTACACGGGGGGAATTGAGGTGTGAGTGGGTTTTTGCGCATTTTTTTTTTCTTCAGGGGGATGAGTCTTTTGAAGTGAGTCATTTTTGCACAGGCTTTGGGAACAGGCTTCCTGCCTTTTTATGGTGTGTGTTGTGTGTGTGTTGTGGTGTGGGTGTGTGTGTGTTGTGGTGTGTGTGTGTGGGGTGCGTGCTGCGTGCGTGTTGCGCGCGCGCCTGTGTGTGTATGCGCGCGCAGCGTGAAAAACCCGTGTATGGGCGGATTCGATCATATTTTGGGGACTTGGAAAAGTTCACGACACCACATGGTAATTTGTCATTCCCGTGATTCTTACTAGGTTTTTCGAGGCCTCTCGCCCCCACTTAAAAAACGGCTTTGCTGATTTGGGAATTTCCATTGTTGGTACAATGTTGTCCGACACTACGAACTGGGCTTGGTAGTGCCCCAGGGGGGCTCCTTTACTAATATATAAAGGGGGAAATTCTGTTTGTGTGTGTGTTGTGTGTGTACGCTATAGACTCAAAAAAAAAAGGCTGAACGGATTGTAATGAAATTTGGAGGTATGTTGTTTTACCCCAGGAGGTTTTTGGGCTAATCTTAAAAAAAAAAAACCGTTAAAAACCATTAAAAACTGTTATAACGGTTTCAAAAAACATCTTTTTCCCCCCCTCTTTCTTCAATAGCCGTTTTGAAATTGACAGGAAAGGGGGCATTTCTCTAAAATTAGAACCTTTTTTTGGCATTAAGAAACGTTTTTTAAAAAGTTTTAAAAAACCCTTAAAAAACCCAAACCCTATAAAAAAAAACTGTTTAAAAACCCGATCTTCTTGAAATTTTAGCCCGGGACCTGTTGTGACCCCAAAGGGGTTTTTGGGGTTTCCCAAAAAAAAAAAAAGCCGTTAAAAACGTTAAAAAAAGTTATAACGGTTTTAAAAACATCTTTTTCCCCCGCTTTCATCAAATGACCCTTGGACATTGCAAAGGTACACGAACCCAGAGGGACATCTCCCGAGTAAATAGGGCATTGGGGCCGTTTCACGACAGTTATTTAGACCGAAAAACCTTAGAACACGCCCCCCCAAAAACGATCAAAAAAAAATCTTTTCTAAAATTGGCGGCAAAGGAGACCGAATCGACCCAAACTTGGGGGGTCTAGAGGGACATACTGTGGATAAATTGGGGTCATTAGTAGTTTTTTTTGCACTTATTTTTCACCGTTAAAAAGCGTTTTTTTCTAAGATTGTTTAGATTTCCCCCTCAGTCGTCTGGCTTTGCAACTGTTTTTTCAGGTGTGTTTTAAATCGAACAAAGAAAAACAACCCACACGAACCGAAACTAAAAAATTTACCGTTAGAAACCGTTTTAATAAATTTAGACCCGTTCCGTTGAAATTTTGGTATCAGATGCAGTTTTTCACGCTGAACAAG
>CM031619.1:36493854-36501325 GCA_018398815.1 Conus ventricosus | reverse complement strand
TAGGCGTGCACAGAAGTTAATATGACTGGAATCCTCCTTACACATCTTTCTTTCAGGCACAACTGTTCACCTAGGGTCCATAGAGCAAGAGCATAAAAAGCGTGGACAACATTATCTTAGACATTCTAAGGGCCTAACTAAAGCAGAATAGTAACGAATAAACGACTCTGTTCGTACTTATGTTTGGTGTTTGCTAGGTTCGCAAGCACAAACGAGATCGAGCATAACTGATCCTTTCTACTGGCTTTGATGCACAAAAACAATACTTAGCAAATTTAGAGGACGCCATTAATTCTACAGTTGATTTGCCTTCAAGTATTAAAAGGTACCAAAATGTTTTACAATTTGCAAGATCGAAAGTAGACTTTGCTGTTGGCACTGGTTTATACATGCTACCTTCTGACCTCAGGCTCCAGATAGGAACAATAATAAACTACAATAATAAAATCCTTGTGGCAGGCAATGAAGAGAAGGTTGGGAAAAACGAAATAAATTCTGAGCCAGTAATATTACAAACAGTAAACAAACAAGTCGACCCCCCAAGAATAAGTCATCCAATCCCTGTGGCCCAAAGCCTAAAGACCGTTGAAGAAGCCCAAAAAAATAATGACCATGAATATGAAAAGACAGCACTTGTTGTTGATTGACTGGCATGGATTACTCGGTCTTTATTTTACTAAATATTAAACCCAACTATTAAGAGAACTAATGTCCATAAGTGCTCGGCCATAAAGCCAACTACTTTGCCTGCAGTAGACAAAAGCCAGCTAACAATACCCCCTAATATACCCGGTTAAAGCGTCCATGGCTTTACTGGCTAATTTTTTTAATAAACCGCAAGATGATCAAGCTGTTTTTTTTACCCATGATTTATCAGGCGGTGATGGTGGCGATGGCGATGGAGGCACTGGGATTTGACCACGCCGCCTGTAATAGCCATCACCAGTGTACTTATTGCAAATCCTAAGGCCGTTATAACGCTCGCTAATGTGACACCTTGCTCTCTAAACAGTGTTCGTATTCGTTCTGCTAGCATTGTGTCTTCATATAAAATTCTTTGGATAGTTTCTCTTATTCTGCTCACTTGAGTTCGTAATTGTTCCCGGTTAGTAGACGCCGCTTCTATTCTTAGTAATCTTTCTTTTCAAGATTTTTTAGTCTTTGTGGGTTTTTCTTTCTTTAACACCAGGCCCTAAGTTGGCGTCATCAGCCTCAACGAGTTTTTCTTTTTCTCTTTTATTCCTCATCTTTTTCACTCAGTTTTGCTAAATTGTTTATTAATTCGCCTCTGAAGGTTCTTAAAGTGCGATCAAGGGCTATAATTCTCTTATAGGCGCCTTTATTTCTTGCTTGGGCAGCGGCGGATCGTGTATAGTTTTTAATGCTGTTTCTTCGGACAAAACTGGTTTCTGCTTCTTTTTGTTTTTTTTTTATTACCCCGGGCTATTGATTTAAAACTTCAAGGGGGCATGTTTTTTTGGGGGATCTTTTGGGGAAGCCTTGTTGTATGTTTTAAATTTTTGCAACTGTTTCCTCTCTAATTTTGGTTTATTTAACCCAAGGCGTTTTCCGCTCACTCGCATGAGCTTTTGTTTTTTTGTACCCTTCCCTCCCAAACCTTGAGGGGTTTTCTTTTATGCGTAAGTGGAACAGGTTTCCCCTTTGTCGTTTTTCAAATAAAAAATGGTTACCCTTTTTAGTTCAAAAATCACCCAGGGTTTTATAATTTTCGGGAGGCTCTATTTCCTAAATTTGGGTTTTAATGTTTCTGACCTTACTTTTTTTAAATTCACGTTTGCCCCCTTTCCCTACAAAATTCATCAGGCAATGGAGCCCCGGCGATGTTTTTCCCAAAAGGAGTCATTTCACCAGGTCGTCTCCAGGATAAAAAAACTTCATAATCTTTTTTCACCTTAAATTTCCCTCCCAAATGTTTTTAAAAAATTCACTTTTTATTTTGTTTTAAAAAAAAATGCCCACAAGCAATGGCTAAATTCTTGACCGCATAGAAGATAAAAGGGCCCCTTTGGCGTGAAGGGAAAAAAAGGGAATTTTACTTTTAAAAATAATCCATTACTATTGATGGGAAATTCAAATTCTTATTTTAAAATTTTCCCAACCCTAGGAGAGGTAAATTTGATTGTGCCACTCTGCGAAAACTTACTTTAAAAAATAGAACTCCCCTTCAACAACGCCCCAAAAGGAAGTTGTCAGAATCGGGCCTTTTAAGAAAATTTCTAAAAAATTTTGAGGGGAAGAAATTTTTTCCCTTTCCCACAATGCGGGACACTTTTTTAACCTTTTTGATCTATGACTGTATTGGCCCATTTGACTGTAATACGAATTTAATTAAGCCCCCACCTGGTTTTCTAAAATTTATATTCCTAAAAAAGGATGAAAAATTTCCATTGTTTTTTTTTCGCAGATTTTCAAAGTCTTTTTAATTTTTCCCTTTTTATGAAGGGCCAGCGCACAAAAATTCAAAAACAGTTTTAAATAGAAATCATCGGGCTTGTTAAATTTCCCTTATTGTTGTCGGTCGGATGGGCCCATTCGCACCAGAAATGTATGAGGCCCTAATGCTGCAGAATACTTTTAAAAACGCATGCGCAAGTGCCGTAATCCCGTTCAAAATAATCTAAATTTTATCTAAAATCTAAGGGACCCCCGGGAAAAAAACCCAAAAAGGTATAAATCAGCCACTCCTGTTGGATTTGTGGTTTTGAACAAATTTTAAAACAGTGTAAGAAGCAAAACCCAGGGGGAAACCAATCCAAACGGGTTAAGGGGCCCATGATCACATTAGTGGAAAGTTCAGGGGAGCGCGCCCCCAAAAAACTGAATCTTCCAACAAAATTTTAACCCCAGCAAAATGGAAGCTCCCTAATTTCTTTAACAACTTGCGGGGGTTACGACTTCATTTTATAATGAAAGCAGTAACCAAACCCCTTTTTGGGTGTCATGCATTGCCGTCTTTCAAAAAAAGTACATGTGTTTCACTTTAAATAAATGTTTTTTTAGGGGACTCTAGCAGCACATGGGGGGATCTTTGGGAGTCACTACCCCTATGTCCTTAAAATCCTCCCCAAAAAGGGAAGGGTTTTTTTGCCCCAACCCTTGTTAAAAAGGGGCTTTTAAACCCTTTTAAAAGTTACATAAAAACAGTTGGCAAAGGTTTGGGGGAAGTTTACACTTCCACCAAAAGACGCTTTTCTTTTTGTCTTTAGGGGAAAAAGGTAAACAGTGTTTCTGTTTTACCGCATGCTAAAGATGCGGGGCAGAAGTTAGAGTTTTTAAAACAATGGGAGACAAATTGATCCCCATACTTGATGGCTGATACATGTTTGTTGGCGGACGTTTTTTTGAAAATAAAAAAAAGACCTGCATAAAACCCCTTTAACCCCGGGAAACCCCGGCGATTACATTTCTGCGCCGGGATGGTTGGGATGCTTTCTTAATTTACTGGAGAAAAAGTTTTTGATTTATTGTTGATTTACCAATGTTTAAAGATGATTAAAAAAGGGGTTTGCGTGGTGGGAATTAGTATGGCGGGCTAAATACTGAAAAGCAAAAACAAAAAAAAAAACCTAGATAATTTATGTTTCCAAAGAAAAAGGGGTTAAAACTTTTCCCAATGTATTTAGATGAAAACAATTGTTTGGTTTTGGGCAAGGGGCGCAATCGTTTCCATTACGCAACTTTAAAATGCTCACAGCCAAAAAATCCAAAAAAAAAATTCAAAGGCTTTAAAAGGGGTTTGGGCGTTTGGCCCCAGATCAACAGCGTGGTTTCATTTGAAGTTGCCCTTAGAATATCCTCGCAAAACTCCATGACCTGAAAATTGATTTCCCAAATTAGCAGCAGAAACCCTAAAGTTGGCGAAAACGGGCCCCAAAACTTGTACCAAATTCTTCGGGGAAAAAAAAAATTATGTCTGTCTTTTACAGACTTTTTCTTTTTTTTTTTTGACTTTGGTTTAATTTGGGACAGTGTTCATCGTTTAATTGCTTTTGTTCCGGAACATTTTTCTTTGAAACCATAATCTGAAGAAAAACTGTTTCCTAAAAAAACCAAAAACCCACAGATGTTTCAGAAAAAAGACTTTTTAAAAGCTGATGAACAACAGCTGTTTTGGAAAGACTAGGGAAAACCCCCACAAGCGTAAAGATGTTAGATTTGGGCACCAAAAAGAAAGATGCAATTAAGCTGACTTCTAAACCCAAATATCAGGGCTTCAAAAAATTTCATGTCAGCGTTTTGGTTTTAATGATTTAAAAAAAGAAAGTCAAAATTGGGTTAAACCCGTTTTTATTTCGTTTACTGTTTTAGAATTATCAAAAACTTTTGATTTTTTAGAATTTCTTTACGCTACTTTAAAACCCTCGATCCCGAGGGCCAGAGTACTTTACCAAAGTCCGACAGTTTTTTTATAGATATCCTACTGAAGATATCTATAAGACATGGAATTTGAATAGCTAAAGGGCTTTCGGGTGGTTTCGACAAACCCCCCTTGATTATCCTAAAGGGTTTGCCTTTGCATTCAATTTCCCAAAAAAAAGGTTTTAGGAAGATGAAAGGGTGAATTTTTCTGGAAAAAAATGATTAAGGAGTTTTTTGGGGTTTTAAGGGGAAAAAATGTACAGTTAAAATTTTTTGGCCCCGGAGGGGAAACCCCTTAAAAAAGAAAAAGGGGAAAATTTTCGCAGTGTTTTACAAAATTTTTTTTTTTTTTTTTGGGCCCCCCCCCCCCCCCCTTTTCCCCCCTTTGTTTCCCTAAAAAGGCATTGGAAAAAACACAAAAGAAGTTTTTTTTTCCCCCTTTTTCATTTTCAATTATTGGGGAAAAGGTAAAAACTTCCATTTTTTTAATCTAATAGTTTTCCCCAAAATTTTAACAAAAAAGTCAAAATTTAAAAAACAAAACAAAACATTTTGTTTAATTCCGAATTTTTTTTTTATTTCAAGTTTCCCTGGAAAAACCCAAAATTTTATTTTTTTAATTTTTCCCCAATCATTCCCTGTTTTTCCCCCCCTTTTCCTTTAAAAACCAAAACATATTAAAAATTCCCCCAACAAAATTTTTTCATTTTTCTAGGGGCTTAAATTTTTTTTTCTTCATTTTTCTTATTTCCCCAAAATCAAAAGGGGTTTTTGGGGTTTTGGGGGGATTATTTTCCCGTTCTTCCCCAAAAAAATTTTGGGGGGGTTTGTTTTTTTGATTTTTCCCCCAAAAAATCCCGGGGTTTTTTTTCAATTTTTTTTTATTTTTTGGTTCATTCCTGGCGGGGTTCCCCTTTTGGGCCCCTTTTGTTTAAAAAAAATATTTTTTTAAAAAACAGGGTTTAAAGGGAATTTTTTTGTTGGGGGGAATTTTTTGCGGTTTTTTTCTTCACAAAAATTTTGGGGGGGTTTTTTGTTGTTTTCATTTTGGGTTTTTCCCCGGAATTTTTTAAATTCTTTTTAATTTTTTTCCCCAAAACTGGGGCGGGTTTTTCCCCTTTTTGCGAGAATTTTCCCTTTTGCTTCCCCGGTTAAAATTTTGGTTTCCAAAAAAACTTTAATTTAAAAAAAGGGTTTTTTTAAATTTTCCCCAAATTTAAAGGCCCGGGTTTTAACTGTTAAATTTTGGTGTCTTTTTTGGAACTTTATTTTTTTTTTTTTGATTCCCTTTTACCTTTTTTTTTTTTTCCCTTTTTCATTAATTTATGCGGGAAAAAAAAAGGGACCCTTTTTAAATTGTGGTTTGCCAAAAAAAGCAGAAAAACCCCTCTTTTATGGTTAAAAAATTTCCGAACTTTTTTTTAAAATTTTCAATAAAATGTAAAAAGTGGGTTTTTTCTTATTTTTTCTTTTTTCGTTAAATCGGGGGTTTCCAAAAAAAGGGGGTAAATTTTTTTTGAGGAAACCATTTGATTGGGGTTTTGTTCGGGGGAAAAAAAGGTTTTACCAAACGTGTGGTCTCTGTTTCGTCTAGGCGCAGGGGAAATAAATTTGCCAAATCGCTTGTTTAGAAACCAAATTTTTTTGCTGTTTGTTCAATTTACTCCCCCTGCTTGGTTAGCTTTTTTATTGCCGTGATTCCCCCTTCCCCTTTTCCTTTTGGGGAAAAATAGTTTTTTTTCATTTTTTATTCAGCCAATAAATTTTGCGCAAAAAATTTCCCCAACGGTCATACCAAGACGATAAAACACGATTTCTTGAAACTTTTGTTTTTTTGGGGTTGATAAAAATCCCCTGAATTTTGGTGGGGGGAATTTTTTTTCGATTGGGTTTTCCCGTTTATAGTTTTAAAACTCTTTTTTTGCTTGTCAACATCTTTAAATGTTTTAAGGTTCCCTGTCCCCGTTTTTCCAGTGGTCCTTAATAAAAACTAACTGGCCCAAATTTTCTGCTTTTTTATAGTTACTTGTGCTCGGCTAGTTGTCCCTAGTTTTTGGGTTTTGTCCCTTTTTTTCTCCCCGTCATCCCGCAGTTTACTAAATGCGTAATTATTCCGTAAAAGCCCAAACGGGATTCCTTTTGCACCGCCTATATCATTTGAGTGAAAACCCTTTTTTTAAATGTATTTTTTTTTAAAAAATTTTTCATATTTGATACTGTCAGGAAAATTTTCCTTGCTTATGATACTGTCAGGGAAAATTTTCCCTTTCTTAACTAGAAAATCTTTTGTAGCAAAACGAAGCTTTCAATAATAGCGTTTTTGCTTTGCTGAATCCTTTAAAGCCTAGTTTGCCAAAGATCTGTGGTTTTAAATTTTTAAAAAGGCTTTTACCAAACATCGTTTTATCTACACTTTGACCTCCCAATTTAAAAGCAGAATTGGGATACAAGGTTGGTTTAAAGTTTTTTTTCCCGGTTTCTCATTTTTAAAAAAAAAAATAATTTTAATTAATAAAAAAACATGAACAGCGATGATCTCCTAAACCTTCCTGAACTTATGATTCCAAATGATCAAGTTGATGACCAAGCTATTATGCCCAAAAAGGAAAGGTTGTATTCTTTAGCGGCGTGTGGAAAAACAAAACAGTACCTCGGAAATGAATTCAGCATAGAACAGATTCAACAAATGTCGCCACAAGACATTTTGAAGTATCACAACAGGTATGAAGCGCAACTGGGCTCAAGAATGGTTAAAAAGTGTAGGACAAACGGTTCTTAGTTTGTACACTAAACTAGTTAGTAGATTTGCGCCCATTGATTCTGAACAAGATTTTATGTATGATTTAACACAGGATCCAGTTTTAACAAAGTCATTAGAGTCTCTAGGGTGTGATCTGTATTACAGATTTGGAACATTATTGTCGCCAGTGATCGCAGGATTAATTACTTTTAAACGTATAGATTTTGTTACCTTCAAAATGACCGAGCCAGAAAATCAGCAGAATCAGAAAACACTGAATCGGGTGAAGAAAGCGACCAGTAAAAAGCCTCCTCATCCTGGGCGTGTTGAAGCAGGAAAAAGATTAGCAGA
>CM031619.1:36483854-36488854 GCA_018398815.1 Conus ventricosus | reverse complement strand
AAGGATATGACAAGAAAATTTCCCAAGTATCTAAGATATATGTCTAGAATTGAAAGAGCAGTGGGCATATTAGTGAACCTACCCAAGAAAACAAAATTGTGTCCCTTGATACCTGGATTGTACTTACCCCAGATACACATAGATTTATCATATAAAACAACAATTGTGGGTTGTAAATGCACTACCATATATTTACACAGGTGTTCAGTAAACACTAAAACCACTTTTTGCTGGATTTCTATGTTTTTATGTTTTGCTGCTGTGGACTTACGTATGCTTGCAGAGTATAATTTTTGTAAA
Source organism: Conus ventricosus (assembly GCA_018398815.1). Lineage (NCBI taxonomy): Eukaryota > Metazoa > Mollusca > Gastropoda > Neogastropoda > Conidae > Conus > Conus ventricosus. The sequence continues at coordinate 36,488,554 of CM031619.1, read as the reverse complement.
CAGTTGAATTATAAGATTACCTTTTATACTCAGAATGCACAAAATCTAATATTATTTGGAGATATTATAGCTCTGGGTATAAGAAGAAAGCATGCAAAACATCTAAGAGATATCTCAACCAATACATCAGCACTGATCACATCAGTGAACTACCGCAAAAAGTCAAATTTTGCTCTGGCACACAGAAACTACCTGGACTGGAGTTCCCCCAATGATAGGGGTAAAAAATATATATATATGAATTATCAAGCTTTTATTGTGAGTACAGATGTTTGTCCTGAAGTTCAGTGGGCACTAACACCAGTTTTTGTGTTATTTCATTGTGATTTTAGTGCTATATTATTGTCTTTGTTCTGAAAGAGCCTGTTTTCCAAACAAAACATTCATCATTATATATGTATTTGGTCTACTCAGTACAAACCAAATCAGTTGATTGTGATATCTGGCTGTAGCCAAGGATATGACAAGAAAATTTCCCAAGTATCTAAGATGTATGTCAAGAATTGAAAGAGCAGTGGGCATATTAGTGAACCTACCCAAGAAAACAAAATTGTGTCCCTTGATATCAGGGTTGTACCATACCCCAGAAATACATAGATTTATCATATAAAACATCAATTGTGGGTTGTAAATGCATTACCAGGTATTTACACAGATGTTCAGTAAATACTAAAACCACTTTTTGCTGGGTTTGTGTGTTTTTTCGTTTTGCTGCTGTGGGGTTATGTATGCTTGCAAAGTATTTTTTTTGGTAAAAACCTGGATTATGAAGTTATTTAGCATACTCAGAGGAATCAGAATCTAATAATATTTGGAGATATTATAGCCCAAGGTATAACAAGAAAACATACAAAAAATCTAAGAGATATCTTTACTAGAAAATGAGCACTGATCAAAACAGTGAACCTACCGTAAAAAGTCAAATTTTGCTCCGGCACACAGAAGTTCAAAACTGATAGAAAATAGCGGCACTCAAGGGGTTAAAAGCCCCAGCTAAACTGAGAAGCGCTGGTTCAAGATCGTCATGTCTGGTCACGCAGTATAGTACCTTGCCAAGTCATAAGACCCAACACCACAAATTAAGTAATCATGTGTCAGCCTAATGACGGGTCTCTGTATTTCCATGTCTGTGAGAGAACGTAGAAATGCGGGGTTTAGGGTCAGCCGCCCGAAACTGGTTGAGTGTGTGCATGAGTGGGGTGGGGGTGCGCGTGCGTGTGTGTGCGCGCACCTTTATAATATAGTTATTATTAGTAAAACAACAAAACAACAACAATGACAGCAGCAACAACAACAACGATAACAGCATATATACAAACACAATTGCACGCACACACGTGCGCACACAAACACACACATACACACACACTGGCCAAAAAACTTTCAACAGTTCTTGGTGTTCCCGATGTTGTTGCCTAATCCAACATTTTGAAACTAACTGCATGTCTCCAAGAACACGTAACTATAAACAGTGTCAATACCTTTTTTATATGTCAACAGCAAGAAATAGTGTCACGGGTCAAACCGAAAATAAATGGGCCACACTAGCAGAAGTAAGTCACACAAGCAGAAGTAAGTCACAGAACTTGCTTTGGCATATATATTCTTACAATTGAGAGCTAAGCTTGTCAACGTCTTCATGTTAACGCTGGCCGCCAAAGACTGTTTGGTGTCGTAGCAAGATAAGTGCTCTCCCGCGAAGGTTTGCAGTCAGATAATTACAGGTATCACAGGAGCCACGGACCACTGTGCCTGTTCGCCATGTCATAAAACCCAACACCACAAATTAAGTAATGAGGCGTCAGACTAATGACGGGCCTCTGTATTTCCATGCATAGGTCGACCCCGGAGATAAGAAAATCCAACTCCACACTTAACTCATTAAGCTCTCTGGTTTCAGAACTCCGCACAATAGTGAGGTGGTTGGGTCATGTTTGTTTGTCTGTCTGTCTACTTCGTTTTATAAGATTTGTCATGCTAGGATAAGTGTGTGGATTTTATGTCAGAAATATAACTCGGTTTTAAAAGACTTTAGAGAACAGTTAAAGACTGTAGTTTTATTTCACATGAAAGACAGAGACGCATTTGATGAATGTATGCGCGAAAATGATGTTATTGAAAATGATCAGGAAAAACACAGGATTAAGCAAAAATTAAAATCTCAAAAGTTTAGTAAATTAGTATTGAAAACGGATAATCCTACACAGTATGTTTGTTTGTAAAAAAATCGTTATTTTTTGGTTATTAAAGTCTTACTTGTCAGAGAACGTAAAAACGCCAGTTCTAGAGTCAGCCGGTCGAAACTGGTTGAACTGTGTAATGCAGGTTGGTTTTACTTCGTTAATGCGCATGCCTAGTGGAATCAAGTCTACTGAGTATGAGAGAACTAATAAATACCAATCCTGGGGTCAGCTGCCCCGAAACTGGTTGAGGGGCAGCTGAGCCAGGATTGGTATTTATTAGTTCTCTTGGGCGCTTTACCCCACAGTCAGGTGGACGCCTTGCCCCACAGTCAGGTGGGCGCCTTACCCCACAGTCAGGTGGGCGCCTTACCCCACTGTCAGGTGGGCCCTTTACCCCACAGTCAGGTAGGCGCTTTACCCCACTGTCAGGTGGGTGCCTTACCCCACAGTCAGGTGTGCGCCTTACCCCACTGTCAAGTGGGCGCCTTACCCCACTGTCAGGTGGGCGCCTTACCCCACTGTCAGGTGGGCGCTTTACCCTACGGTCAGGTGGGCGCCTTACCCCACTGTCAGGTGGGTGCTTTACCCCACTGTCAGGTGGGCGTCTTACCCCACAGTCAGGTGGGCGCCTTTCCCCACTGTCAGGTAGGCGCTTTCCCCACTGTCAGGTGGGCGCCTTACCCCACAGTCAGGTGGGCGCCTTACCCCACTGTCAGGTGGGCGCCTTACCCCACTGTCAGGTGGGCGCTTTACCCCACTGTCAGGTGGGCGCTTTACCCCACAGTCAGGTGGGCGCTTTACCCCACTGTCAGGTGGGCGCTTTACCCCACAGTCAGGTGGGCGCTTTACCCCACTGTCAGGTGGGCGCCTTACCCCACTGTCAGGTGGGCGCCTTACCCCACTGTCAGGTGGGCGCTTTACCCCACTGACAGGTGGGCGCCTTACCCCACAGTCAGGTGGGCGCCTTACCCCACAGTCAGGTGGGCGTTTTACCCCACTGTCAGGTGGGCGCCTTACCCCACTGTCAGGTGGGCGCCTTACCCCACAGTCAGGTGGGCGCCTTACCCCACTGTCAGGTGGGCGCTTTACCCCACTGTCAGGTGAGCGCTTTACCCCACTGTCAGGTGGGTTCTTTACCCCACCAAAAAGACGGCGCGTTTCGACCTCTTTGGTCTTCTTTAGGCAAGATAGACAATATTCAGGACAACGATAACGAAGAACGAGCAATCACTTATCATCTCGAAATCTGGCGCCGAATTGGAGAAGATAATGATTGCTCGTTCTTCGTTTTCATTGTCCTGAATTTTGTTAATCTTGCCTTGAAGAAGACCTAAGAAGTCGAAACACGTCGTGGTTTGTTTTGTAGTTTGTTTGTCCTCTTTGTCTGGCGGATATGCTATGATTTTCCTTAAAAAAACGGATATCAGTTTATGAAATTTCTTTGCTCTCTCACCCAGGCTTCCTCGAATTCAGCCACACCAGAAAAAGCTGTCAAAGGATTCCGAATTCGTGGCCTGTGCCAATCGAGAGCATTGTTTTCACGAGTGATGATATTGCAGAAGCCCTCGTGACAGAACGAGATCTGCTGTCCAAGTCGTCTATGGATGAGGACCGTCCTGAAGGGGTACCACTACAAGCTTTCGTCCAGCCCATTATATCTTCTGAACAATACCCACCACCTAGAACTCTAGTAAATCCACCAGGTAACAAGCCTTTGGAGCCCCTGATGACCATCCTCTTGATTAAAAAGAAAAAAAAATTACAACACCAGTCCTTTCTTAAGCCATCTGTGTCAGGTGATCGTCAAGAAGACCAAGCACATCAGCCATCAGGACATTTACAATCACCCCAAAACGCATCCAGGGAAAATTCTCCCAGCTGAAGTTCCTCTGAAGACATCAAAGCATACACGTCTGAGGTAACCCGATCTGCTTCAATGTTGAATCCATCTGTTGTGTCTGTGAGGATAACCAATTCCTTACCAACAGCATGAAAGGTTTGTGCAAGCAAGAAGTGATCGACGGTGCTTCTTCCGAAGTTTGGCAATCTGCTTGAATGAAAAGTTACTTGCCGCCAGGGAGATTGGTATGGTATCTTGGCTAAGCGAATGCTTGAAGTTTTTGAGGGCTCAGTATTTAAACTGTGGGCTATATGTGTGAAAGTGTTTATCAGTATGAAGCCCTAGACATTACCCTAATTGCCAACTTGCCTTGACGGTTAAGCTATTAATCAGTAAAGGAACGTGTAGCACTCATGCCAAATCCTACTAACCTTCCAGGAGAATTTGGAATTGTGGTAACTGCTAATGCCCCTGGTAAACAAATTCAAATTGTTGACAAAAGACATGAAGATAATTTCAAAGTACGGTGGAAACAAAGCTATTATTCCTCTCCTTGTTACACTGTTCGTGCTGGCCTGTAAGTTGGTCATTACAGTTATGTTATTCCCCCTGTAATCAAAGAGACTGCTGATGAGCACGTCAGGGAGATCATTAAGACAGTTTCTTTTCCTAAACCC
>CM031619.1:36473854-36478854 GCA_018398815.1 Conus ventricosus | reverse complement strand
TTATTAGAATTATCAATATTATGGGTTTGTACATGCATGTGTGAGCGCACTTGCATGTGTTAACAAATCCACAAACGTTTGTTTACATGGTTTAGAAAATTTGGTCATCATATAAAATAATAATGAAAACAACTATATATGTATATAACTTGGGAGGAATATGAGACGATTTCTGTCATTCATTATCTTCCTTTGTCACATAAAAAATGTCACGTTAACGTATGTGCTTCAGAGGTACTGTCATCCTGAGCCAGTTTCTTCAGATTCACCACTACAAATAAGACTGCACTTAAATGTAATCATGCTGAAACAGTACAGTTTTGATTTTTGTTCAAAAATCAAGACAACAGTTTACAAATAACCTTATGACTGCTGGACCGAATATATAAATGGAGACATTACTCATTGTCGTCTGAAGAATCGCTGTCATCAAAGCACACCATCTTCTGTATGGAGTTTAAACAACTTTTCCCTCTGCACTCACTGCAAGCAACACCACACTCAAGACCGTGCTGTCTGCATGAACACTTGGCCGTTTGGCAGTCAGTTTTGCAGCTACATTTAATGATGTTCAGCAGCTCCTCTGGGGCAGCAGGCTCATCACAGCAGACTGAAAGCAACATACCATACCGCTGGTTCTTTGCCATCCCTATTCAAGGGGGCTGAGATAGAAGTCAGGACTGCCGTTATCGAGAAAAAGCCACTCTTGCACTTGGTAGTAGCATCGCATTGAATGGAACTTCGCTGCTGATGCTGTTGGAGGTAGTTTGTTTGGTTGCAAAGCTGAAGAGCTGACGACCAGCCTCTGGGAATACTTGACATATCGGAGTCTATCAAGCTTGTCGTCAGATCTCCCACCAAACAGAAATATAAGGGCAGTCTCACCAGCTGCAACCACCTCCAGTGTGTCACTTTTCCGAAGAAAGACATCTGCCTGCTTTCGAAAATACTCCGAAATTGCCAGTTTTTTTCAAGGGAAGCGATTTTCAAGGGCTGTCTTGACGATGAGACAATCAGCATCTCCATCTGCATGCAACACGTCAACGATGCTGCTCTGAAGGGAGTGGCTGAGCAAGTCTATGAAACGTTGTTGTAGGGATTGGCCAGGAACTGCTCTTTAGATCCACAGAGAGCCATTTCTGGTTGGAAAGCAATATCTCTGGCAGTGGTGTTTTGTTTCGTTCTATGGAGGTGTGCGGCACCTTTTGTGGACGATCGGCAGTGTCCATCAAACACAACTGACACTCGTGTATCTTCGAATGACAAAATCCATGTACATGGCAACGATCTCCGAATAAGTTGCTCCACTGGGCCAAGGGATACGGTGAAGTAGAGACCCCCCGTCGATGACTGTGAATGCACCAGGTGGAGTGCTTGGACTGACTTGTTTGGTTGATGTCCAAATGTAGTCTGCTAGAGCTGCTTTGTTTGCTCTTCTTGGAAGAGCACATGCAAACAGCGAAGATGGAACATTAGTTAGTTCATATTTCAACGAACCTTCCAACAGATTTGGAGTTTTTTCAGCTGCTTTTGTCAGTCTTTGGAACAAAAGATTCGGGTCAACTGTCACCGCATCATTGTTGACTTTGATCACAGTTCCTGAAGCCATTGTCTTTGCTTGATTTTTCTTCGAGAAGGTGACATCTGCAAAGCTCTTGCCAGTCATGGATTTCAAAATCTCATCCCCAATTTCTTTTGCTATGTCAGGATTTGCTGTTTGGTCTGCTGTTCTTCCACTTCCAATGCTGATCAATACATCTGTTTCACCAAGTGGATTTCTTTACTGCAAAATAACGTAGGATCACGGTTGTGTCTCGATCTCGCTGATGTCAACTCATGCTGCACATGTTACTCGCTGGTCTTCAGGCAGACTTCTGTCACAGACTGCATGGTGACGCTGATCTCGGTGCACAAAAACTAGACAGATCGCTCTCCCCCAAGGCAAGTCCTTTGAGTTAGACCTCCACTGACTTCGCGTCAGAACCTGCTATATAATGAGGTCAGTTGACAGACCTGCCCAAAATCGGTCAGATCGTCTAATGACGTGGTGCCCACAAAGAAATTCCTGATAATCAACAGGAAGTGTGTGTGTTTTAGAGTTTCATTTGTTGCACAAAAAACAACAACCCCAGACAGCCCCTTTCCCCATCACTTAAAAATTCTGTAAGTATATCCCTTGCAGGGCATCACACTCTCTCTCCTGTAAAAAAAAATGATAATGATATTAAAACAAAAGATCCCACAAACACGATAAAGTATAGGCCTAGTATTAAAACAAAATTAACAGAGGAAGTAGGGCCTATAGCAATTAACTTTAAAAGAGAAAGTATAATAATAAAACAAAAGACAACACCCCATTAGTAGCTGTTCATTTTGGGCTACAAACTGTACTAAATATAAGATTAGATCACGAATACAAATTTTAAAATTAGAAAACAGTTATATTTAACATATTATTTTCCATCTTGTCGATGAAAATTAAGAGCTATAAAAGAATATGATAACCAAAATTAACCATTTAAATATAAAAATAATAAATTTGCCAAGGGAGTTAATCACGCTTTTTTCTGGCTCACTCAACTGAAATGTCTTTGTTTACGTGTTCAGGTATTGTTTGTCGAGCTAAAAACTACTTTTACTCTTTAATGTTATGCTCCCATCGCCATTGCACAACTACAGATAAAAGCATTGAAGACTGCACTCCTCCGACCGGTTTCTCCGACGCCGCCATCCTCCTAAGTTTGCGTGTTTGTTTTTGCATTCAAGGGAAGTAACTCGTGGGTTGAAACCTTACTCTTTGTCGATTCGTTTTTAGGCCCTAGGGGATCGCCCAAGTGGTAAACTTATTTTTCTAGTGTTGTACGTGGTGTCGTGCGTCAGTTTATTAATAAAACAATTTTAAAGCTTGCACTTCAATCTGGAATATTCTATTGCTCAGACTATGATGAACACACACACACACACACACACACAACACACACACACAGACACACACACACACACACTCTCTCTCTCTCCCCCCACACACACTCACACACCGACGCCTGCACACTCATGATGTCTATGGATTCTCCAATAAGGTCTGGTGTCGCATCAAGGACACAAGACCAGGCACCGAGTGCAAGGGTTAGGGAACTAGAGTGTCGACAGTCAGTGACACTGCAACACCAGGGCAGTGCCACCACCTGCGCAAATGGGACACAGGGACCAGGCCCGACTCCCTATGAATGAGGTCGAATCCTTCAACGACTGGGACTCAGGTGGATGACATTTGACGTGGAGGGATTCTAGAAAAGAGAAAAAACAAGAGGGACGACTGAAGGACACTCATGATCTTCTCCTTCTGTATTCTCCCTGACTAGACTGAGTATAGGTCACTTCACGCACAACAAATCTGTTTACTGCCTAACATCTCACCATTACATCAACACGCCACGGTGACATCATAAGAATACACCAATAGAAAGAAAAAGCAAAAACCAAGAAGCATGGAGATTCAAAACATGAAGTACCCGGGAGGGTGTTGCAGTATCTTAAAGTCCATAGGTCGGCACAATTGGAAACGCTCTCCAAGAGCTGCACGATTACCCCTAGCAGATCTCGCCCAAGGCGCAGGGAAAGTCTTAACTGCACTCCTCAAATTAAGAAATCAAACATAATCTACCGAAAGAACTTTCAACGTGAATGCAAACTCCCAATGCAAAAGAAAACGGTGTAAGTCTCAAAACTGCTCACGTAATCCTGAAACTCTCCGTATTACGAGGACTCATAAATGTTGCGCTTATCTGAAGGGGAAACTACTTAAAACATAGGCAAGATTCTTTAACAGTCACAGAATAACTTCTTGGATTCACGATCAGTCTCCAGCCATCCAAAGCGAACTTCACTTCAGAAGAAATAGAGAGCCTCACACTCAAAGCGGGGCCGGATAGCTCAGTTGGTAGAGCGCCGGACTCGTGATCCTAGGGTTGCGGGTTCGAATTTCGGTATAGGGGGATTTTTCCCTCGGAGTTAACATTGGTTCTGACTCCATTCCCCATATAGTCCTTCGAATGAGACTATAAACCGAGGTTCCGTGTGTGAACGCACGCATAACATCTTGCACACACGTAAAATCCCATCACCAACTTTCGGAAGAGAAGGCCAGTTTGGCCGTTGGTATGGATGACACGTGACACATAGCATGCACCTTCCCCGAAGATGGAGTATGGCTGCCTTAATGGCGGGATAAAAAAGGGTCATACACACAAAACTCCACTGCCTGGCTATACAGGGAGTGTCCGCAGGAGTATCAGCCTGCGTACGCAGAAAAAAAAACACACAAACAAACAAAAAAAAAACAAAAACGCTCAAAGCACTAAATCTTGGAGGCTACAGCCCTGGCCTAAGAATACGATGTGTTTCTTTCCATCAGTCAGGCAGAAGTCTCTCTTTACTTCACATCTCAGGGAAAACACTATACGTCCTTTTCAAGCCTCGGGGTTAAGATCTGATTCGCAACCCTAGCTCATTCAGCACACACTCGTTCCATTGTTCTCCCTTTATCAGGAGTTCAGCCTGTCATTGCGTGAGATTAATTACAACACATAGAGAACTGACCACTCCATGTCAGCTGGCCCTGCAGGAAATGGGGAAAGTTGGGTGGGAATCCTCCACATCTGTCATGTCCATCCACACGGCAGGGCAATAAAGCACTTTGAAAAAACAGTCCCAGGCGATGTTCCTTTTTATAAACATTGAATTTTTTCCCCCATTTTGTTTCTTTTATTTGGAAGGTTAGAGAGAAAGAGAGGTCAGGGTTGGCTGATCAAAACATTGTGAAAATAAATTGTTGGGTGTGGTCAAGAATTTTTTGACAGTTAGGAAGAGAAAAGTCCCCAAATACAAAATAACGCAGAATTTTGAATTTAAAAAATAATGCACGGCATACACCAACACTCACCTTTATCTGCATGGTCAGTTAGCGATGCCCGCTGGAGAGTACGGCTACTTGGCCTCCA
>CM031619.1:36436354-36471354 GCA_018398815.1 Conus ventricosus | reverse complement strand
TGTTAAACTAACCACCTTGTGTTATTTACTCACTGCTCAACATGCATGCATATACACGATTTCCATGGCGAGGAGAGCTTCAAAAGCTAACACAAGCGATCTACGGTTTCTGTACCTATGCCCTCTCTATAAGTAAACACACACGAAAACACCTGGCTCCAGTTTTTGACTCTGGCTGGTTGTCGAGTTTTAGTCAGAACATCCATGTTAGTCAGAATAGTGGGGTTCTTCTTCTTCTTCTTCTTCTTCCTCAAACACCGGTTCACTCAAAAACGAGTAGGTCACCAGCGCGCATGTTAAAAAGTAAATAAAATACCATAAAACAGTGCGACTCAGACTGTTGGCCCCTGGAGCAAATTTAGCAACAAGGGGTCGCACTCGATATTCAAGAAGATAAAAGCAATGGCCAAATTCAGGCCCAGGTAATAGTAAAATATCAGGGAAGTAAAAATAGAAAATCGTCAATATGCAGATCTCAGAACTGTCGAATCAATTTGTTTTTTGAATGAGATTGCATTTGTGGCAATCTTGATGGCACCCGGCAGTGAGTTCCATGTGGGTTCTATGTCGCAGAATTAACCAGAATTGTGCACTTCGTGCAACAAGCACAATACTTTGGTATATTGTTCTTTACAATGTTATAATTGATTTCAGATTTGAAGCCACTTCAAAATCTTTTTTTTATTTTGACAAATAAATAAAAAAGATGAGCCAAAATTGCAGACGATTTTCTAGCGCGAGGTGCCCGCAGTGAATATTATCAAGCAAAATGAAGTTAAGCTAAAATTATTTTCTAATGATAACATGTTGGATAATGATATATCGTGTATGAAAATACATATGTTTATCCAAAACTTTGCTGGTCTTATTTTGTTTCCTTAATTCTCTATGACTTTGTAGACCCGCAGCGGGAAAATCAAAATGGCCGCTTCCGATCGCGTGTTCGTAATTTGCTAGTGAAAACTTCGTCTTTCGAGGTGAATTATGGATTTACAGCTCTTCAGATAGTATTGAAATGTCATTCTATCATCTTATTTGTTATCTGTAGCGTATTAATACCATCCTTTACCTTACTCTTTAAATAAGTTGCTTATTGTGTGTGTGTTTACAGTGTTTTCCCTACACTTTGGAGAAGTTCGTTTATATATAATATTCTTCTTCCTAAAAGACTGCTACACTCAAAAACGAGTAGGTCACAAGCGCGCACACACACACACACACATATTATATATATTATATATATATATATATATATATATATATATATATATATATTAATAATAATAAATGTCTTTGAGGATTCTCCGGAGATTTAAAAAAACCCAGGAAGACAGAACAAATATTGACAACGTGCGCGAGTGCGTGTGCGTGCTTGCGCGCACACGTGTGTGTGTGTGTGTGTGTGTGTTAATGGGAAAAAGGACAATTCAGTGTCCAATCCCATTTCACATTGAGGAAAAAGAGAGGCAGATAGAGGGAAAAAAATGAGCAGAAGCAGAGAGAGAGAGAAAAAGAGAGAGTGGCAGACGAGTCTTATGTTTGGAAGGGGGCGCTTGAGAGTGTAAAAAAGTGAAAGAGTGGTAGATGAGGAGTCTTATTCTTGGAAGGGGGCACTTAAGGGTGTGTATGAGGGGGAAAATATAGATAGATAGATAGATGCATATAGATTGTTCACATGTGTATGTGTCTATGAGTGTGCATACCTGGATGGTGGAGATGGTATTTGGGGTATATAGGAGATCCAAGTAAAGGTTGTTCTGCACAATTCTTAGCCACTGACAATGCTTGAGTTATTGAACAGCAGAGCTGACCACTCAGACTGTTCCATATCTTTTGATCTCCCTTGCATCCTTGAATGGATCCTCAAGCATAGGCTCAAAGATTGTCCCCTACATTTTATACTGTTTGCATAATGCTTTTAGTTTTTCAGCAACTTTTTTCCTCTCCACACTTTAGTTTTATTCCATTTACTATCCTTCGCTGGCTGCTTTGAGGGTGATGCTGGATTCTTTTTTTGAACCCTTGGTGGTGAGAACACCACAGAATTATGGACTGTGGTGTGTCTCTATTTGACACCAGGAGCACAGACACAGTCAGCTGTGTCTCCCTGATGAGTCCAATTCAGCGGACGAAAGGTCTAGGAGCAGGCGATACAAATAGATCTGTCTTCGAGAGGGTTTACATTGGTTTCCTCATGCAGCTGGTGAAGAGTTTCTCATTACTTATAATATATTTTCCCCCAATTTTTTTTTTTAAGTTTAAATTTTTACCAAGTCATTACTATGCTGACTGAAGAATTGTTAGCCTACACTTGTTTTCCCCACTACTTAATTGTTTAGCATTATAAACATCACGCTCTACATGTGATATTGTAGATAAGCTATATATGTACATGGGGTGTGCATAAGAATAAGGTGGGAGGGGGTATAGAGAGAAATGGGTGGAGGAGAGGTCGTGGGAAAGGAAAAGAGTTGAAATGATTCAAACTAATCCATCAACCTTTTTCCACCCACAGCCGGCATTATCACACCAATCCAACCACATTATCTCACTTACAATGATCATCATCCTGTAGTACTGTAGATATCACTTATGATAGTGATCATCATCCATCAGTCATGGATCAATTCCTCTATTCCCTGAACTGGCATTAACATGCTAAGGCCAGCACACTATTCCACTTTTGTAAATGACCATCATCCCACACTACTGTGAATCACACTCACACCATGACAATAAATATCATCCATCAATCATTGTTTGTAAACCTCCTTCATTCCCCCAACCGGCATTATTACACCAATGCCACAACATTATCCAACTTACATAACAATGATCATCATCCTACAATACTGTTTGATCTCGAATGATACATGATCATCACCGATCAGTCATCGACCCCCACCCCCCATCCACCTTCTTCCTGAACCGGCAGTATTATACTAATGCCACCACATTATTTCCCTTATCACAATGACCATCATCCTGCAGTATCTCACTTATGACAATGATCATCATCATTAAAAAAAAAAAAAAATAAAAAATATATATATATATATATATATATATATATAGAGAGAGAGAGAGAGAGAGAGAGAGAGAGGAATGGGTGTGTATGTGGGTGAAAACTCCCCACAGTTAGTCTCATTATGACCATAATTCACCCATAATACCCTCCCCCTCTCCCCCCTCCCCACCCTACCCCCTTTCTTTTCCCCCAACAACACTATTTGCATGAATTTCTCACCCTCCACACACCCATGCATACATTTGTGTGGGAGGAGAGATATGAACTCTTTCTCTCTCTCCCCCCCCTCCCCCATTACCCTCTTCTACGCCCCCTCCATATTCTGTTCCCCCCCCCCCCCCCCCCCCCTCCCCAACGATATCTTACCACCCATTGATCATTTCCATTCTCTTCCAATCATAACTGTCATTACCCACACCCCCAAATACGACTACCCCCACATAACTACTCTCATCACCGTGACCTCCCATTAAAATTGTTCATTTATTTATTTATTTATTTATTCATTTATATCTTTTATATTCTCTATTTACTTCTTGTATGCTATTTCATTTATTTATTCATTCATTTATTTATTATTATGATTTTTTATTCATTTAATATTTTTTAAAACTTATTTTTGTGTTATGGGTGCATATGAATGAATGTACAGCATACGACTCCCCTTTTTGCTGGCGGCCATCTTGGAAATTGCTCAAATACACAAATTTTCCTTCTTTTTTTTTAAAATACACCTGTATCTGGTTATGTTCAGGGCATGAAATTGTGCTTCTCAGTCAGATTTGGTGTTTGTAGCATTAAATAAACAATTTTGAAACATATATTCCAATTTTTATGTCGGCCATTTTGAAAAATGCCAAAAAAAAAACCACGTTTTTACAAATTTTTCATGGTGGCTCTAAATCAGGTTTTGTTCAGGACATAAAACTGGCCATCTCTGCCAAATTTGGTGCTTGTTGCATGAAGTGCATGATTTTTCGACATAGAACCCCCGCTAGAATACTCAAAGGAATATTTACCACATGAGAGAGGAGAAAAATGATCTGTTTGCTCTACACTGAAACTACGTGTCATCAGTGCGTGTATGTGTGTGTGTGTGTGTGTGTGTGTGTGTGTGTGTGTGTGTGTGTGTGTGTGTGTGCGTGCGCGCGCGCATGGCTGGAAATCTAGCTAGAGACGCAAGTTATGCGAGATTGGTATTTCACAAACCACATGAACTGTTATGATAGCCGACCATCACAGTCGCCGTTTTCTTCAACTGAATCATTCCAGTGGCCGGCTGTTTTAGTTACTGTTTTCTTCTAGTGAAGTATTCCTAAGGTGCGGTCTTTTTTCTTTTTAAACGAGCCGTGTGTTTGCTTTAAGGTTGCAAGTAGCCTGCATACATGAAGTCTACACATACATTTTATACGTGTGTAATACCAACAGCCTGGCCAGTGTAAAAATCGTTGAAAGTGTGTGTCTTGTTGTTGTGTTCGTGTGTGTGTGTGTGTGTGTGTGTGTGTGTGTGTGTGTGTGTGTGTGTGTGTGTGTGTGTGTGGAGAGAGAGAGAGAGAGAGAGGAGAGAGAGAGAGAGAGAGAGAGAGAGAGAGAGAGAGAGAGAAAGAGAGAGAGAGAGATAGAGAGAGAGAGAGAGAAAGGGACGGAGCATTACTTGTTTGGGTAAAAAAGCAAAAAGGGAAGCCACTCGTGTATATATACATGTGGCAAACTGTGAGCATCGAAGCATGTGTGTGTGTGTGTGTGTGTGTGTGTGTGTGTGTGTGTGTGTGTGTGTGTGTGCGCGCGCGCGCGCGTGTGTGTGTGTGTGTGTGTGTGTGTGTGTGTGCGCGCGCGCGCGCGTGTGTGTGTGTGTGTGTGTGTGTGCCTGCGCGCGTGCGTGCCTGCGTACACCATACCTGTATCGGTCTGAAGTCAGTGGAACCTAACAGATACCATAAATCATTGTTTTGTGCTCAAGCAGTAAATCATTACAGTCAGTGCACACACTAGTGACAGAGCAACAACCACGAACAAAGAACGGGGGAGACATCCCAAGGATTGAGTTTCCCATTATTATTGGTTTTTTTTGTTTTGTTTTATTCTCTCTTCAAGTTCCCTCTGTACGGAGATCACCCTTCATTTTTCGACGAGTTTGAAACAAAGAACGACTTCTTAAAACTACAGTGTTATACCTCTCGTAATAATATCAACATTAGACCATAGTCTTAGAAATTCTCTGAAGAAAGCACAGTTTATGTATGTATGCACCTTTTAAATCAAGGGTTGTGTAGGATAATGTGATGCTCTAAGTTATGTTTTAACACATTGTAAAGTCTTGAAAACTGAGAAACCACTATGGATTCCTGTTTTATTCATGGATAAGTAAAATAAAACCAATGAAATGAAATAAATGAAATGAAATAAAACGAAAATGGACATGCCATAAGGCACAAATCCAGTAAATTATTTCAAAACTCTTCTTTAACGACGAAAATCATTCACGTTCTCTTAGTGTCGACTGTTGTAACAACCATTTGAAGTTGCTTTCTACCCTTCCGAGCACGTGGACCATCTGTGGACTGCAGTGATAATTGTTACCATACTCAGCGTCCAGCACTTTCAGTCCGTAAAGTTCTGTAGATGTGTCAGTTACAGTTTCTCTGATGTGTTCGCCCGTCGACAATCTGAGCCACACTATTTTATTAGCAGCTGAAAAATCAATTCCTAAGTGCAGTAATGATATAAAAGAAAATAAATACTCCGGTAATGGATGGTGGAATGAAGAATGTGCAGAAGCAGTGTCTCTGAAGAAAGCAGCTTACAAAACATGGCTAAGGGACCGAGGAGATGAAAATGTCATAGAAATGAAACATGCTAACAACAACTCAACAGGGTGATTGCCAAAGCCAAGAGGGTCTATTTTTCCAGTTTTTGTTTATCTGAAATTTCGCTTTCAAGAGATATGTATAAGGTTTGGAAAAAAAGTCATAGGAATGAAGAACAGATTTAATCTGCCATCATTTCCCATTAAACTAGAAAACAATGTTGTACCAACATCCATGGACAAAGCAGAGGCGTTTATAAAGGTATTCTCGGAAAATAATTTGTTGTCTAATCTAAGTTCAGACATCCAGTCTTACAGAGAAAAAGAAGAGAAAAAAATCCACATATGAAGATCCTGTTCCAGACCGGAAACACTCTTTAAGTTCTCCAATTTCTTATGGAGAAATGTGTGAAACTCTGGAATCCTTCTCTTCTAACAAAAAGGCCGTTAGTTTTGATGGTGTCTCATATCAGTTGTTAACCCACTTGCCCGAGACCTGGAAGGTGTTACTTCACTCATTGTACCAAAAATGTTGGCAACATGAAACTCGGCCAAGCATCTGGAAGAGGACAGTTGTGATACCTATACCTAAAAAAGGTAAACGTAGGTCTTCAATTGAAAGCTTTAGACCAATGCCTCTAACATCGCACGCTGGGAAATTGCTAGAAAACATCATTGAAAAGCGTCTTGTGCATTGTTGTGAAACACGGAACATAATCCCACATAATCATGCAGGTTTTCGAAAAGGTAGGTGCAAGATAGATGATCTTGTAAAGATTATAACCCACATTAAAAAACAATTTGTGCGACGAAAAAGCACAGAAGCCACTTTTTTCGACATAAAAAGCGTATGACACTGTTTGGCATGTACGTTTGCTTTACAAGTTAAAGAATATTGGAATAAGTGGATTATTATATCAGCGTAAAAAATGTTTTTTTAAGTGAAAGATCTATTTGCTCCAAAATAAGCAAGTCTATTCTTCTTCTAAAGGCATCAATATAGGAATTGCCCAAGGTTCCGTCATAGCACCTATCTTATTCGCTGTAAAGATTCACGACCGTCCCAAGATAATATCCAATAATATACATTTAGTGCAATATGCCGACGATCTATTTATTTGATTCAATACCAGTATTAGAAAGTACACAAAAAGAGAGCAACAAATTATGTTAAAAAATATATCAGCTGGAAATAGAGAAATTCAACAAATATATGACTGAAAACAAGCTTCCATTGTCTGGAGAGAAAACAAAAACACAATTAGTTTCTTTGAATAACGGGAAAAATCCTAAATATTTGCCGCAACTAGTTTTAAATGGAAACAATATTAGAATATTCACGAAATGTACAATTTCTGGGTTTGACCTTAACCTGTAAATTAAACTCGCGGTTGTACATAAAAGAATTCGTAAGTGACGCAAGACAAAGGCTAAATCTACTAAAAATAATCAATGCACACGCTTGGGTTCAAGACACCAAAACCCTATCACAATTAGCTACTAGCTTACTTCGATCGGAGCTTAGCTACGGGCAAGAGGTTTATTTCAATGCCCCAGAAACCCTGTTGAAGAAATTACAGTCAATAGACAGTAAAACTGTTAAGATAGCACTTGGTGTTCCTGCACACACAAATTCGTTAAGTACTTATAAAGAAACAAACTTATTACCACTGACTGACCAACGAAAACAGGCAAGTGCTAAATATGTTGCCAGTAGCCTATATGTTTCAAATTCTGAAAAGGACTATCCTAAAAGGCTAAACACCTTAGCTCTGTCCAGCCTGTTAGGGATTATACTAATGAAATATTTGAAAAGTGTTATTGAAAGTATTTCAGATGTGCCAATAGTTTCAAGCATACCTCCTTGGGAGCATATCCAAGCTGAATTTGATACAGATTACACTGACATGAATAATGTTGATAACATTGATATTCCGCCATGTAAAGCAAAAGAACACATTGAAACCGTATATCCAGATCATTTGAAGATGTTTACAGATGGTTCGATTTTAGACTCATATGCAGCGTCCGGTTTTGCGATTCTATTGCTGAAGATTCGTAGATCCTTTTCTCTCGGAAAAGGGTCCTCCATATTTACGACAGAACTGTATGCTATTCTTATGGCGTTGATTTTTCTGTGTGACAATAACACTGCTGCCTATAATATACTTTTCTGCATTGATTCCAAGTCAGTCCTATATAGCTTGCTAAATTGGGAATCAAGAATAAGAACAGATATATTTGTTTGAAATAAGACATTATATACATGCTATTATGTTGAAGGGAATTAGGGTATCTTTTTCTTGGATTCCACCACACTGTGGCATATCTGGTAATGAAACAACAGATATATTAGCTACAGATGGTGCGTTAAGAAAAATACCTGAGAGTAATTCAAAACTTGATTTTCAAGAGAATTAATTCGTTATTAGAAAAGTGCGTTAACAGTGAAACCTTCCAGAGAAGTATGAAATCTTATCATGTCCACGATATTTGTCATCTTTGATATGCAAGCTTCGACTGAATTCGTGGAAAACCAAATTTTCCCACAATGTAACATGCGATAGTTCAAATCTTCTATCAGTGGACCATATTCTTTTTCATTGTTCAATATCAACTTCATTATATCAAGAATCGAACGTGGTTGTGACTGTACATTATTTTATCAAAACAATAACCCACAAACCAGAAATTGTGCAAATAGCAAAGGTGGTTTCCATGCATCAAACAAATAGATTATCATAAACGCTCCACTTCCCCTCGCTCGTTTCTTTCTTTTTTTAAAAGTCCAATATCACCAAGTGGAACAGACTCTAAATTAAAGAACTCACTCACTCACTCACCCGTCGCCAACAAATAGGCACTGCGGAGGCTTGCTTTGTGACATTGTTCTCAAACATCACAGGAGTCAACTGGCACGAGCAAACCTCTGCAAGAGCCGTGGGCTAAAATTGGTGGAGGTACCAGAGGGGCCGGGAGAGGGATGGAATGGGGTGGTGAGGGTGGTTTGTCAAATTTGTGGTATTGTGACTTTTCAAAACGCCCGTTCGTACGGCAAAAAACCCTTGCGTCCGTCCTGTAACAGCCCTAAGTGGTCGGCTTAGCTACTATAAAGCTAAAACTATATGACAATGTGATTTGTAGGAGTGTATCGGACTCAGAGAGATTAGTTCGACGAAAAAATGCAGGCCTGCTTTAGGCCTGTAAATACATAGTCTGTTCTGATTCAACAAACAACATGAAACAAGTTTACAGCATGCATGCAAGTGACAATTTATTTTCATCAAAAGTGAATGTTTTGATTGATAGTCCAGACATATACACTTATTCATTCCCCACAAAGTCTCTCGAGGCCAATTTAGCATACCATCCACATGTGGTGAAACACAAACACAGTTAGAAAAAAAAACATACACACGAAAAAAATGCTGATTTACTGACCCACCAGTTGAATGCAACAAACACTGGAGTTACAAGTCTCACCCTATCGGCCTCTTTTAGATAATTAGGTTTAAAAAATAATAATAATCAACAGGTGCAAGTGAACAGGTCCTCTGTCACTATAAAAATAAAGCAAAATTTAGAAAGAGAGGGGGTTAGTTACCGCCAAGAACATAGACAAAGTACAGGACAAGACGCAATGCATTTCGACCTCTCGGTCTTCTTCAGGCAAAAACAAATAACATTTAGGACAGTGAAAACGAATAACGAGAAACCACTTATCTTCTCATATTCGCACACGATCAAAATGGCCGCCGGCCGAAAACGAGGTTACCCAGGAAGGGTTCATGGGAGAGGAAATAGTGAGGGGGAGGGGGGGGGGGGGGAGAGGAGGGGGAAACAATGGGGTTTGTAGCTTGTTTTGTAGAATGGTATGATATATTAGTGGTGGTAGTGATTATGGTGGATTGATAATAGTGCTTAGTGTGGACAAAACAAAGTAAGAAATGAATAAATCAAATACAAAAAATTAAATAAAGAAAAATAATAAATAAATAATAAATAAACGACTTTAATGGGTGGTGATTTTTATGATAGTAGTTATGTGTGGGTAGTTGGATGTGGGGGTGTGGGTAATGCTAATAATGATTGGAATGGGATGGAAATGATCAATGGGTGATAAGGTATCGTTGGGGGGAAGGGGAGGGGGCAATGGGGGAGCGGGAGAGAGAGAGGGGGGGGGGGGAGAGAGGGAGAGAGAGAGAGAGAGAGAGAGAGAGAGAGAGAGAGAAGAGAGAGAGAGAGAAAGAGAGAGAGAGAGAGCTCATATCTCTCCATCCACACACAGTTTACATATGTATATGTGGGGTGGGGGGTGGGGAATTCATGCACATAGTTTTGTTGAAAATGTAAACAATTCTGTGGGATGGTGTTCATTGTAGCAGGTGAAATAATGAGTTGGCATTAATATTTCACTTATCACAATGACGATCATCCTACAGCACTGTTGATCTCACTCATGACAATGATCATCATCCACCAGTCATTGATATTTTCCTTTATTCCCCCAACTGGCACTATTGTACTAATGCCACTACGTTATACCACTTACATGACAATGATCATCATCCTATAGTACTGCTGATCTCAAATGATCGTCCATCAGTTACCGAGAATACTGTCATCCAGTGACCACCTTCATACTGCAATATATATGGCAATGGGGAAGCTGACCAATTGGCAAAGGAAGGAGGACAGGAGCCCCAACTGGAACAGACAGTCTCCTTTGAAGAAATCAAAAGTGTTATCAAGGAGAAGCAAAAAGGAAGATGGCTTGAGCAGCACCCAGACTTCAACAAGAGGGATGCATACTACCGGATGCCCAATCAGACCAACTGAACATTGCGAGACTGAGGACAGGGCACTCCAGACTGAGACATCCCATTATCCACAATATTCCACACTGGCGAGTGTGGTATTACCGTAGCAGACTACGTAAAGGGAGATAACGAAAGAGATAGATAATAGAGGGGGCGCTAGGAAAAAGGGTTACGAGAAGATGGAGGAATAAACAAGCAACGGCTTTAATCAGCTCGTCAAGTCTTTGCCTCCACTCTTCATGTCTGCAAGTCTCCCCACCCACAAACACATTCTACATGGTGGCAGCGACCATCTGAGCCTTCGAGTCGAAGTTCGAGATGACGGAGAACGCAGACGACATGCGGGCAGCAAGTTCGATGGCATCATCACGGCCCGTCAGCTTGCCTGCACCCAAGATTTTCAACGGGTCACCGGCGGCATGGCCGGCTTGGCGACAGAGGTTTGAACGATTCCACGTGGGATCAGGCTTAAAGCACAAGACACAAAGAGAACAAGTAGTGTCTTTCTGTACACTATGGGGAAGTTGCTGACGACATATTAGCAACTTTAACAATCTCGGAAAATGACGACGATCTCACTTACGACGTCATGCTGAAAGCTTTCAATGACTACTTTGAAACAAGAAAAAACGTCATTGTAGAAAGAGCTAGATTCAACAGGAGAACGCAGGGGATCTCGGAAACAATTGATAGTTTTACAGGACCTGTATAAACTGGCTGAAGAATGTTCTTTTGGGACACTGAAGGAAGAGCTAATTCGTGATAGAATAGTAGTTGGAGTTAGAGATGACTCTTTATCCAACGACCTTCAGTCAAAACCCAAACTAACATTAACTGATGCCGTGCAGATTGCTAGCAGGCAGAGGCAAGGAAAGAAAACCAACCCATTCTACGTGGTGAAACCTCAGCATCAGTAGACAGTGTCAGACATCAAAGAAAAAAGAAATTTGATTACAAAACAAAAGGCCAGAAGAGCGATAGAAGGGACACACCAAAGAAACAATGTCACTACTGTGGAAAAGAACCACATAGCAGAAACAGCTGTCCAGCTAGACATGCTGAATGCGGCAAATGTGGGAAGAAAGGACACTACAAAGCAGTTTGCCGAAGTGGTCAGCATACTAGAGTGCAAGAAGTCTCAGCAGATTCAGACTCAGACTCTGAAGACTATTATTTAGAACACATTTTCAGTGTTGAAGATGAAGCCTGGACAGCAGACATTGCAGTAGACGGGTGTTTGCACAAATTCAAACTGGACACAGGTGCAGCAGTGTCTGTACTAGCTGAAGGACTGGCACCTCAAAAACAGCTCAAACAGACAAATAAAGTTCTTCGTGGCCCAGGGGAAAGAAATTGACTGTTTTAGGTACCATGACATCACGTCTTCAATACAGAGACAGTCAAATTACAGAAGAGATGTACGTCATCAAAGGCAGACTACATCACTACTAGGCAGATTAGCATGTGACAAACTGGGTTAGTTACACGTGTATACCATGTCAGCACACCACCCCACCATTTGGATCCACAAAAGGAGTTTCCAGCACTGTTCAAGGGCCTAGGTCACTTGAAAATGGCTCCCTACTCCATCACAGTTGATCCAGACGTTCGACCTACCTGCATCTACGCACCACGCAAGGTCCCTCATGCCCTGAAGCCAAAAGTCAAGAAAGAAATTGACCGCATGCTACAGGAAGGGGTCATTTCTCCTGTCAAGGAACCAACTAGCTGGTGCTCTGGGGTAGTTGTCGTGCCAAAGCCAATGGCTCCGTCCGCATCTGCATCGACTACACCAACCTCAACAAAGCGGTGAAAAGAGAAATTCACCCAATGGCCTCTGTAGATGAAAACCTCGCCAAGCTTGCTGGATCAAAGGTGTTTAGTAAGCTTGATGCCCGCAGCGGGTTTTGGCAAATGGAACTTTCTGAAGAATCCAAAACACTCACTACGTTCGTCACTAATGAAGGACGCTTTGCCTTCAACAGGCTCCCCATGGGCATCAGTTCTGCCAGTGAGGTATTTCAAAGAGCAATGTCAGATATTCTCGCAGGCCTGGAAGGAGTCATCTGTCACATGGACGATGTGTTGGTTCATGCTGCTGACCAGGCAACACATGATCAGATATTGAGATCAGTGCTTCAACGACTGCAAGAAGCTGGCCTGACATTGAACGAGAAATGCGAATTCTCCAAGTCATCAGTTCGCTTCCTTGGTCACATCATCGACGGTGATGGCATTCACGCAGACCCAGAGAAAGTGAAGGCCATACACGAGTTCCCACAACCGAAGAATGTCACTGAACTTCAGAGACTGATGGGAATGCTGAATCAACTTGCCAAATTTACGCCTGAACTTGCCAGCATCACTGCTCCTCTTCGTACACTGCTACGAAAAGATACTCAGTGGACCTGGGGCCCGACACAAGAAATGGCATTCCAAGAGATAAGAAAACTCCTTAGCTCTCCGCCAGTTCTTGCGCACTACTCAACTCAGCGCGAAACAATCATCGCAGCTG
This sequence comes from Conus ventricosus, assembly GCA_018398815.1. Classification (NCBI taxonomy): domain Eukaryota; kingdom Metazoa; phylum Mollusca; class Gastropoda; order Neogastropoda; family Conidae; genus Conus; species Conus ventricosus. Next base: position 36,458,185 of record CM031619.1, on the reverse strand, counting down.
ACGCATCAAACTCAGGCATTGGCGCAGTCATGTTCCAGAAGCAAGAAGACGGCACCCGCAGACCCATTTGCTACATTTCCAGATCCCTCTCAGAAACTGAGCAGAGATATGCTACCATCGAAAAGGAAGCACTGGCAGCAACATGGGCCTGTGAAAGACTACAGGACTACATCCTAGGTCTTCATGTGACACTAGAGACAGATCACAAACCTCTAGTGCCCCTCCTCAACTCCAAAGAACTTCACAAGATGCCACCTCGCATCCTACGTTTCCGCATGAGGCTTATGCGGTACGATGTGAAAGTCGTGCATGTGTCGGAAAGCAACAAATCACAGCAGATGCACTTTCCCGTGCACCCGTATCGGAACCAAATGAAGATGACATCAGCTTCATTTCTCATGTGTCAAACTTCACAGACCAGTGTACAGAATCACACCCTGTATCTAGCAAAAAACTGCAAGAAATATCAGCAGCACAGAAAGCTGATGAAGAACTGTCTCAAATTCGCAACTACTGTGAGAGTGGATGGCCAGCTTACATGCCAGAAAACCAACTACTGAAACCCTACTGGCAGAATAAGCAACACTTCACACTTGTAGATGATTTGCTTCTCTACGACTCTCGCATTGTGATGCCCAGAAATCTGAGACTAGAAACACTGGAAAAACTCCACCGCGGACACCTAGGCATCACCAAGACACGAGCACTTGCTACCTCATCAGTTTGGTGGCCTTCTCTTTCCAGTCAGATAGAAGAGATGGTGAACAAATGCAGCACATGTGCCATTCACCGCCCAGAAAGAAAAGAACCTCTTCTACCATCATCTTTCCCAGACCGTCCATGGTCCAGACTGGGAATGGATTTGTTCGAACTGAAAGGAAAAACCTACCTGATAGTGGTGGACTATTTTCACGTTGGGCAGAATTCCGACATCTGGAGAAGCTTACCAGCTCCTACACCATCAGAAAGCTGAAAAGCATTCTCGCCGTTCATGGGATACCTGACATCATAGTATCTGACAATGGACCTCAGTTTGCGTCGCAAGAATTCCAGCAGTTTGCAGAAGAGTATGGTTTCATTCACACAACAAGCTCTCCAAGATACAGCCAGAGCAACGGTGCAGCAGAACGAGCTGTACAGACCATCAAAAACATGCTGAAGAAAACCAAAGATCCCTACCTTGCACTTCTCCAATACAGGGCATCTCCGCTCCAAAATGGGTATTCACCTGCTGAACTCCTGATGGGAAGAAAACTGCAGACAAACCTTCCCACACTCCCTTCCTCCCTCACCCCCAAAACACCAAACATCCCAAACGTGAAAGCCAGAGAAACAATGCAAAAGGAGAAACAAAAACGGAACTACGACAAACGTCACAACACCAAACAGGCGACTCCACTAGCATCCTCCCAGAAGGTGTACATTAGAGATCTGAACAGATTTGGAACTGTTTCAACCCCACACCATAACCCCAGATCATATGTGATCAACACCGCTCAAGGGAACGTACGTCGCAATCAACGTCACCTGATTCCAGTGGTTTCACCTCCCCCAACAGCAGAAGTGACGCGAGAACCGCCACCATCACCACAACCTCGACAGATAGTGAACGGTCCAACATCATCGAAGACGGACACTCCAGCAAAGAAATCTCCTCTCAAGAGGCAGAAGCCTACACCAGTCTCATCACCTGTTGCTTTTCACACAAAAGTGGCAGGGCTGTCAAAAAGCCAGAAAAACTGAATTTGTAGAAGGATCAATCAAATCTCCACCTTCACGGTGTCAACAAACTACAACAACAAAAGCAGCTGTGTTTACATAAAAAGGATAATATGTAAATTTTCTTTTTTTTACAAGCTCTGTGTAGCTAGAGCTTTATTCTACAATGCTAAGCTCAGTGTAGTTGAGAGCTTATGCAATTCATGGCCTTTTTAAGTTTCATGCTTAGCTCAGTGTAGTTGGAGCTATGCTTAGTTCAGTGCAGTTGCACATAGTTAAGGCTCAGTGTAGTTGAGAGCCAGTTTCATTTAGTTAATTTAGGTGGAATTCCCTTCATTCTGTGGAAGGAACACCAGTTTGAAATCAACCTTCTGTTTGGAGAACAATATCAGAATGAAGCTGCCTTTTAAAGAGTTGTTTTGAGTTGTTTTGCATGCAATGGTTTTTTTTTTTATTATCTAATGCTACTATTTGCCTATGCACATTGAATTTAATGCTTCTAAGTCTTTTATGAAGGACATGGGAGAAAGAAATAATAGAACAAGGGTTTTGTTTTTATTGTTTAGTTAAAAACAAATTGTTAATATTAATACAATTTATATACCATAGATGAAAGAATTGTCCACCCACTCAAAAAGGGGGAGTTGTGGTATTACCGTAGCAGACTACGTAAAGGGAGATAACGAAAGAGATAGATAATAGAGGGGGCGCTAGGAAAAAGGGTTACGAGAAGATGGAGGAATAAACAAGCAACGGCTTTAATCAGCTCGTCAAGTCTTTGCCTCCACTCTTCATGTCTGCAAGTCTCCCACCCACAAACACATTCTACAGCGAGTCTTCAAATTAAACCATGCAGTACAGCCCCAATGACAGCGGAACATTTCCAGCAAAATTTAGAGCAGAAACCTAGCCTGCCAACACACCGATGAGGGGAAAGCCTTATGGACCACTGGAGGGCCTCTGCCATACAGCAGCCTTCGCCAATACCTCCAGGTTTCCTGCCTGAGTGAACAAAGAAGAAGAATACCATCCTATAGTGCATGCTGTTGATCTCAAATGATCATCACCCATCAGTCATTGATTCCTCCCACCCCACCCCCCCTCAACCGACATCATTATTCTAATGCCACCACATCATTTCACCTATGACTGTGATCAGCATCTCAAAGTGCCTTTAATCTCAGTTATGACAATGATCATCATCCTTCAGTCATTGACCATTTCCTTTCTACAGGCATTATTGTACCAATGCCACTGCATTATTCCCGTTACAGCAATGATTATCATCCTATAGCACTGTTGTTATCAGATGATCATCACCCATCAGGGTCTTTTTTGTATATGTGTATATGTGCATGTGCATGTGCATGTGTGTGTGTGTGTGTGTGTGTGTGTGTGTGTGTGTGTGTGTGTGTGTGTGGTGTGTTTAAACATGATACCCCGTTTCTCATTGATCTTTTCTATCTCTTCTCAACCAACACGATCATATTAATGCCAACACATTATTTCACCCGCTACAATGAACACCATCCCACAGTATTGTTTACTTTTTCAACAACACTATTTGCATGAATTTCTCAAACCCCCTCCCCGCACATACATATGTAAACTATGTGTGGGTGGATAGATATGAGCTCTCTCTCTCATCTTTCTCATTCTCTCTCTCTCTCTCTCTCTCTCTCTCTCTCTCTCCTCTCTCCTCTCTCCTCTCTCCCCCTCTCTCTCTCTCTCTCTCTCTCTCTCTCTCTCTCTGCCCTCCCCCATTGCCTTCTACCCCCTCCCCGAACGATACCGTATCACCCATTGATCATTTCCATTCCCTTCCAATCATTATTAGCCTTACCCACACCCCCACACACAACTACCGACACATAACTACCATCATCACAATTACCACCCATGTAAGTTGTGTGTTTATTTATTTATATATCTATTTGTTTATTATTATTATTATCTATTTATTGTTTATTTGTTTTTGCACGTTTATTTATTTATTGACTGATTTGTTGTTGTATTTGGGGGGCCACTAAGCACTATTATTAATCCACCATAATCACTACCGTCTTATTATGTCATGCCATTCTACAAAACAAGCTACAAACCCCATTGTTTCACACACCCCTCTACCCCTCCCTCTCACTATTTCCTCTCCCATGAGATCTTCCTGGGTGGCCTCGTCTCCGTCCGGTGGCCATTTTGATCTTGCGCGAATATGAGAAGATAAGCGATTTCTCGTTCTTCGTTTTCACTGTCCTAAATGTCATTTGTTTTTGCCTGAAGAAGACCCAAGAGGTCGAGATGTATTGCGTCTTGTCCTGTACTTTGTTTGTCTATGTTCTTGGCGGTTGCTAAACCCCCTCTCTTTCTAAATTTGCTTCATTTTCCGGCCTCAGTCACTGCGTTTTGAAACTAAACAAATGATAGAACGGAAATGAGGTTGAGAGGGGGGAGAAGGGATGATGTCAAAAGAATACGTAAAATACAAATCAACCCTTCACTATCTGCAGTGGGAATCATCGAGTCCCGTGCTTTAAATAAACACAATGCTTCTGCCCGCAGGAGACGACTGTGAGGTAAAGGTTAGTGTTAACTCGGTTGAATTTCTACTGCGATGTCCTTAAACACCTTAAGGCTGAAAGTCAATGTGTAGTCTGTCCCTCTTGCCATCCAGAGAGGGGTTAATCCAAACTTCAGCCGGTATGGCCATACTCTGCCATCAACACAAACTAGACCATGACAAGAGGCGACAGAGGAAGGAAGACATAAGACGTGCAGGACAGAAGACAGGGTCTGGCAGACGGCAAAATGCTGTTTTTTTTCTTAACAGATGGAAGACATGGAGGCAGAAACTAACTTAACATCAGAATAGGTGGGAGAGGGGAGGCATGAAGAAGAGGGGGGGGGGGGGGGGGGGGGGGGGGGGGGGGGGTTGCGAAACTCAAGATCATCAGTGTTTTATATTTGAGATCAAATTTGAGATCTGTATGTTGAATATTCCCATTGCCATATTTCAGATATGAAGAAGAGCATACGCTCAATTTTTCAATTAAAAAAGAAAAAATCCCGTTCAAACTCAAAACAGCGTTTAAATAGCAGCTTTATTTTGTTGCCTGGTGAATTTGGTGGCAGAGTCCATTAATAAACTAGCTTTGAAATAAAAAAATGCATATTCTTTTGTCCAAATAAACAAAACTGATTACCTTTGCAAACTTATCTTCTGCGTTTATCTCTCTCTGTTAAGCTTATCAAGACGTTTGAAAACCAGAGTCTAATGATATTAGTTTTTCTTGGATGGGGTGTTCGGGGCGGTGGACGGGGGGGGGGGGGGGGGGGGGGGGGGGGGGGGGGGGGGGGGGGGGGGGGGGATCTATTCCACTTTGGCAGAGGAGTGTAACAAGCTTTTTTTTTCTTTTTTTTTTTTTTTTTTCCTCTTTTTTTCCCCTTTTTTTTTCCCTTATTAAACACTAGGGGGTTTTTTTAAAAATCAGGTTTAGTCCTGAACAGTTCAAAAATTTCTGTAAATTTTCAGCTGTTTGTTAAGCCAACTTTTTCCCTTTTAATTTGAATATGTATTACTAGCAAAATTTATTTTTCTTAAAATTTGCCCTGGGTTTTTTCCTTTGATGTTAGCTCTTGTCGTTTTATTCCCGGAATTTTGTACACAGCCAAATAAAAAACTTTGATTGGTCGCTTGTTAAATTCTTAACCCAAATTTCATAGCTTTGTGACTGTTTTTTGTTACGCAATGTCGTTTTTAAAACAAAAACATCCAAAAAGGTTGTTTTTTTTTTCGTTTTTTTTTTTTTTTTTTTTAAAGATTTTCAAGATTTAAAAATCGAAGCCCCTTCAAAGTCAATTTAAACGAGCAAAGAGGGATTTATTTCTAACACACATATAAAAACCCCAATTTTTCTCTTTTATAGGTTTCAAAAATAAACCCTTATGCAAAATTTTGAAAAGGGGAAAGGGTCGACAGGTTGGGTTTACTTTTTGGGCTGGCCCATCAATTTTGGGAACCTATTTTATGATTTGTAGCGAAAAATTTAAACAAGCTAAAAGATTTATTTCCCCCTTTGTATGTCAGTTTAATCAGAGGAGAGATGGTCGACGGTTGTAAATTTCAGGCGTTGGGGTGGGCGCATGCCCCTTGTGTGTGTGTGGGGTGGTGTGTGTGTGGGTGGTGTTGTGTGGTGTTTGTGTGTGTATGTTGTTTGGTGTGTGTGTGTTGTTGTGTGTGTGTGTGTTGTGGTGGCGCGCCGCGCGCGTGTGGTACGTGTGGTGGGGTGTGGTGCCAATGTGTGTGGTGTGTGTGTTTGGGTGTGTGTGTGTGTGTTTCGTGTTGTGTGTGTGGTGTGTTTAAATTTTGTTTTTTTTTTATTTTAAATTCCCTTATAACACAATTTGTGCTCTTACTTTTTTTTGGACAGACTATGCTTACTTATTCATGTTTATTAGATTGACTAGAATGACTGTGTGTGTGGAAGATGTCCTATTTATCATTTATAGTTTATCCCCCTTCCGGATTATGGGAGATAGATATCATTAGGATTCTGTCAGAAGATTTCCTTTTGCTTCCCTTCTCTTATTCTCGTCTTAATCCGTCTTTTCAACACTTCCACCTCTGAAAACTAGCCAACTACCTAACGTGTATATGGTAAGTTAGTTTACATAAGGTTCCTGGTTAGGTTTTTGTGTTGAGTTCTTGTTTTGAACATATTCTGGTTCGGTTTCTTGAGATTTCGTCTCTTCAGTATTTTTCTCTTCTTTTTTTTTAATATTCCGTCTATTAAGATTCTGAAATATGCCAGCAATCCTAAGTTATTAAAACAGTTTCAATTACTTGTCAAAACTTCAGTAATGTAGATAAATGCGCACCAAAATTTCCAAACTGACTCTCCTAAGGATTCCTATCATAAGTCTTCGGTCCTTCTGAACTTGGAATAGCATTATAACAGAGAGAAATTATTGTTGGTTGAGTGAATTAATATTGTTCTTTCTTTTTCTTATACATGATTACATGTCAAAGTGAAATATTCGTTTTGTGCTTCCCCCTCTTCTTTCTGTATATGTTTATGTGTTTTTGTGGAGGATTTCTTTTTGGCACCTTCTGTTTTATGTTTTACATATCTGCATATCTTTCCTATTGCTCTCCCCCCCCCCCCCCCCCCCCCCCCCCCCCCCCCCGGTCCGGTCCTCTCCTTCATATCTGTTGAACATTTTTGTTGCTACAATTGAAAGTTTTAGGATGTCGCAGTGAGATGTTTCACGTTCTACTGTCTTTTTTTCTGTGACTCAGCGTAAGAATTGCCATTGCTTTTGTGTGTTTTTTTCTTATGTATTTGTTTCATTATTGAAAATGTAGACAGTTTCCAATTAAAAAAAACTGTGTAAAAACTTGTGTTTGTAGCCTTTTGGACAATAAAGAGTGTGGGCATCACTTTTTTTAAAAAATTGAAGTGATTTTGTCCCAAATGGAAAAACCTCAATTAAATGGAGATGCAGTTTATCTAACGCACTTCCCCAACATCGACTGCGACCTGCCTTCCTTCTCCTGTTCTCATCTTCTTTTGATTGTTAAGCTTTTGTCTTCGTCATGCCCGTCACTTCCCAAGTTTTTGGTTCTGCCCTGGCTCAGTTGAGAACTCTGCCAACTATACCTCAGTGTGTTGGTGTTAGTTATCTGCGCTTCACTCTGGAAAAGACCAGACTGACCAGCCACATCAACTTCACACAGTATTGTCTGAGAAAAAGACTTCTTCCTATGGGTTTTCAGTTGAAATTCAACCCCTCTACCCGTAAGTCTACCATGGAACGTATCCTACGCTCAGTCAGTTTTCAACTCATGCGAGAAACAGTGAATGCGTATCTTTGTCATGTGAAATCCATTAACCACACCCTCATCCATTTGAAATACCAACTTCATCATATACTGGATCATCCTACCTCAAGATTTATTATCTCTACTATTCGGTCTGCCAACCAAAAGTTATATGCCTCTATGACTGAAACAAAGAAGAAAAAACTACTGGCCCTCTCAAACAGAAAGTCTCCTCCTCCTTCCAGTGCCCCTGCAGTGAACCCCCATCTGGTTGTCACCATCCCCCATGACTTGGAGTTGACAGAGGGCCAACCCCAGTTGTTATCAAGAGGACTCAAATTTGTGCCCCTGCAGCCAACAACCAACTGGGCCAGCACACTGTTCCTCTGCAAGCGTTTTTTTCGACGACTACGTCTGGCAGCCCATTTTGAAAATGCCTCTGTCTGTGACTCTCCACCCCAAGATGTTAGTGACATTGCTTCCCTTTTCACAAACCCCCCAGCCATTGGACTCCCAAACCTGGTGCCTTTCCCTCTCTAGACTACTATATCGACGTCTGCACCAACCAGATCCGCCGGTTAAAACTTAAGCCCCTTCGCCATTCCAACCTCAGCCCTGCAGAACAGACAGCTCTACAGGAACTGAAGGACCGGACAGACATTGTGATCAAGCCTGCGGATAAAGGTGGAGCAGTTGTGGTGTGGTGGAGAGACTTGTACATCCAGGAAGCCAGGTCTCAGCTGTCCAACACCGCCTTCTACAGCCCAGTCCCCAGATGTACAACCAAGCCAGACAACGCCTTTGTTAGAAAAACAATCAAGGCCTCTATCAAAGAAGGTCATCTTCCATGGGAGGCTCAATTTGCTGTAGTCCAAGAACCCAGAGAGCCCCTGTTTTACCTCCTGCCCAAAATCCATAAGGCTAACACACCAGGACGCCCTATTGTGTCTGCCTGCTCCTGCCCCACAGCACTCATCTCTGACTTTCTGGACAGTGTGTTTCAGCCACTCTTTGTCAGCACTGCCCACTTATGTGAAGGACACCACGCACGCCCTCAATCTCCTGGAGGACTTCTCCTTTCCAAACGGCCTGTACAGAGAGGCATGTGTTCACCATGGACATTGTCTCTCTGTATACTAACACCCCCCACAAGGACGGCCTACAGGCAGTACGCCATTTCCTCAAAGGAGTGCCCAGAACCTCCACATCCCCACCATTCTGCGCCTCACCGAACTGGTCCTCACCCTGCACTGAACTCATTCGCTTTTGATGGGGACCACTTTCTGCAGCAGAGCGGAGTGGCCATGGGGACCAAAATGGGTCCTAGTTTTGCATGTCTGTTTGTGGGCTATGTGGAAGAACAAGCCTTGAACCAGTATACAGGTGAACAACCCGATTTTACAGGCGGTTCATTGACGACTGTCTCGGACTGGCCTCCTGTTCCATAGATTCCCTCAATCAGTTCATGGAATTCATGTCCAGCTTCCATCCGGCTCTGAAATACACTACTGCATTTCAGATTCTTCAGTCTCTTTTCTCGACATTGGATCACTATCCTTTCTGACTCCAACAGCCTTTCTACCAGTATTTACTACAAGGACACTGACTCTACTCATACCTTTTGTATACCTCCAGCCACCCTCAGAAATGCAAGGATAGCATTCCCTTCTCCCAGTTTCTTCGACTTCGCAGGCTGTGCAGCAGTGACACTGACTTCCAGCACCAGGCTGAACGAATGAAGTCCTTCTTCCTGACACGCCAGTACCCTCAGCAATTGGTCCAGACTGCCTTGGAGCGTGCCATTGCCATTCCTCGCAGTCAGACGTTGACTTCTGCTAATCGTTCAGATGATCAAGCAGACCGTACAGTGGCTGTGCTCACCTTTAACCCTCACAACCTCCCTGTCCGCAACATCCTTCTCAACAACTTCCACCTCCTCCAACTTGACCCCAAACTTAAAAAACCTTCCCAAAACCACCCTTGATAGCCTTCAAGAGAGACACAAATTTGAGGGACCATCTAGTGCGTGTCTCTGTCTGCAAGGTGAGAGCACAACCCCTGGGCACACACCCATGCACTGGCAAAGAGTGCAAGACATGTCCCTTCATTGACAGCTGCACCACAGTTGCTGGTCCATCTGGCCAGTTCAGGGTCCTGGCAAGCTTCAACTGTCAATCTGCAGACCTGGTGTATGTCATTACTTGCACCCTGTGTTCAAAGAAATACACTGGGGAGACGTACCGCAGCCTGAATGAGCGTTTCTCTGAGCACCTTCGCTCAATGCGGCTGGGATATGAAGATCCCGTAGGCTCTCACTTCAACAGCCCTACCACAACTTCACCCATGCGAGAGTGGCTGCTGTCTGGCAGAACCGGTCCAGTGGACTCTATCGCCCTCTTTTTGGAGTCATCCATCATTGCACGACTGGGGACCTCGCCCCTGCCGGCCTGAACACCAGAGAGTGACAGCACCTGAGCTTCAGGCACCCCTTCCCCTTCTGTACTAATTCCTTCCCCCCCCCCCCCCCCCCTTTTTTTTGAACAGGCCTTCTTGCTTTCTACTTTAAGTTGCTCATGATTCCTACTCACTACTTAACCCAGTTAACTTCCTTTTGTCTCTGAGCTCTGTTCATTCCTTCTTCTTTTTATTGTTAGTCCTCATATAAGATCTGTCTCTGTCACCCACTAACTCTAAGCCTGATGACAGCTCTATGAGCAGAAAGCTTGCTTTCCTTCTTGTTCCCCCGATCACCATACTAAAACCCTGGTGAGTGCACTCTTCCACCATTTTCTTCTCCTTCAAATGTGATCCTGCAGTCATCTATTGTTTTGCCAACAACGCACTTCCCCAACATCGACTGCGACCTGCCTTCCTTCTCCTGTTCCTCATCTTCTTTTGATTGTTAAGCTTTTGTCTTCGTCATGCCCGTCACTTCCAAGTTTTTGGTTCTGCCCTGGCTCAGTTGAGATCTCTGCCAACTATACCTCAGTGTGTTGGTGTTAGTTATCTGCGCTCCACTCTGGAAAAGACCAGACTGACCAGTTACATCAACTTCACACAGTATTGTCTGAGAAAAAGACTTCTTCCTATGGGTTTTCAGTTGAAATTCAACCCCTCTACCCGTAAGTCTACCATGGAACGTATCCTACGCTCAGCCAGTTTTCAACTCATGCGAGAAACAGTGAATGCGTATCTTTGTCATGTGAAATCCATTAACCACACCCTCATCCATTTGAAATACCAACTTCATCATATACTGGATCATCCTACCTCAAGCTTTATTATCTCTACTATTCGGTCTGCCAACCAAAAGTTATATGCCTCTATGACTGAAACAAAGAAGAAAAAACTACTGGCCCTCTCAAACAGAAAGTCTCCTCCTCCTTCCAGTGCCCTGCAGTGAACCCCCATCTGGTTGTCACCATCCCCCCTGACTTGGAGTTGACAGAGGGCCAACACCAGTTGTTATCAAGAGGACTCAAATTTGTGCCCCTGCAGCCAACAACCAACTGGGCCAGCACAGCGTTTTTTTCGACGACTACGTCTGGCAGCCCATTTTGAAATGCCTCTGTCTGTGACTCTCCACCCCAAGATGTTAGTGAATTGCTTCCCTTTTTCACAAACCTCCCAGCCATTGGACTCCCAAACTGGTGCCTTTCCCTCTCTAGACTACTATATCGACGTCTGCACCAACCAGATCCGCCAGTTAAAACTTAAGCCCCTTCGCCATTCCAACCTCAGCCCTGCAGAACAGACAGCTCTACAGGAACTGAAGGACCGGACAGACATTGTGATCAAGCCTGCGGATAAAGGTGGAGCAGTTGTGGTGTGGCGGTGAGACTTGTACATCCAGGAAGCCAGGTCTCAGCTGTCCAACACTGCCCTTCTACAGCCCAGTCCCCAGATGTACAACCAAGCGAGACAACGCCTTTGTTAGAAAAACAATCAAGGCCTCTATCAAAGAAGGTCATCTTCCATGGGAGGCTCAATGTGCTGTGGTCCAAGAACCCATAGAACCCCTGTTTTACCTCCTGCCCAAAATCCATAAGGCTAACACACCAGGACGCCCTATTGTGTCTGCCTGCTCCTGCCCCACAGCACTCATCTCTGACTTTCTGGACAGTGTGTTTCAGCCACTCGTGTCAGCACTGCCCACTTATGTGAAGGACACCACGCACGCCCTCAATCTCCTGGAGGACTTCTCCTTTCCAAACGGCTGTACAGAGAGGCATGTGTTCATCATGGACAGAGAAGGTAAATATGTTCGTTCAAGACCACCCATCTTATTTTGCACGAAAACCCCCCTTTTCACATACAAATCACGTCCATCACATGTCAATTTTGGCTAAAATTAACACCTGTTTCACACTAAGATTATCATCTCAAAAACCTCTAAAATTGACGTATTTTGCACATTGAAACGGGGGTTTCCGTGCAGAATAGGATTTGGTGATCGTGAACCAACATATTTACCTTCTCCAGGCACATAGAATTAACTAAAAATGTATATGGCCTGACAGCCTTCACTCTCAGACTGGAAACACATATAACTTCTTCTGATTCTTGCACAAAAACGAGAGAAACTGGTTACTTAATTTTTTTAATTCTCGTGTTTATTCTGGTTTAACAAATTAAGGCCGAAGTAGCTACAGAGCTTATTAATATACTTTAGGAGTTGGATTGGGAGAGGGAGGGTGATAAAGATCAGTTAAAGAACAGGTTTGAAGAATTAATTACTGATCTTTTTAATCGCATAGACATTCGAGAAAGCGTGACGCAAGCTATCAGTGAAATACCAGATTCTTGGCCCCAACCAGTTGTAAAGTTGTTTGCCATATTAGTTGATAATATGGCTCCTGAAGATGTTAATCTGACTGTTTCTACCACCCCTGAAGGAGTAGCTATTCGCTTTAATGAAGATCAGGTTTTACGATTAGAAAAGACTATGAATAACAGTTGAATTTACAATTATTTTTTATTTATTTTAGATTTAAAAATGGCTGCCGAACTCAGTGAATCTGATTTAAGAATTGTAATGAACTATTTGACGAAGCAATGAAAGTATTAAACATTGATTTTAGTGAATTTGGCTTTGAGAATGATGTAAACAATATAATAAAAGATCATAGTGAACTATTTAATGAAGCAATCAAAGTGATGAACATTGACTGTAGTGATTCAGAAAAAGCTAAAATATTAGCAGGCGTTATTGTAAGGTTAACGTGTCTTGAAGTGTTGCAACGCTTGGGTGAAGAATAAAAGCGCGTTTTTACTTACTTTTATATACATTTATTTTTTTAATTTACGTAAATATTCTGGCTTTAAAAATGACGACCACAAGTAAATTCGAGGATGGAAAACTATATACGATCGATGGAAGAAATATTTAGCAGTGACAAACAATTAAGCAATACGTTTAGTGAGACGGACATGGACATCATTAACCCCACAAACGTTCATGAAAGTGTAGCACATGCTATCTCTAAAATTCCAGAGTCTCTTCAACGCGAGCCGCCAGTAAAAGTTTTGTTGGCTGTTCTGATTGATTATATAACGCCTGATGATACTAACATGCCAGTATGGGTTTCAAAAGGCAGAAAGAAGTTATTAGCTATCACGACTTTAATTCTAACTGGGCTGACTACATGTTTACACAGTTTAACCATGCAAGTGAGGAGGCAAAGTTAAGGGGTTCTGGCTGGTCTGAAGGGACAGTCCTTGAAATCAGATTGAGGCAAACAAAGTTTTATCCTATAATCGGCAATTCTTACATTTCTCTTCGAAAAGAGTTAGAGTTAAAACTAGCAGTCTTAAACATACATAATTCTGACAACATGTGTTTTATGTGGTGTGTTTTAGCGCACTTACATCCTGTTATAAATCATGCAAACAGAGTATCTAATTATGAAGCATACAAACAAGAGCTGAACTTTGATAACATAACCTTTCCAGTGAGTATAGAAAGTATATCTCAGTTTGAAGAGAAAAACAAACCAATCACTGTAAACGTATACACATGGTCTGTAAAAGCTAATCTAGTACCTCTAAAGGTTTCTCCCAACGCTCCTACTTTAGGCGAATCACTTGACAAGCATGTAGACTTGATACTGTTTAAAGATTGCACAAAGAGTCATTATGTATTAATCAGAACAATAAGCAGACTTATGGATTTTACATCAAAGAATCATGCTAAGAAAGATATTTGTAGAAGGTGTTTGCTCAGAATTTCTACTATAGAAGAAGCTGCCAAGCATAAGAAACGTTGTAAAAGTTTTGTAGACTGTGAAACCGAACTCCTCACACCTAAACCAGGGTCTAAAGTTAGTTTTAAGAATGTACGCAAAATGCAAATGAGCCCATACGTGGTTTATGCTGACTTTGAATCAATCTTGCCACAGTACTATGGCCCACAACAACAAGAACAAAAAACAACCTTATTAACCCACCATCAGATCTGTTCTTATGCCTTTGTTGTTGTTAGGTCAGATGGGGCACACACACGCCCAGAGATTTACAGAGGCCCCAACGCAGCTAGTAGATTTTTAAAGCAGATGACACAACTTTGCAATTACTACTCCAACAAAATAAATCTTTCAGACATTGTTATGACTCCTGAAGATCAAGAACGTTATGACTCATCTACACACTTGGATATGTAACAGAGAATTATTAGGTGACGCAGTGAGAGACCACGGTCACATTACTGGAAAGTTTAGAGGGGCTGCGCACAACAGTTGTAATCTTCAACTTAAGGTTGACCCAAGAAAATGGAAACTGCCTATCTTCTTTCATAACCTTCGAGGCTACGATTCTCATTTCATTATGCAAGCAGTGACTTCTGAATATAAGAGGGTTACCTGCATTGCACAGTCTTCAGAAAAGTACATGACTTTTACTCTTGACTGTTTATCCTTTTATGACTCTGCCCAACATCTGATGGCAAGTTTAGATAAACTAGCAGGATCTCTACAAGACTTTCCAATCACTAAACAATATTTTGATCCATTTTTAGTGCGTAAAGGAGTTTATCCTTATGAATACATGAACTCGTGGGAAAGTTTTGACGAGCCGGCACTACCGGATAAAGACGATTTTTACTCTAGGCTTACAGGGAAAGGCATAACTGACTCTGAATATGAATACGCACAGAAAGCCTGGACAGAATTACACTGCCAAACAATGGGTGATTATCATGATCAGTATTTATTGGCTGACGTGTGTTTATTGGCAGACGTCTTTCAGAATTACAGAACTACATGCATGAAACATTACAGCTTAGACTCATCACATTACATCTCTGCCCCAGGTCTTTCTTGGGACGCATTCTTAAAGTCTACAAACATCCGGATTGACTTAATTTCTGTACACAGTCGTGTCTCCCTGATGAGTCCCGATCCAGCGGGCGAAAGGCCTCGGAGCAGGCAATACAAATATATCTGCCTTCAAAAGGGATTGCAATGGTTCCCTTATGCAGCTAGAGAAGAGTTTTCATATCTGTAACATTTAAAAAAAAATAAATTTCATTTTCCCAGTTTCTCCATCTTCAAACTCCCTCCCCTCTCCCCTCCCCTCAAGTCCAAATCTTTGCCAGACAGTTCAGTTGTTGGCCTGCGCTCGTTTTTTCCCCCACTATTAGATTGTTCGTCTATGTATTTGTCTGACTTTATTCAAGTTTAAAAGGCTGTGCAGTCTTGAATAGAAGTTACTCTGTGTTAGGTTTCCTTATGGGAGCAAAACATACCCCATTTGTTTACTGTTTATCGTTTACTGTTCCCTACCTCATTTCATTTCCGATTTTGCTTTGATTAAATTGAGGTTATTTGTATTTGTTTCTGTCCGTCTGTGTGTTTGTCTTTTGATCTCCCTTGCATCTTTGGGTGGATCCTCAGGCGTAGGCTCAAAGACTGTCCCTACATTTTATATTATTTGCATAATGTCTTTAGTTTTACAGCAACTTTTTTTCCTCCCCACACTTTCGTTTGCTTGCATTTACTACTCTTCGCTGGCTGCTCTGGGGGTGCTATTGGATTCTTTTTTGCACCCATGGTGGTGAGAACACCACAGTATTATGGACTGTGGTGTGTCTCTATTTGACGCCAGGAGCGCAGACACAACCAGCCGTGTCTCCCTGATGAGTCCCGATCCAGCGGGCGAAAGGCCTCGGAGCAGGCAATACAAATATATCTGCCTTCAAAAGGGATTGCAATGGTTCCCTTATGCAGCTAGAGAAGAGTTTTTCATATCTGTAACATTTGTTTTAAAATAAATTTCATTTTCCCAGTTTCTCCATCTTCAAACTCCCCTCCCCTCTCCCCTCCCCTCAAGTCCAAATCTTTGCCAGACAGTTCAGTTGTTGGCCTGCGCTCGTTTTTTCCCCCACTATTAGATTGTTCGTCTATGTATTTGTCTGACTTTATTCAAGTTTAAAAGGCTGTGCCAGTCTTGAATAGAAGTTACTCTGTGTTAGGTTTCCTTATGGGAGCAAAACATACCCCATTTGTTTACTGTTTATCGTTTACTGTTCCCTACCTCATTTCATTTCCGATTTTGCTTTGATTAAATTGAGGTTATTTGCATTTGTTTCTGTCCGTCTGTTTGTTTGTCTTTTGATCTCCCTTGCATCTTTGGGTGGATCCTCAGGCGTAGGCTCAAAGACTGTCCCCTACATTTTATATTATTTGCATAATGTCTTTAGTTTTACAGCAACTTTTTTTCCTCCCCACACTTTCGTTTGCTTGCATTTACTACTCTTCGCTGGCTGCTCTGGGGGTGCTATTGGATTCTTTTTTGCACCCATGGTGGTGAGAACACCACAGTATTATGGACTGTGGTGTGTCTCTATTTGACGCCAGGAGCGCAGACACAACCAGCCGTGTCTCCCTGATGAGTCCCGATCCAGCGGGCGAAAGGCCTCGGAGCAGGCAATACAAATATATCTGCCTTCAAAAGGGATTGCAATGGTTCCCTTATGCAGCTAGAGAAGAGTTTTCATATCTGTAACATTTGTTTTAAAATAATTTCATTTTCCCAGTTTCTCCATCTTCAAACTCCCTCCCCTCTCCCTCCCCTCAAGTCCAAATCTTTGCCAGACAGTTCAGTTGTTGGCCTGCGCTCGTTTTTTCCCCCACTATTAGATTGTTCGTCTATGTATTTGTCTGACTTTATTCAAGTTTAAAAGGCTGTGCCAGTCTTGAATAGAAGTTACTCTGTGTTAGGTTTCCTTATGGGAGCAAAACATACCCCATTTGTTTACTTCTTATTATATAATTTTCACTTAAACATTCTTCAAAACTATCTTTGTCCTTAGTGTAAAATAATACAACGATTTTAACTGTGATCGAAAGTCTTTTAAGACAGCATTATATTTTTGAGTTAAAAGCCACACAGAAACTAAGGCGTGGCGGCCGCTAAAGGCTAGCTTTGACAAAGCTTTTCTTTTTTTAACAATGTCTCGTTCAGCTGAACAGTCATCAATAATAAACAGTGTTTCAGTTCCCTCAAATAGTTTATAGTAATGTTCTAAACAGTCGCTCAGCTTGTCGCTAGGATCAACTAAAAATATATTCTCGTCTGTCCAAATAAACTTCCTTTCTTTGTAAGACTTGTTGTGCTTAATGGTTGTGCAGAATATAACAATGTGCTCGTAATGAAACCTGTATATTGTTTGTAACAAATCAAGTACGAAGACAGTTTTCCCACACCCAGTAATCCTGCAGATAAGAGAACAGTGCGGATCTTTTGGCAGAAACTTCAAACTATCCATCTGTTTTTATTAGAATATTCTTCTACATTTTAATAAGCCACATCTTTTAGCCTGTTTTCTTCAATGTTTAACTGAGCATCACAAACCATAAAAACATGCATTTTTATTGGGGCGTTTCCGTCTGCTTTCTTGTGAATATTTATTTGTATACCATCTTGCCCTACCCTTTCTCCACTTCCAAACAATCTGTTGTCAAATGTGGATCTAAAGTCCAACCACAGCCCATATTTAGTTATTAAGTAGTCTTCGAGTCTTACATCATAAAGGCGAAGTTTTTTACATACACGATCAACTGCAGGATCTCTTTGCCTACCTCCAGCGAATAACTTTCTTATTTCATCAAAGTGTTGGTGAGGTAAAAGTCCGCGACCCGAATACAACTGATCAGACTTGCCATTTATTGCACAGTCAACCTTCTCAATTTTTGGATTATAAAACGCTTCTGATTCTCTCTGAAAAGGAGTTGTTTCTTCAGTAAATAAGAACAAAATTCCTTTTAAGACTTCAGAGACAGATTTAGATGTATGTTCCAGAGAGTGTCTCGCTTGTTTCTATTTTCTGTAATGGCGTGCACAACGTTTTCATAATAAATAACCGTTTTACTTTTATACTGGGTTAAGATTGTTCTAGTCAGTCCAGGGTTAGTAACAACATCAAACTCAAGAGAGATGTCTCTAACTGTGTATTTAGCTAAAGGGTCTTCAGACAGAACGACAGAACCGCTAGGATTAAATGTCAGATCATAAGTAAGTTTTTCTTTTAGTGCACCTTGGTAATATGGAATATGCGTCTTTAATCAGCTCAAAATCTAGAGGGATGCAGAAATCTGTTGCCAAATGCTTCTGCTACTGCCTCATCTTTAACATCATTCTTTGCATCCTCCGCTTTAAGCCTGTGCTTGAGGCCGTTTGGGCTTTGTATTCCCTGATAAACTTTCTCTTTTCTTTCTTTTTTAGGCAGCCTTAGATCAGAATAGAGGGTAAAAATGTCTGCCTCACCTAGTAAAAGGCCCTTTTTCCTCCAGTTTGATTACTATATGATTAACGATAGCCCTGCCTAAATTAGCAACAACAGTAGCATTAGGATCTGCCGATGTAATATCTATTTTCAATGATAGTTTAGCAGTGCCTGGCATTATAACATCGTCAGCGCCAAGATCAGGAACATAACTGTTAAAGTTTGTCCAGGTTGAACTGTTGATGGAGTATTTACACTAATTACAGTCTGCCTTATACCTTTTACGCCGTGGGGTTCCTTCTCTTTTCTGTATGGATCGAGGTCACAACCGTATGAGTTCATTTTTTATAAAACAAAAAAGAATATAAATAAAAAATATGGATGAAGATTATGATGTGCCTGATCCTTCTGAAGAAGAAGAAGACGAAACACAATTGGGACCTTCAGTAGATGAAGAAATTGAAGGGCAGCAATAGGTCAAGGAGTAGATTACGTCAAAATACGATTGCTAGATAGAATTGAATCATTATATAGCCATATGGGTCGAGAGCAACCAGAAGCGCTTAGGGTTTCCAATTTTGAGATAGATAAAGATAATCATTTGAATTATAGAACCAGTAAAGGGGACCTTATGCGGTTTACTAAAAAAACCAGACCCAACCCAGTTTTTAAGCTCAAGCACAATTCTTGGAAAACTCTCTGTTGTTGACAAAAGGAAACTGAACTTTATTGGAGATTTAGGCTCTGAGGCTGTTAGTCGTTTACAAACCATAGTGCAAAGGTTGCCAACACGATCTGAAATAGAAATGACCTCTTTTCAGGATTTAGGCCCAAGAACAGATGAAGCAATAGCAGAAATTGAGACGAGTTTTAATGAGGACACACAATTAGAAACAATTGACAACTCTGAACCCACTGAGCGTGAAATTGAGGCTCTTAGGAGTGAAAACAATAGGCTTAGGCGTGAACTTACTGGTCTTAAGGATGCTCTTACAACTGTAAGGGAGGAACTAGCGCTCAATCTAGGAGAACTTAGAAAGCTGGATAGAAAGATAGAAGAAGAAAAAAATAAACTCGCTGATGCAGATGATAACAATTTAGGACGAGAAGAAAAGGCTAGAATACAGCAGAAAATACAGGATTTAATGTTAGAAAGGAAAGCCAGGTTAGAAGCGCTGTCTACTAACAGAGTGCAGCTAGCAGCGCAAACAAGCAGAATAAGAGAAACTGTAAACAGAATACTTTATGAAAACACCATGCTGGCAGAAAGAATAAGGATTCTGTTTAGAGAACAGGGGATTACAATAGTTAGTATATTAACAGCTGTTGGGTTTGCTATCTCTACACTCGTTTATGCTTTAACAGGTAGTGCGCCAACAGGGCCAGTAGCGCCCCAACACCTCAGCCTGTTAAAAGGTGGATTAGAAAACAATTGCATCATCTAGCAAACTTATTAAAGAAGTTAGCCGCCAAAGCGCTTGATGCTCTGCCTGCCATAATAGGCAGTGTTGTTAGTTGGGTTTTGTCTACTATAGGCAAAGTTGCTGGTTATATGGCTGACCATCTGTGGACGTTAGGAGTGCTAGCTGCTGGATTAATTTTTAGTGAAATAAAGTATAGCTAATCCAGTAAAGTTAAAAATACAACGAGGGCTGTCTTTTCGCTAGTGTGACTGTCAGTGTGAGGCAGATCAACAGGTGGAGTGCTTTCTGGGCTGCTTTCTGGCTGTGGGCTGCTTATAACTGGATCGCTTTCTTCAGGGCTAGGTACTTTCTTTAAATGGATGGTGCGGGTCTTGTGTTTAAGCCTTGATTGTGCCCTAAATTTTGGTCGTCTCCAGCTATGAGGATTTCATTGTTATAATTCTGTATCATGCCAATCTGTAGTCTAAGGTCAGAGGGTAGCATGTATAATCCATGGCCTACAATAAAGTCAACCTTTGACCTAGCATGCGCAAGAACGTCCTGATACCTTTGTATGCTGGCAGGCAAATCAACAGCAGAGTTAATAGCATCTTCTAAATTGGCTAGAAATTGTTTTCTAGCATCAAAGCCTGTAGATTGATCCACGATGCTAGACTTGGTCTGTGCTTGTGCTCCTAATAGACACCAAACGTATGTTCGTATGGAGTCATTAAGTCTTTGCACTCCTGGCATTGTTAGACCTTCACTTTCATCTAAGATAAATGTTGCCCAAGCATTAGGATGTTTTTGTTCTATGGATCCCAATCGAACTTGTTTGTTTGGTTGAAAAGAAGTGTGTCCGGGCCAGTAGTCATAAGTATATTCTCTTTTTGTGCCCCACAAATACAATGTGCCTAACCCATGATTGCGGTCTAACTTTTGTCTAAAATCAGTTGAAGGATCAATGTTAAATTCGTTGCAGATTCTTTCATATGCATTATTGTCCATTGGGCTGTTAAATGGATTAAACGCGTTGTCGCTGGGGAGGGCTACTTGTAGTTCAGTTAGTATTCGTCTGTACTGGTAATAAACATGAAAATTATATACTGCCCTTACTAAAAGATTGGGGTGGTTTAAATGGTTTGCATATGAAACACCGCAGCCAGTAGTTGAGCAGTAAATGGCAAAATTTAACTGATTCTGGTAAAACGTCATAGGGCGGGATGTCCATGCTGATGGCACTCTATCATTATTATTGGCGGATTTAATATCTAGTTAGCGGGTTTACAAGTCTAACTTGAAAGCCGTATGATTCATCTACTGCAATGGTTAGATTGCTGAAGTCTAAAGATTTGGGATTATAAAACGCCCCTACATTGTAAGTGGCACTTTCGTTATATTTAAAAGGTTCCATTTTTTAAATTAATTTTTTAAATAGTTATAAAAAAGATGTACATCTATATAACCAAGCAAAACGAGCGTGTGTTCTTAACGTATCCAATTGTCAATTGGCGCGGGAGTTGTAGGATTGCCCTTAAAGAAATTGGCTTTAAAGTTATGTGGCTAACATATCTGAAGAAGCTCAAAATAACTGGATCAATATTAGTAACGAGGGCGGCAATCAAATAACTAATGTGCAAATACCTGATGGTTACTACAACTTTTGTTCTTTAAAAGAAGTACTTAGCGAATTTGGCATATTGTTGAAAATTAACGAGGCAAACCTCAGAATTACTATAAATTTTCCACTAGAAAAGAAGAGAGTACGCTTTTCCTAGAAGCCTTGCTAGAATTTTAGGCTTTCACAGCAGTGACAGAGCTTATAGATTTAGTACAAGAGAAGGTGTCAGGCAATTTAAAGGTAATAAACCTTCTGATTTTCTCGTGAACCCAATGTTATATGTTCATTTACAACAGTTAAGAACATTTGTTTGATGGCTATCCATCAACAGTTCTAAAGGTTTTGCCATCAGCTAGGGCGGGGTTTTGTGATTATCGATTAATCTCAGTTGGAAAAAACAGTGAATTTAAAGAACTAATTAATGGGCCTATAAATTCATTAGATGTAAAAATAACTAATCAAGATGGAGAACCAGTTGTTTGTTCTGATTTATTAATAGTGCTTGAGGTAGAAGATCGTGCTGTAAACCATTAGATTTTTATATTATAGG
>CM031619.1:36419248-36436254 GCA_018398815.1 Conus ventricosus | reverse complement strand
GAGAGAATGTAAATATGTTCGTTCAAGCTCACCCATGTTATTTCTCTTGTTTTGTGGCAAGAATCGAAGAAGTTATGTGTGTGCATGAGTGGGCAGGGGTGGGGCGTGTGTGGTTTAATTAACTATGTTAATCAATAGCAGGTCGTTTTGACCTGGATTACTGCACTGCTTTGTAGGACAAAACGCTCGCCACACACACGCCCCACCCCCTGCCCACTCACGCACACAATAGATAGGGATGTGCTTGCAGGGGAATGTGAAAGGGACTTTTTTGCGGTTAACACTTGAACGACGTAAATTCGAGACAGCCGCCAAAGGCACTTATCAGAGTCCTGAATCAATAGTCACAGGATCTCTTTCAAAGTTCTATCAGCGGCCGCCCGAAGGCAGCCTGAAGCAGGTGAATTGAAACGACGAAGCAAAACGGCGAAGCAGGAGCAATACGTTGAAGCCACAACAACAAAAAAGTCATTTTAATTATATATACAAAAGTCATTTTCATTATATACAAAAAACCATTTTCATTATAATGGGGCAGACCGTCTGAAAAGGCAGCCAAAAGTTGAAGCAGGACGTTTAACAGAGTAGAACAAAAATGTCAATACTAGTTGACCTATTTCGGCGCTACAGCCTGTAGCGCGACCTATTTCAGTGCTAAACCTCTTCCCCTCAACCGTAGCCAGCGTCTCCTCAGGGAGGCCAATATTGATTAGACCAGTCTGGCGGCGTCCACTGCGCGTGGTGGTGAGTGAACTGACTGGTATTATTGATCAGTTCCACCATTTTTACTGAGATTGTTGCTGTTCACAGTCGGAAACAATTGACACTACCTCCTCAACCCAATAGCGTCTGATCTCATCACTGCTTTCAAACATGGGTTTGAGCTCTTTTTTCATGTTAAAGACTTCATAAAAAGACAGTCCAACAGTGCTGAATTTAGAAATGTATGGAAATAACAAACAAAATATCTCTCTCAGTCTCCGTGAGTAGGAAGGACAAATTCCAATCTTTGTTTTCAACCACACATTCCACGTTTCATTGTGCATTCCTTTCCTTGTTCTGCTTCAAAAAACTTAAAAGTAGTTTCAATTACCACGAGTACATTACGCTGCACTATCTCGAGACATATCAATCAGCAGAAACAAAGTTTGAAGTCAATCACTTTTATCACACGTCTTCACTGCTCAACGCCTCCAAGAGAAATGACAGGACAGGGCTGTCCGGTTGCTAGCAACAAAATGTCACGTGATTTAAGCCCAGCCCGGCAGAAATGACATCATACTCCCTGCCGATTGGTTGAACGTGCAAGCGTGAGGTGCAGGCTCCTGTGCAGTGGAGCCTGCAAAAAAAAAATGGCGGCGTTCAATATTAATTTGCAACAAGTCTGACAACCGACCGTGAACAAACAGGACTGTCAAACCATATAAATTTTTAGTTGATTTTATGTTCTCGGAGAGAATGTAAATATGTTGGTTCACGATCACCAAATCCTATTTTGCACGGAAACCCCGTTTCAATGTGCAAATTACGTCGATTTTAGAGGTTTTTGGATGTTAATCTTAGTGTGAAAACAGGTGTTGATTTTAGCCAAAATTGATATGTGATGGACGTGAGAGAAGGTAAATATGCGGGTTCAAGACCACCCATCTTATTTTGCACAAAAATCCCCCTTTTCACATACAAATCACGTCCATCTCATGTCAGTTTTAGCCAAAATTAACACCTTTTTCTAAACAAAATTAACATGCAAAAACCTCTAAAATTGACGTAATTAGTACATTAAAACGGGGGGGGGGGGGGGGGGGGGGGGTGTTTCCGTGCAGAATAGTATTTAGTGATCGTGAACAAACATATTTACATTCTCTCCAGGGGCATAAAATCAACTAACGTTTATATGGCTTGGTGGATCGGTTCTCAACTCTCCACCAGACTGGAAACACACATACCTTCTTCAGTTTCTTACAAAAAAAAACAAGAGAAATAAGCTGGGTGGTCTTGAACATAGATATTTACATTCTCTAAGGGACATAAAAATTAAGGGTTTACAGTGCGTTCTTCTACTTCCAGCACCATTATAAATCAGAACAAGTAACTGGCTTTCCGTCTTGATTAGTTATTTTTACATCTAACGTGTTTATATTATTCCAGTTTAATTCTTTAAAATGACTATCTCCTCCAAACCTGTATAGTTGATAATCGCAAAAGCCTGCTGTAATTGGCAATGTTCGTAGAACAGTAGATGGCTGCGCGTCAAACCGATTAGCACATGGTCTTAATTGTTGTAAATGGACATATAACATTGGATTCACGCGAAAGTTAGAAGGTTTATTACCTTTAAACTCACGTCTATGTCCCTGAGTATTAAATACATAATCTTCGCTGTTGCTATGGAAGCCTAAGATTTTAGCTAGACTTTTAGGAAAAGTGTATTCTCTTCTTTCTTCTAGTAGTGGGAACTGTATAGTAATTCTGAGATTTGCCTCACTGATTGTCAACAATATGCTAAATCTGTTAAGCACTTCTTTTAAAGAATGAAGGTTGTAGTGTCCATCAGGTATGATTATTCGACCTTCATGACCGCCCTCTTCATCGCTGATAGTAATCCAATTGTTCTTAATCTCTTCAGATATGTTAAACCAACCGACTTTAAAACTAATCTCTCTCAGAGCAATTCTGTAATTGCCCTTGGTGTTGTCAAATGGGCGTAAGAATACTTGCTCAACTGACTGGGTTATATAGATATACATTCTTGTTCGGGTTTTTATCGTCGGAAATATTCAAAAAAATACAGTCACAGATGTTGATAGCATTTCTCTCAGCCCACACATTCGCTATTGCTTAATTAATTTTACACCCAGAAAAGAAATTAGTCTTTATACTTAACTATGGCCGTTGAGATGCTGGTCTATTAATAACAAATCCTCGTCGCTAAAGACGACTAATAGTTGTCTCATAGATGAACTATTAGCCAAAGGCCGTTCTGAGTATTGGGGCACAACAGCCACAAAAGCGTCATGTGGAGAGTGTATTAACACTTGCGCCCAACTACCAAGAACAAGAGGGATACAGTACAAAGCACTCTCGACAGGAGGAGACCTTCTCCTTCTAAACAGAGGAATTGAGAGAATGTAAAGACTTTTTTTTTAAATATAAATAGCGGTACTAACCATAATGAATGCTGATTGTTTGCCAAGTATGGATCTTAGGAAGAAGAACCCATATGAATATTTCCCATACTTTGACTGTTGCTATAGAGAGCGCGATCCGGCCTATATAGCGGCCGTTGAAAGACATGCTAAATATTTCCAGAGAGACCCCGGGTTCACCGAAATACATATGGCAGCATGTTTGGGGGATGCACACTTTCAGATGAGTATGGCTTCCGTGATTCCCCTTATCCGCTCTTGATTAGAAGAGATCCATTCTTAGGAGGAGAAGAGAACGACTTTCTAAATATAGCAGAAGAAGATCGGCCTGTAAAAATTAGAAAGAAGAACCGCTTGAATACTTTCCTGAACTAGGCCCTGACTATGATGCGGAGAAGTTCGCAGAGGCCGTTAAAGAACATGCTAAGTTGTTTCCTAGTCGGCCTAAAGTTGTGTTAAAAACAATAGAAAGAAATGGAATATATACTAAGTGCCCAGTTTACTACGGGGAGCCGTATCCTCTTCTAGTTCAGTTCTAGTAGTGACAGGTGCGCATGATCAGACTTGAAGATTTTTTGAATATTTCTTTCTAATAGACACAATGGATGCAGATTGTATTCCCAGTTTAGAAAATAGAAAGAAAAATTCTTTAGAGTACTTCCATACTTTGATCAGTCCTATACTGGAACTGAGAAAGATTATCAAGAGGCCGTAGAACGGCACTCTAAGATATTTCCAAACAGGCCTCGAGTTTGCAGAAATGTTTATATAAGATGTGGACTTCCTGAAAAAGTTGATGAATATGCCAAACCAAATCAGGCACCATATCCACTTCTGATCCAAGACAAAGACAATCCTATTGACTTAAAGGACATTCCTCCACTTAGGATTAGAAAGATGAATCCATTAGAATATGTTCGTGAGCCTAGCGGTCTTTGTTATTGCGAAGAAGATGTAAAAGAACTATCAGATGACCATGATAAATGGTTTCCACATCGACCTAGAATTATAGCAGAGAGATACGACAGTTGCACCTATGATCCAACACGTTACGACGAGCTTATATACGAAGGCGACCCCTATCCTGTATTGAGCCATAGATGGTAGCAACTGTATAACTCTTATGTTATCAATCTAGCCTTTCTTTTTTTGTATTAACGTTTTTAGTTACATCTAGAGGCAGGTCTATGTTAACAAAAAAAATAAAAACAGATAAAAGAATGATTTAGAATCACATCAACTTAGAACGCAGCAACCCAGTTTTTTGTTAATTTGTTTGATCTTACTGGGCGTGGTGGGTAAGTTCATTCACCTCTCATTCTGGCTTCCACCAACACGTTGTCTACAAGAGTTATGTATGTATCATGTATCAGATAGTGAAATATAGTCAGATCTTCTTTGTGGTCTTCTTGTTTTTTAAGGTGTATTTTCATTGGAACAGTGGGGGGAGCTCGTTTCTCTCTAAGGCGTTTTGTCACTGCTTGAAGATCAATCCATATGCAGAACTGAGTCGTCAGAAACTTATCAAGTGCAATGTCTTTAGATGAAGGCCTCCGAAACTCACGTCCAGAAACGACAGGCGAGTTGGACAGCTGTCTCTGCCAAACAGTCTCACTGCATTTTCAAAGTACTGCATTGGAGTCTTACTGGACATAGTAACTGTCCTCTCCGGCAGTACACGTGACAGAGCTCAACATGGGATTGACAAAGCGTTCAATGTTTTCTTTGTATTTGGGACTGTCATCACGGAACAACAGAAGGGTCCCCTTTAGGGTTCTCACATGGGGAGTGAAACTGAGAGTAATTGAGGGTCCTGTGAACCTGTCTATTACAATCAGAGGCCAGGACCTAACAGTACAGTACGGAACACGCCTGTTTTTGTAGCATGAGACTAGATGATCTGCCAACTCTTTGTCTGTGATGACATCAAACTCTAATGCAAGATTTTGCAGCGAGTATGATGCATTTGGATCAGTGGACAGGACAACACAGCTTTTATCTCTAAATATTACCTCATAGGCCAGACGTCCCTTGATGGCTCTCTGATTGTAGAGGTCTTTGGTGATAGGGTCCTGGTCCATTGGAATGCAGATCCTGTTTGCAAAAACCCTTGCCATCACTTGATCAATGTTTTCTTGGTTTGTGGCCTCTTGGTCTGGACCTCCAGATGTTCCTTCTTGGTCTAAGGCAATGCTGGCTGGTTCTATGTTAGTACTCCCTGTTGGAACAGCCGAGGAACTCTCACTGTGACCCGGAGGAGAAACATCAAGAGAGCTATACTCTGGAGGAGCATCATTGTATGGCGGAGCACAGTCTGAAGAGTCGTTATTGATTCTTGGATTTATTCTGAGTTTGCGGCCGCTTAGTGACTGTATTCCCTGATATGCTCGGTTGGCTCTTTCTGTTTTTGATAGCCATAGATCAGAGTAGACAGTAAACATATCAGCCTCATTGCCTAGATTCTGTATCACAACGTCATTATTTGTCATCACAGTAGTAATTCTCTGCATAATTGCGCGGCCTATGTTAAACACAACAGTTGCACTGGGGTCTGTTTTTGATTTGATAACAATGTCGGCGCATAGTTTGACTGTTCCGGGCACAACACAATCATCTGGTCCCAAGGTAGGGAACGGAATAAGCAGTATATCTTCATCGCTGGTTCTCTTGTCTACATCAATAAACAACGGTCGATGAGCAGACCGGATATCTAACAGACCTCTTCGGTGGTTCTATGGTAGTTTTTTTCTTTTGGGGAGAGCGACAGCGCAGAGGGCGGTGTCGCTTTCTGTGATTTGGTTTGGTCCAAAAAGTTGCCATTTTCACACTTCAAGCCTCCTATAATTAGTATTACAAATAAAATTTACCATTAGTCTGTTTTTTTGTATATTCTCTCTCTTTTTCTTTCATCGGCTACAGTATTTAAGAGTATCTTATCTAGTCTTGAATAGACTTGCTATAATATAACCAATTCTAATATATTTTATCTACACTGGCACATGCGCAGGATTTTGGCCCTCGGTCAGTCAACTCTCTATATTAATACTAAAGAGTACGCTTTTTAATCCTTTGTTTAGTTGTAGTTATTATGGCACAGGCTAATATTCCTTTTAGTGATTTGCTCTCAACCTGAATAAAACAGACAATAAAAACAAAATCCCGAGAGCGCGAGGTCAGTACAGTGAGAATGGCTGTCAGTAATCCTGTAAATATTCGAGAAAGTGTAGAATGTGCTATCTCTAAAATTTCAGAATCCCTTCAGATCCAACCACGTTAAAAGTGTCGTTGGAAGTTTTAATTAAGTGCATAAAACCCAACAACACACGGAAACCTTTGGGTCTCAACAAGGCAAAACCATATTTATAGTTACAGTGATTTTAATTCTCACTGGACAGATTGCATGCTTATGAACTTTGATAATGCAATCAACGAGGCCTCTCTAAAAAAATATGGCTGGTCTAACCGGGAGGTTCTTGAAATTAACCTAAACCAAATCTGGCCTGGGCTGGAGTTCGTAATACTTATGTTCCTGCTTCGTCTGAGTTAAAGATATGCAGTAAGACTGTCTGCCTTGACGCTCGGCACTTCGGGTCGTCCATTCTACAAAGAAACCCGTCAATACTAAACAATATATAATTTGACAACATGTGTTTTATGTGGTGTGTTTTGGCACATTTACATCTGCCGTGGAGAACGCAGATAGAACTTCTAGTTATAAGCAATATAGATATGAACTGAACTTTGAAGGGATAGAGTTTCCAGTAGACATTTATAGCATTGCACAGTTTGAAGAACAAAACCATCCACTCACCATAAGCTTGTATACATGGTCCGACATTGTGTATTTGCTGCGCGTGGTGGTGAGTGAACTGACTGGTATTATTGATCAGTTCCACCATTTTTACTGAGATTGTTGCTGTTCACAGTCGGAAACAATTGACACTACCTCCTCAAACCCAATAGCGTCTGATCTCATCACTGCTTTCAAACATGGTTTTGAGCTCTTTTTTCATGTTAAAGACTTCATAAAAAGACAGTCCAACAGTGCTGAATTTAGAAATGTATGGAAATAACAAACAAAATATCTCTCTCAGTTCCGTGAGTAGGAAGGACAAATTCCAATCTTTGTTTTCAACACTCATTCCACGTTTCATTGTGCATTCTTTCCTTGTTCTGTTTCAAAAACTTAAAAGTAGTTTCAATTACCACGAGTACATTACGCTGCACTATCTCGAGACATATCAATCAGCAGAAACAAAGTTTGAAGTCAATCACTTTTATCACACGTCTTCACTGCTCAACGCCTCCAAGAGAAATGACAGGACAGGGCTGTCCGGTTGCTAGCAACAAAATGTCACGTGATTTAAGCCCAGCCGGCAGAAATGACATCATACTCCCTGCCGATTGGTTGAAACGTGCAAGCGTGAGGTGCAGGCTCCTGTGCATTGGAGCCTGCAAAAAGAAAAATGGCGGCGTTCAATATTAATTTGCAACAAGTCTGACAACCGACCGTGAACAAACAGGACTGTCAAACCATATAAATTTTTAGTTGATTTTATGTTCTCGGAGAGAATGTAAATATGTTGGTTCACGATCACCAAATCCTATTTTGCACGGAAACCCCCGTTTCAATGTGCAAATTACGTCGATTTTAGAGGTTTTGGATGTTAATCTTAGTGTGAAAACAGGTGTTGATTTTAGCCAAAATTGATATGTGATGGACGTGAGAGAAGGTAAATATGCGGGTTCAGGACCACCCATCTTATTTTGCACAAATATCCCCCTTTTCACATACAAATCACGTCCATCTCATGTCAGTTTTAGCCAAAATTAACACCTTTTTCTAAACAAAAATTAACATGCAAAAACCTCTAAAATTGACGTAATTAGTACATTAAAACGGGGGGGGGGGGGGGGGGGGGGGGGGGGGGGGGGGGGTGTGTTTTCCGTGCAGAATAGTATTTAGTGATCGTGAACAAACATATTTACATTCTCTCCAGGGGCATAAAATCAACTAACGTTTATATGGCTTGGTGGATCGGTTTCAACTCTCCACCAGACTGGAAACACACATACCTTCTTCAGTTTCTTGCAAAAAAAACAAGAGAAATAAGCTGGGTGGTCTTGAACATAGATATTTACATTCTCTAAGGGACATAAAAATTAAGGGTTTACAGTGCGTTCTTCTACTTCCAGCACCATTAATAAATCAGAACAAGTAACTGGCTTTCGTCTTGATTAGTTATTTTTACATCTAACGTGTTTATATTATTCCAGTTTAATTCTTTAAAATGACTATCTCCTCCAAACCTGAAAAGTTGATAATCGCAAAAGCCTGCTGTAATTGGCAATGTTCGTAGAACAGTAGATGGCTGCGCGTCAAACCGATTAGCACATGGTCTTAATTGTTGTAAATGGACATATAACATTGGATTCACGCGAAAGTTAGAAGGTTTATTACCTTTAAACTCACGTCTATGTCCCTGAGTATTAAATACATAATCTTCGCTGTTGCTATGGAAGCCTAAGATTTAGCTAGACTTTTAGGAAAAGTGTATTCTCTTCTTTCTTCTAGTAGTGGGAACTGTATAGTAATTCTGAGATTTGCCTCATGATTGTCAACATATGCTAAATCTGTTAAGCACTTCTTTTAAAGAATGAAGGTTGTAGTGTCCATC
Source organism: Conus ventricosus (assembly GCA_018398815.1). Lineage (NCBI taxonomy): Eukaryota > Metazoa > Mollusca > Gastropoda > Neogastropoda > Conidae > Conus > Conus ventricosus. Next base: position 36,427,430 of record CM031619.1, on the reverse strand, counting down.
AGGTATGATTATTCGACCTTCATGACCGCCCTCTTCATCGCTGATAGTAATCCAATTGTTCTTAATCTCTTCAGATATGTTAAACCAACCGACTTTAAAACTAATCTCTCTCAGAGCAATTCTGTAATTGCCTTGGTGTTGTCAAATGGGCGTAAGAATACTTGCTCAACCGACTGGGTTATATAGATATACATTCTTGTTCGGGTTTTTATCGTCGGAAATATTCAAAAAATACAGTCACAGATGTTGATAGCATTTCTCTCAGCCCACACATTCGCTATTGCTTAATTAATTTTACACCCAGAAAAGAAATTAGTCTTTATACTTAACTATGGCCGTTGAGATGCTGGTCTATTAATAACAAATCCTCGTCGCTAAAGACGACTAATAGTTGTCTCATAGATGAACTATTAGCCAAAGGCCGTTCTGAGTATTGGGGCACAACAGCACAAAAGCGTCATGTGGAGAGTGTATTAACACTTGCGCCCAAACTACCAAGAACAAGAGGGATACAGTACAAGCACTCTCGACAGGAGGAGACCTTCTCCTTCTAAACAGAGGAATTGAGAGAATGTAAAGACTTTTTTTTTAAAATAAAATAGCGGTACTAACCATAATGAATGCTGATTGTTTGCCAAGTATGGATCTTAGGAAGAAGAACCCATATGAATATTCCCATACTTTGACTGTTGCTATAGAAGCGCGATCCGGCCTATATAGCGGCCGTTGAAAGACATGCTAAAATATTTCCAGAGAGACCCCGGGTTCACCGAAATACATATGGCAGCATGTTTGGGGGATGCACACTTTCAGATGAGTATGGCTTCCGTGATTCCCCTTATCCGCTCTTGATTAGAAGAGATCCATTCTTAGGAGGAGAAGAGAACGACTTTCTAAATATAGCAGAAGAAGATCGGCCTGTAAAAATTAGAAAGAAGAAACCCGCTTGAATACTTTCCTGAACTAGGCCCTGACTATGATGCGGAGAAGTTCGCAGAGGCCGTTAAAGAACATGCTATGTTGTTTCCTAGTCGGCCTAAAGTTGTGTTGAAAAACAATAGAAGAAATGGAATATATACTAAGTGCCCAGTTTACTACGGGGAGCCGTATCCTCTTCTAGTTCAGTTGTAGGTAGTGACAGGTGTGCATGATCAGACTTGAAGATTTTTGAATATTTCTTTCTAATAGACACAATGGATGCAGATTGTATTCCCAGTTTAGAAAATAGAAAGAAAAATTCTTTAGAGTACTTCCAATACTTTGATCAGTCCTATACTGGAACTGAGAAAGATTATCAAGAGGCCGTAGAACGGCATCTAAGATATTTCCAAACAGGCCTCGAGTTTCGCAGAAATGTTTATATAAGATGTGGACTTCTGAAAAAGTTGTGAATATGCCAAACCAAATCAGGCACCATATCCACTTCTGATCCAAGACAAAGACAATCCTATTGACTTAAAGGACATTCCTCCACTTAGGATTAGAAAGATGAATCCATTAGAATATGTTCGTTAGCCTAGCGGTCTTTGTTATTGCGAAGAAGATGTAAAAGAACTATCAGATGAACATGCTAAATGGTTTCCACATCGACCTAGAATTATAGCAGAGAGATACGACAGTTGCACCTATGATCCAACACGTTACGACGAGCTTATATACGAAGGCGACCCCTATCCTGTATTGAGCCATAGATGGTAGCAACTGTATAACTGTTATGTTATCAATCTAGCCTTTCTTTTTTTTGTATTAACGTTTTTAGTTACATCTAGAGGCAGGTCTATGTTAACAAAAAAACAAACAAACAGATACAGAATGATTTAGATAGAATCACATCAACTTAGAACGCAGCAACCCAGTTTTTTGTTAATTTGTTTGATCTTACTGGGCGTGGTGGGTAAGTTCATTCACCTCTCATTCTGGCTTCCACCAACACGTTGTCTACAAGAGTTATGTATGTATCATGCATCAGATAGTGAAATATAGTCAGATCTTCTTTGTGGTCTTCTTGTTTTTTAAGGTGTATTTTCATTGGAACAGTGGGGGGAGCTCGTTTCTCTCTAAGGCGTTTTGTCACTGCTTGAAGATCAATCCATATGCAGAACTGAGTCGTCAGAAACTTATCAAGTGCAATGTCTTTAGATGAAGGCCTCCGAAACTCACGTCCAGAAACGACAGGCCGAGTTGGACAGCTGTCTCTGCCAAACAGTCTCACTGCATTTTCAAAGTACTGCATTGGAGTCTCACTGGACATAGTAACTGTCTCCTCTCCGGCAGTACACGTGACAGAGCTCAACATGGGATTGACAAAGCGTTCAATGTTTTCTTTGTATTTGGGACTGTCATCACGGAACAACAGAAGGGCCCCCTTTAGGGTTCTCACATGGGGAGTGAAACTGAGAGTAATTGAGGGTCCTGTGAACCCGTCTATTACAATCAGAGGCCAGGACCTAACAGTACAGTACGGAACACGCCTGTTTTTGTAGCATGAGACTAGATGATCTGCCAACTCTTTGTCTGTGATGACGTCAAACTCTAATGCAAAATTTTGCAGCGAGTATGATGCATTTGGATCAGTGGACAGGACAACACGGCTTTTATCTCTAAATATTACCTCATAGGCAGACGTCCCTTGATGGCTCTCTGATTGTAGAGGTCTTTGGTGATAGGGTCCTGGTCCATTGGAATGCAGATCCTGTTTGCAAAAACCCTTGCCATCACTTGATCAATGTTTTCTTGGTTTGTGGCCTCTTGGTCTGGACCTCCAGATGTTCCTTCTTGGTCTAAGGCAATGCTGGCTGGTTCTATGTTAGTACTCCCTGTTGGAACAGCCGAGGAACTCTCACTGTGACCCGGAGGAGAAACATCAAGAGAGCTATACTCTGGAGGAGCATCATTGTATGGCGGAGCACAGTCTGAAGAGTCGTTATTGATTCTTGGATTTATTCTGAGTTTGCGGCCGCTTAGTGACTGTATTCCCTGATATGCTCGGTTGGCTCTTTCTGCTTTTGATAGCCATCGATCAGAGTAGACAGTAACATAGACTCATTGCCTAGATTCTGTATCTATGAGGTAATATTTAGAGATAAAAGCCGTGTTGTCCTGTCCACTGATCCAAATGCATCATACTCGCTGCAAAATCTTGCATTAGAGTTTGATGTCATCACAGACAAAGAGTTGGCAGATCATCTAGTCACATGCTACAAAAACAGGCGTGTTCCGTACTGTACTGTTAGGTCCTGGCCTCTGATTGTAATAGACAGGTTCACAGGACCCTCAATTACTCTCAGTTTCACTCCCCATATGAGAACCCTAAAGGGGACCCTTCTGTTGTTCCGTGATGACAGTCCCAAATACAAAGAAAACATTGAACGCTTTGTCAATCCCATGTTGAGCTCTGTCACGTGTACTGCCGGAGAGGAGACAGTTACTATGTCCAGTGAGACTCCAATGCAGTACTTTGAAAATGCAGTGAGACTGTTTGGCAGAGACAGCTGTCCAACTCGGCCTGTCGTTTCTGGACGTGAGTTTCGGAGGCCTTCATCTAAAGACATTGCACTTGATAAGTTTCTGACGACTCAGTTCTGCATATGGATTGATCTTCAAGCAGTGACAAAACGCCTTAGAGAGAAACGAGCTCCCCCCACTGTTCCAATGAAAATACACCTTAAAAAACAAGAAGACCACAAAGAAGATCTGACTATATTTCACTATCTGATACATGATACATACATAACTCTTGTAGACAACGTGTTGGTGGAAGCCAGAATGAGAGGTGAATGAACTTACCCACCACGCCCAGTAAGATCAAACAAATTAACAAAAAACTGGGTTGCTGCGTTCTAAGTTGATGTGATTCTAAATCATTCTCTATCTGTTTTTATTTTTTTGTTAACATAGACCTGCCTCTAGATGTAACTAAAAACGTTAATACAAAAAAAAGAAAGGCTAGATTGATAACATAAGAGTTATACAGTTTGCTACCATCTATGGCTCAATACAGGATAGGGGTCGCCTTCGTATATAAGCTCGTCATAACGTGTTGGATCATAGGTGCAACTGTCGTATCTCTCTGCTATAATTCTAGGTCGATGTGGAAACCATTTATCATGGTCATCTGATAGTTCTTTTACATCTTCTTCGCAATAACAAAGACGCTAGGCTCACGAACATATTCTAATGGATTCATCTTTCTAATCCTAAGTGGAGGAATGTCCTTTAAGTCAATAGGATTGTCTTTGTCTTGGATCAGAAGTGGATATGGTGCCTGATTTGGTTTGGCATATTCATCAACTTTTTCAGGAAGTCCACATCTTATATAAACATTTCTGCGAACTCGAGGCCTGTTTGGAAATATCTTAGAGTGCCGTTCTACGGCCTCTTGATAATCTTTCTCAGTTCCAGTATAGGACTGATCAAAGTATGGGAAGTACTCTAAAGAATTTTTCTTTCTATTTTCTAAACTGGGAATACAATCTGCATCCATTGTGTCTATTAGAAAGAAATATTCAAAAAATCTTCAAGTCTGATCATGCGCACCTGTCACTACTAGAACTGAACTAGAAGAGGATACGGCTCCCCGTAGTAAACTGGGCACTTAGTATATATTCCATTTCCTTCTATTGTTTTTAACACAACTTTAGGCCGACTAGGAAACAACTTAGCATGTTCTTTAACGGCCTCTGCGAACTTCTCCGCATCATAGTCAGGGCCTAGTTCAGGAAAGTATTCAAGCGGGTTCTTCTTTCTAATTTTTACAGGCCGATCTTCTTCTGCTATATTTAGAAAGTCGTTCTCTTCTCCTCCTAAGAATGGATCTCTTCTAATCAAGAGCGGATAAGGGGAATCACGGAAGCCATACTCATCTGAAAGTGTGCATCCCCCAAACATGCTGCCATATGTATTTCGGTGAACCCGGGGTCTCTCTGGAAATATTTTAGCATGTCTTTCAACGGCCGCTATATAGGCCGGATCGCGCTCTCTATAGCAACAAAGTATGGGAAATATTCATATGGGTTCTTCTTCCTAAGATCCATACTTGGCAAACAATCAGCATTCATTATGGTTAGTACCGCTATTTATATTTAAAAAAAAAAGTCTTTACATTCTCTCAATTCCTCTGTTTAGAAGGAGAAGGTCTCCTCCTGTCGAGAGTGCTTTGTACTGTATCCCTCTTGTTCTTGGTAGTTGGGCGCAAGTGTTAATACACTCTCCACATGACGCTTTTGTGGCTGTTGTGCCCCAATACTCAGAACGGCCTTTGGCTAATAGTTCATCTATGAGACAACTATTAGTCGTCTTTAGCGACGAGGATTTGTTATTAATAGACCAGCATCTCAACGGCCATAGTTAAGTATAAAGACTAATTTCTTTTCTGGGTTGTAAAATTAATTAAGCAATAGCGAATGTGTGGGCTGAGAGAAATGCTATCAACATCTGTGACTGTATTTTTTTGAATATTTCCGACGATAAAAACCCGAACAAGAATGTATATCTATATAACCCAGTCGGTTGAGCAAGTATTCTTACGCCCATTTGACAACACCAAGGGCAATTACAGAATTGCTCTGAGAGAGATTAGTTTTAAAGTCGGTTGGTTTAACATATCTGAAGAGATTAAGAACAATTGGATTACTATCAGCGATGAAGAGGGCGGTCATGAAGGTCGAATAATCATACCTGATGGACACTACAACCTTCATTCTTTAAAAGAAGTGCTTAACAGATTTAGCATATTGTTGACAATCAATGAGGCAAATCTCAGAATTACTATACAGTTCCCACTACTAGAAGAAAGAAGAGAATACACTTTTCCTAAAAGTCTAGCTAAAATCTTAGGCTTCCATAGCAACAGCGAAGATTATGTATTTAATACTCAGGGACATAGACGTGAGTTTAAAGGTAATAAACCTTCTAACTTTCGCGTGAATCCAATGTTATATGTCCATTTACAACAATTAAGACCATGTGCTAATCGGTTTGACGCGCAGCCATCTACTGTTCTACGAACATTGCCAATTACAGCAGGCTTTTGCGATTATCAACTATACAGGTTTGGAGGAGATAGTCATTTTAAAGAATTAAACTGGAATAATATAAACACGTTAGATGTAAAAATAACTAATCAAGACGGAAAGCCAGTTACTTGTTCTGATTTATTAATGGTGCTGGAAGTAGAAGAACGCACTGTAAACCCTTAATTTTTATGTCCCTTAGAGAATGTAAATATCTATGTTCAAGACCACCCAGCTTATTTCTCTTTTTTTTTTTGTAAGAAACTGAAGAAGGTATGTGTGTTTCCAGTCTGGTGGAGAGTTGCGAACAGATCCACCAAGCCATATAAACGTTAGTTGATTTTATGCCCCTGGAGAGAATGTAAATATGTTTGTTCACGATCACTAAATACTATTCTGCACGGAACCCCCCCCCCCCCCCCCCGTTTTAATGTACTAATTACGTCAATTTTAGAGGTTTTTGCATGTTAATTTTGTTTAGAAAAAGGTGTTAATTTTGGCTAAAACTGACCTGAGATGGACGTGATTTGTATGTGAAAAGGGGGGTTTTCGTGCAAAATAAGATGGGTTGTCTTGAACCCGCATATTTACCTTCTCTACGTGATTTGTATGTGAAAAAGGGGGTTTTCGTGCAGAATAGGATGGGTGGTCTTGAACGAAGATATTTACCTTCTCTTGGACATTGTCTCTCTGTATACTAACATCCCCCACAAGGACGGCCTACAGGCAGTACGCCAATTCCTCCAAAGGAGTGCCCAGAACCTCCACATCCCCACCATTTCTGCGCCTCACCGAACTGGTCCTCACCCTGAACTCATTCGCTTTTGATGGGGACCACTTTCTGCAGCAGAGCGGAGTGGCCATGGGGACCAAAATGGGTCCTAGTTTTGCATGTCTGTTTGTGGGCTATGTGGAAGAACAAGCCTTGAACCAGTATACAGGTGAACAACCCGATTTGTACAGGCGGTTCATTGACGACTGTCTCGGACTGGCCTCCTGTTCCATAGATTCCCTCAATCAGTTCATGGACTTCATGTCCAGCTTCCATCCGGCTCTGAAATACACCTACTGCATTTCAGATTCTTCAGTCTCTTTTCTCGACATTCGGATCACTATCCTTTCTGACTCCAACAGCCTTTCTACCAGTATTTACTACAAGGACACTGACTCTCACTCATACCTTTTGTATACCTCCAGCCACCCTCAGAAATGCAAGGATAGCATTCCCTTCTCCCAGTTTCTTCGACTTCGCAGGCTGTGCAGCAGTGACACTGACTTCCAGCACCAGGCTGAACGAATGAAGTCCTTCTTCCTGACACGCCAGTACCCTCAGCAATTGGTCCAGACTGCCTTGGAGCGTGCCATTGCCATTCCTCGCAGTCAGACGTTGACTTCTGCTAATCGTTCAGATGATCAAGCAGACCGTACAGTGGCTGTGCTCACCTTTCACCCTCACAACCTCCCTGTCCGCAACATCCTTCTCAACAACTTCCACCTCCTCCATCTTGACCCCAAACTTAAAGAAACCTTCCCAAAACCACCCTTGATAGCCTTCAAGAGAGACACAAATTTGAGGGACCATCTAGTGCGTGCCTCTGTCTGCAAGGCGAGAGCACAACCCCTGGGCACACACCCATGCACTCGCAAAGAGTGCAAGACATGTCCCTTCATTGACAGCTGCACCACAATTGCTGGTCCATCTGGCCAGTTCAGGGTCCTGGCAAGCTTCAACTGTCAATCTGCAGACCTGGTGTACGTCATTACTTGCACCTTGTGTTCAAAGAAATACACTGGGGAACGTACCGCAGCCTGAATGAGCGTTTCTCTGAGCACCTTCGCTCAATGCGGCTGAGATATGAAGATCCCGTAGGCTCTCACTTCAACAGCCCCTACCACAACTTCACCCATGCGAGAGTGGCTGCTGTCTGGCAGAACCGGTCCAGTGGACTCTATCGCCTCTTTATGGAGTCATCTATCATTGCACGACTGGGGACCCTCGCCCCTGCCGGCCTGAACACCAGAGAGTGACAGCACCTGAGCTTCGGGCACCCCCTTCCCCTTCTGTACTAATGCTTTCCTTCCCCCCCCCCCCCCCCTTTCTTTTTTTTTGAACAGGCCTTCTTGCTTTCTACTTTAAGTTGCTCATGATTCCTACTCACTGCTTAACCCCA
>CM031619.1:36409248-36414248 GCA_018398815.1 Conus ventricosus | reverse complement strand
AAGAGTTTTTATATAATAATAATAATAATAATAATAAGGAACATTTAGTGCGCTTAATCTTAAACAAAAGCCCTAAGCGCTTACAGCAATAAGCCCTAACACACACACACACACACACACACACACACACACACACACACACACACACACACACACACACACACACACACACAAACACACACACACACACACATACACACACACACACACACATACACACACACACACACACACACACACACACACACACACACACACACACACACACACACACACACAAACAGACACACACACGCACACACCCACACACCAGCGAAGGAGCAGAAAAATTATGTTTTGAAGAGAGTTGTTTTGAGGGAGGACTTGAAAGAAGAAAGACTGTTTGAGTTTCGGAGTGCAGAAGGGAGATTGTTCCAGCAGGAAGGAGCCTGAAAAGAAAAAGAACGTTCACCGAGTGTTCTGGCCCGAAAATATATTTTATATAATATATTTTCTTAATTTTGTTTTCCCAGTTTCTTCATCTTCAAACTCCCCCCCCCCCCCCCCCCCCCCCCCCCAAGTCCAAATCTTTGCCAAGACATTACTATGAAGACAGCTGAGTTGTTGGCCTGCGCTTGGTTTTTCCCTCACTATTAGATTGTTCGTCTATGTATTTGTCTGACTTTATTCAAGTTTAAAAGGCTGTGCCAGTCTTGAATAAAAGTTACTCTGTGTTAGGTTTCCTTATGGGAGCAAAAGTTACCTCACTTGTTTATTGTTCCTTATTTTGTTCAGCTGATGTTGCCCCCCCCCCCCCCCCCCCCCCCCCCCCCCCCCAGTACGACACTTCAATTCATGGTCGAGGTCGTTGGCTTTGCTGATGGAGCTGCCAAGGTATGTGAAGTTCTCTATTTCTTCCTCTTGTTTTGGGTCGATGAGAACGTCTGTTGGCCCTTGGTGTTTACCGGTGAGCATGTTTTTGTCTTTTTGGCGCTGATAATGAGGCCAATGTTGCCTGCAAATTTGCTGATATTGTCTACAAGCACCTGCAGTCTTGAGTGGTGCTTGCAAGAAAGCGGCAAATTCATCGGCAAAATCCAGATCTGAGAGTCTGTTTATTTCTGTCCACTTCCAATTCCACACAGTCAGAACGCATGCACGGCACGGGTGCAGACGTCCCTCTCTTTGCCGCAGTGCCGGTTGGCTGGGCTTGTGTTAGCGTTTAATCAATTCACTGTGAGAACACATATTACTCTTATGTTACCAACACACATGCCTCTCACAAACAGACCTGAACCTCCTCTGATGGGGACGAAAGATCTGTTAATGCCTTCGATCATTTTATTGCTTATGAGGTCAGCCGTCAAGTTCAAACTGGTCTACACACGGCAATCCTAAAAAAAGGCATTCGACTGAACTTCTTTGTTTCTCAGTTTTGCTTGCAATGACAATATTTTGCCTGATTGTATAACGTAATATGTTTTCAATCTTTCAAAACCTTGTTCCTTTTTCTGTCATTGTCAGGAAACTGTTCTTGTTGAGAGATTCAACGGGTTTGAAAATCATCGTTCTGTCACATCCAGGAATCTGGGATAGATGTTTTTCTGTTTTGTTGTTCTTGAACAGGGAACTCTCATTCCAGAGCACTGGCTTCTCTCCCTTCGGGCTTCTGGTTGGTCGGCGATCACGTGGTCAGCTGTCAATCGTGGTCAAGAGATGAGGACCCAGTCGACTCTAAGCCCCTGTATCAGTATGTGTTCGCCCTCAAAGACAGTTTGCCAGAGTCTGTTGAGCAGTCTCCAGGACATCTGAAGCAAACAGCCAGCAAATTCAAATATGTCCTTTGCGAAGAGACAGTCTCTTACACTTTTCAGTGAGTAATAAATGTGGTGTGTTTTTGCCTTCACATACAAATTTCTCATCTTGTGAGAAGACCGTTGCCCTGTAATCGATAGTTTCATATCCGAATGTAAAGCTTTAATTTGAAAAAAAAATTACATGCTACAAACGTATTTCATAAGCGCTGAGAAAATAGAAGTTGTTCAAAAATGATAGTTTTCACCCGAGCTTCTTCGCATGTTAAGACAGAGCCAGCTCTATGTTAGTTTGTTTCAGAATCACAAGAGTCTTCAACTGACGATATGCAACTTTTGTCAAGAAGGCCTTTGCAGGAAAGCGTGTTAAATGCTTGTCGAAGGCCTTTGATCAAATTAAGAAAATTGCTGAATGCTCACTGTGTGCTAAGATGTTGTCATCATTTGAAATTGAAGGCAGGGACAATCAGATTGTTTTGATTCTTTAGGTTGACAACAATGTCCGTCCGTTCTCCTGTTACCACCACCTCCACCCCCACCCCCACCCCCATTCCCTAACCCCTCTTCTCAGCTGACAGTTCCGTGTTCAGAAGCAAATTTCCATCGCAGATCAATAGGGACAAGCAAAAGGCTGAAGAACACAGAAGTAAAAAGCAAGTGAAAGTGCTTCATCCCGATTTAGTCTGTTTTTACCGACCACTCTTTGTTTTAATATAGAATGCCAACAGAAGTGACAACAGCAATACAGTCTTCTGTACGTTTGCCTGCACCGAGTTCACTGTCCCCTGATGGAACACTGCATGCTGACATGGCGCCGTGCAACACGGACAGTGCGTCAGTGACAGTCTTGGCAAACTTAGACTTGTCATCTGACTCTGATGTCAACAAGCTGTGTGTTTATGAACATGATCTTGATAACACTGGTGCAGTTTGTGAATGTGATTCATCTCTAAGTAAGTCTACGTAACAAGAAATTAAAAGATTCAATCCGTGTGATACAGACAGTAGTAGTAATTATGATGGTACCACTGATGTTAAACCACAGACACCAATTATGTAGACATCCCAATCACAGACGTAGTTGGGGGAAACGACAAGGAAAATGAATCATCACCAGTAGGAATTAAAGGAAGAAGTGAAAGGCAGCACTACATGCAGCAAAGAGGTTGAAAACCGAAATTTCGGCGTTCTATCGTGACTGTTTCACTGTTGCAACTGTTGATACACACCCAGAAGGTCTGGTTTGCAGGTACTTGTTTTTTCATCGTATTCTATGATCTATACAATTTTTTAATCTGGATTCCACATCGCAATATACTTTTTTTTTGTTATGTATCGGTCATACTTAGTCCTAATTTTTGTGTATGTTTCCCCACCCCGTTCGTTTTCCGTCTTCGTAAATAGGCTTTGTAAAGCGTATCACAATAAACCATCCTTCGTTTATTCATTCTCTCTCTCTCTCTCTCTCTCTCTCTCTCTCTCTCTCTCTCTCCTCTCTCTCTCTCTCTCTCTCTCTCTCTCGGGGGTCGTGACAGTGGAGCGTGCAGGTCGCATGTTGTGTCGTCTCGTTAATTTCTGCCAGTTGAGGAAGAAAGAAGTCGATCCTGATCGCCATTTTTTGGCCTTCTACTGAACCATGTCGGCCACCCCATTCGCTTTTCGAGCGACATGTGGCTCCTTCTTGCCGGTTTTCCTCTCATTCATGACGAGGAGAGCCATGGAGAAGAAAGCCGCGCGAGTCGCCATGTTGACACCTCGCGGCAGACTGGACGGAGTCACCCTTGGCCTGCTCCTCATCCTGTTGTTCTGGGACAGTTTGCTGTTGAGGTGCGGAGATGTGGAGCAGAACCCGGGACCCAAGGACAGCCTGAGGCAGTCACGACTGGGCAGCAGTGGACGGTCGAGCTTGGACAGGGCCACGGCATCCCAGGGCAGCGGGCAGTCCTCTTCACCTTCCCGGCAGCCTACTCTTACTGACGTCATGGAGATGATTCAGTCCATTAAGGTCCAGAACGCTGCAACAAACTGTAAGCTTGATGAAGTGGAACGCTGTGTGAAAGGACTGAGAGAGCAGTATGCTGAGTTGCAAAGTAATGTGATGGGTTTAAAAGATAAAGTGGATGATCTGAAAAAAAAAATCAAAATCTTTTAAAGAAATACTCTGATCTGCTTTCCCGGGTTGAACAGCTGGGAGAAAAAGACTGACGGCCTTGAGTGCAGATTCAAGAGGAATGACCTTATATTCTTTGGAATAAGTAAATACCAAAATGAGTCCACAGAACAGTGTGAAAGTAAACTGCGTAATGTCATTGCTGATAAACTGGATATTAGTACTGACATTGAATTTGATGGGGTCCATCGTTTGAATGGCAGACCAGACTCTCCGATCATTGCAAGGTGCACTTTTTATAACACAAAGGGGAAATTCTGAAAGTAAAAAAAGAAACACTGCAGGGCACCAGTATTTTTGTAGGGGAAGACTTCTCCTTCCGAGTGAGGGAGATTCGGCGCAAACTGTTCCCCCACCTGAAAAAAGCTAGAAATGATGGGAAAAGAGCCACTGTGGTCTTCGACCACTTACTCATAGATGGCAAAAAGTATTTCCTTGGTGAGGGGGACACTTTGCACGAATCCAGATAGGAGATCGGCCGGCCACGTTCTGAATGTATCCCCCCCCCCCCCCCCTGATAACAGCAAGAGAGGGAACAGAGTTAATCTAACACCGTGTTTGCGCTCACCTGTCTCTCATGTCAGTGACACACTTGAGCGACGCAATGCTGGTCAGGAGAACAAGGTTATGCCAACCAGCGACAGAGTGAATGGGCACGTGCAACACACACTGCGTGCTAAATCAGAACATTTTCTTCTTTGCGGTGGAATGTGAATGGGTTGTTGACAAAAATGTATGATTCCTATTTTACTTCTTTTGTTTGTGAATTTGATTTTGTGTGTTTAGTGGAGACCTTCATGGAGGAATGTCAGTGTGATGATTTTGCCGGATACATATTGTTTTGTAAACCTGCTGTGAAATTTACTAAACATGGTAGACGTTCGGGAGGACGTGTTTGCTTGATAAAAAAATGACCTTTTCCAGTATGTCAAAAGTGTTGATGTTATCATGTCAATTGTTGCAACTTTTTGATTGACAAAGAGCTGTTTGGAGTGGATAAAGATATCCTGTATGTTTGTACATATATATCCCAGAAG
>CM031619.1:36405056-36409148 GCA_018398815.1 Conus ventricosus | reverse complement strand
GATCTCCTTTCTACACACATTTTGATATAGACAATGGCATTAGTATGCTTGAAGAGTGTTTAACTGATTTGTTTGTTACAGAATGACGTGTATGTTATTTTAGTTGGTGATTTGAACAGTAGAACTGTTGATATTTCTCTAGAATTCTCTGTGAAAAAATAATTTTGACCCACAATTCAATAATTTGTCTCGTAATTTGACCCGGCAATCATACGATCTTACTTTGAACAACTATGGGAAATCATTATTGAACATGTGTACTGCATTAGATCTGAGTATTTTGAATGGCGTGTGCAGAGGCGACCATGAAGGTTGCTACACATTAAATATCCGATTCTGGAAGCAGTGTCAGACTATTTTGAATTCTCACGTGAATTTTTTATGATATTGTTTGACTTCTGCAAACTATCTTTTTGTTGAACGTATTGATTCTGACCATTTGCCAGTGACTGCAGGTGTTGTTGTCCCAAAGCAACATTTATCTGATATCGTACGCAAAAAGAGGATTTTGTTATATACAACTTTTGAGGACAAGTGTGCTGATAAATATACCAGTATTTTGTGTAGTGAGGAAATACGTACCAACATTGAATTTGCGACTGATTAATTGATGTTAACGTGAATGATGCTCTTAAAACTTTAATGATTGTGTAAGAGTAAGTGCTGAATCCATGAAAACACGTATATCATTCGATAACAAGGAAAATTCAAGTAAAGGTTTGATTTAGAATGCACACCTTTTAAAAGAAATACCGAAAGATTGTTGCAGATTTTTCGTCGTTCTGTAAATTTACAAAAGGAAAAAAAAATTATCGAAAAAAGAAATGAATATGTTATTGCCAGACGAGAGTATAAGTAGAAAGAAACTCGTGAGAGCGGGGGCAGCAGACAGTCCTCAGAAGAGAAGCCCCCTTCAAGCAAGTGTTTGGGCCCCTTTATCTCCTGACACTCTAGGGGGGTTGGCCACACCCGGTTCATGACTCCGGATGTCCTCTGCTGCCCCCTTTTTTTCCCCATCTTGGACGAGCCATGGCTGGGTTCGAACCCATGACCCTCTGGTAATGCTCATTTTCCACTTTAAAGACTCGCCCTTTAACCACTGAGCCACAGGGACACCTGATATTTGTAGGGGAAAATTAAGCCTTATGAATTCACTTTTGTTCCTCCTTGACCAGATCCAGCTTGAACACCCTCTCTGCCGCTTCTGCCATTGCTTCAGACTCTGGGTTTTTCCTTCCCTGCAACTGAGAGCTGTTTGATGAGGGTGTATGCAGACGTTTCCCACAAATCCCCTAGCTCCAATTTCTGCAGGTGGAAATTTGACCAGATAGCCTTCTCTCCTCAGGCTGTTTGCCAGATCACATACTTTCAGTCTTGTAGATTTGAGCTGCCTCCATTGGTTTCATATGGCACCGTGAGCTCGATCATGACAGCTGCTTGGTTGACTTAGAGTGGACGCTATGTCCTGTCTCATGCCCCTCTGCTGATGATCTCTGGGTGACTCTTCCATTCTGGGAGGTCTGCAGTGCACTCCCAGTCTCTGCCCCTCCAGCAGACTCTGCCGCATGTTTCGAGTGGCACTGTTGTTCTTGGCCATGATTTGCTGCCTCCTGCCGTGAAGAATGTTGCAGGTGCTTTTTGGGGTCCTGGTTCGCCCTTTTGTGGTGTTGGTACTAGCCCAGACTATTGTACAATCTCTTTGAGCACTTGGTTGTGCCTCTGGTACCTTCCTTGAGCCAGGCTACTTTACATGAGCTTAGAACATGCTCCACTGTTTGTTTTCATGGCAGAGGGGGCATGCAGGATCGTCTGTTTTTCCCCCCCTTCACCAGGTTTGCATTTGAGGGCAGAAGGGCATATGCAGATCCGGGAATGAAGCTGATCCTGAGAGGGCCATGTGCCAAATGTCATTCCAAGTGAGACTTCTTTGGAGTGCATTTTCCCACGTTGTCCATTGCCCTGCTGGCTCTGCTGGACTGCTTTTTGGAGTCTTTTTTGGTCTTCTTCTTTTCTCATCTCCTGAATCATCATGTCTCTTTTGGCTTTTCCTTTGGCCTTTGACCACCATTCAGTTTTGGTCACCCCCAGTCCTTGTCTGTTGGTCTGTGTGTGTCCGTTATTTCTCTGATCTTGAGACTTTCTTTTGCAATCCATCGCCTCTTGAACTTTCCATTTTCTGCCTGTCTTCAGCTGGGCTTGATTGCTTCTACCACCTTGTCTCCTTAGTCCCCAGCATGCTTTGAAGTCTGATCTTCCCTGCTTTGTATTCCTCCAGGATGGATTTCAGTGGTAGTTTCAGCTTTGCTTGGCGACAGTACAGCGGGAATGTCAGTCAGACAGGGTGGGACACCAAGCCATTTCCTTGTGAACTTGTTGATTTTGCTTCCATGCCTCCACTGTGCTGGTGCAGATGTCGTATATCATCAGAGGTCATAGGAGCTTTGGTATCAGCATGAACTGCAGACACCAGACCTTGTATTTGCCAGGGAGCCCACACTGGTCAATGGTCTCCAAGCCTTCTTCCGCCATCTGCTTGGTTTTTTTGCTCTTTGTGTGTCTTTCAGCGTATCATCATACCATCTTCCAAGGCTCTTGACTGGTTCTTCTGTGACTGTTGGAATGGCCTGGTTGGCAACACTGAAGACCACAGATTCGGCCACTTTTCCTTTCCTCAGTGAGAGACTCCGTGATTTCTTTGGCTTGAACTTCATTCTGGATGAGGCAACTATGTCGTCCAGCCTCTCCAGCACATGACGTGTCTCGTCTTCTCTGGATGAAATCACTGTAGTGTCATCCATGAAGGCCTTGACGGGAGGCATCTTGTATCCATCACCAAGGTCTGTTTGTCTCGCGTTGTTTGTTGCTGCTTTCAAGATGAGTTCCATTGCTAGCACGAACAGTTTTGGGGAAATTGTACAGCCCATTGCAATGCCGACTTCCAAGTTGATCCAATCTGTTGTATAGTCCTTGGTAGAGAACCGCATTGAAGTACTTCTTGAGCATGTCGCGGATGTTCTTTGGCACATGGTACATCTCACGAGCCAACTGTATCATCTCATGGGGCACAGATCCATATGCGTTTGCCAGATCAAGCCACACTACGTCCAGGTCTCTCTTTTCTGTTTTTGCTTTTTGGATTGCGTCCCAGATCATTGTGGCGTGTTCTACACAGCCAGCCACGCCTGGGATGCCACCTTTCTGGACTGACACATCCAAGTACTTGTTTTCCATCAGGTACTTGGTCACCCTTGCTGCCATGATAGAGAAGAAGATTTTCCCTTCGACGTTCATAGTGATATTGGCCTGAACTGGCTGATGTCACTTGAGTTTTTGCTCTTTGGGGATGTACACACCATCTGCCGTCATCCACTGGCCGCTGATCTTCCCGGTTTCTCCAAGCCGATCGCAGCAGCCTGTGGACCCACTCCAGCACCTTGGGACATTTCTTGTAAAGCTGGTAAGGTATTCCGTTTGGCCCTGGTGATGATTTGGCTCTGGCTTTATCGACCACCTTTTTGATTCCGCCAACGTTGGAGGCTTGCCATTGAACTGTTCCTCAGGGTTGGTTGGCCACACCCGACCTTGAATGTCGAGTGGTGCTTTGCTCTGTGAGTCAGAGTATGTTTTCCTCAGATGCTGCTCAAGAACTCCTTTGTCCACACTTAGGGTCCCAGATTTTGGCTGCTCAAACAGTGTTCTGGCAAACTGGAAGGGGTCCCCTGAAGAAGCGCTCTTGTGTCTTCTTCTTTTTGCTCTTCCTCTTCCTCACAGATTCCGCTTTGCTGAGGGTGCTGTGTTTTTCTTTCAGGTCTTCCCACAGTTTTTCCAAGCCTTGTTTTTCAGCTGGCAGTGCGGTCTTCATTTGCCTCTTGAGGTTGTTCGTTTGGACTCTGATCTTGTCCATCTTTTCTTGGCTTCTGGATTTCTTTGGAGGTGTTTTCTCTTTGGGTAGTTTTACTCCATAGGCGTCTCTACATGTGGCATACACAATGTCCCCATATGTGGCTAGTTTGTGTTCCAGGGTGCTTTTCCCTATCAGTGCATCGATGCTTTGGACGATTTTTGCATCCAGTTTCTCCCAATCTTCAGTTT
>CM031619.1:36377556-36395056 GCA_018398815.1 Conus ventricosus | reverse complement strand
TATCTTTTGAAAAGGTTAAACATGTTAAACAACAACTCCTTTGATTTATTCATGAAATTATTTGATTCTCAGATACAGCCAATTGTGCAGTATGGTTCTGAAATACGGGGCTTAGAAAATACTGTTGTCCATTGTGAATCAGTTCATTTATTCGCTTTAAAGAAATTTCTAGGTGTAGACAGACGACCACGGAATGACCTTGTTTATGGTGAAACAAATCGCTACCCAGTATATATAAATTCTGCTGTTAAGTGCATTCGCTATTGGATTAAGTTGATTCAAATGGAGAATTACAGGATTCCACGTAAAGCATATGATATGTTGTATGACTTAGATGCAAGAGGTAAGAAAAACTGGGTGACAAACATTCACTTGAGTTTGTTTAAATATGGATTTGGTTTTGTTTGGGCGAATCAAGGTGTTGGAAGTGTGTGTGGATTTATACGTTGTTTTCAACATAGGCTTATCGACTGCCGATGGCAAACGTGGTCTGATCATATTCAAACTAGTGCAAGGTTCAGTGTGTACAGTACTTTTTGCAGTGACCACAGTTTAAAACCTTATTTACATCTAGATATTGATAAGCATCTGAAATATATTACAACTAGATTTAGGCTCGGAATTTCTGATCTAATGACACACCGTTATCGATATAGAACGTTTATGTCAAACGACCTAACTTGTCCCCTATGTAATGAAAGCGAAGAAAATGAGGTGCATTTTGTTCTGTGTTGCCCAACACTTGGACGTATACGTGAAACGTTAATTAAGCCTAAATATTGTAGAAATCCTTCACTGTTTAAACTGAGTTTGTTAATGTCATCGACGGTTCTGGAAGACGTACATAATCTTGCATTATTTTCATACAAAGGATTTAAAATAAGAGATGCTCTGACGACACGAATATGTCCTATATCATTGTTAGCTTTCATTTTGAATTTGCTACATAACTTCATTCAGTTGTATATTCACACCCCCTACGTGATGGGCTGAGGCCTAAAATGAATAAAACATCTTCTCTCTCTCTCTCTCTCTCTCTCTCTCTCTCTCTCTCTCTCTCTCTCTCTCTCTCTCTCTCTCTCTCCAATATTAAGGATAGTGACAGATTTAAGTTCTATTGCCCTTTCAAATTACTTCCACACTGTGAACAATAGTTATCAATAATAACCATTAACAAATTTAGATCAGCACTCACCGGATTCAGATTAGTCATAAATGACGATGAATAGACGCTACTGGAAAAATGGTTCTGAGGATATGCAGTACCCATTTTGTAAGAATTGTGAAGATGAGCTACATTTTTTCTTTCGATGCGAAGCTTACGCATTACTTAGAGATAAATATATATCAAAAGATTTAAAGTGTAACTGGTCAACCGAGGTAAAGTGCCGACATTTATTGTGTAGCGAGGAAATCAGAGTCATTCGTGATGTAGCTATGTATATCTTTTATGCACTGACACACAGGGAAGAATATATTATTGCTACAAATTTAAGCTGATTCCTATCATCCGTCTGCTTTGATAGCCATTACATTGTTCACGTGTACCTATGTTTACAGGCTAGAGGCCTAACATTAAAACCATTGTCATTCTCTCTCTCTCTCTCTCTCTCTCTCTCTCTCTCTCTCTCTCTCTTCTCTCTCTCTCTCTCTCTCTCTGTATGTGTGTGTGTGTGTGTGTGTGTGTGTGTGTGTGTGTGTGTGTGTGTGTGTGTGTGAGTGTGTGTGTGTGTGTGTGTGTGTGTGTGTGTGTGTGTGTGTGTGTGTGTGTGTGTGTGTGTGTGTGTGTGTGTGTGTGTGTGTGTGTGTGTGTACTCGTCACGTTCTCCTTTCTGTAAGAAAAGTGCTATGCAGACGAGTGTGATGCACGTTTCAGGGTACACAGAGGATTCTGGCTGTTTCCTGTTTCGTGCTTGCCTGGTGATTCGAACTCCGTGTTGTCGGGACGTTTGGTAGTAACTCTAGCACTGGTAACATTCTCCTTTTGTCTCTATACGACTTGCTGCACTTTGTAGTTTTAACCAACATACACACAATAAGATCTTAAGCAGTGGAACATGATGGTTATAATGAACAATTGTGTCTTGTCATTAATTGGGCTTTGTCAAATTTTATTATCATGTTTTGACAGAAGTTCGTTCTTCACAGAGTCTATCGCGCACTCTCTTTTGTGAACTCGGAAGATTTTGCAATGGGTAACTTAACTGTTGGGCTTTGTACTGTTTGTACTGTTTCAGTTTTGCGCCATTTTGTGTCAGAGACAAGACTGACACTGACAGTTTGTCTTGTATCAGAATACTTTAAAGTTTCCACTAATTTTCCATCCTTTTTTTCTTTTCTCCTAACCAAACAAAACCTGTCGGTTTCTGGACATGGCGGTGTTCTGTCAGGGATCGAATTCTCATGACAATTCCTATAGTTTGGCACTTCTGATGTGTATGGACTTGGGGAGTGTGGCGACCCCTTGGTTCCTAACATGAATGTTGGTGTTGTGCCCTGACCAAGTTTTTTCCCCATAAAGTTCCAATCTTCAGTTGTACTCCAGACGCTACAATCTAGTTGGAGTGAGATTAAAATTGTGTTTTCGTTTATAATGTACTCATAACAGAGAATAGTTAAACAATGAACATGTTTGTTTTATCATAGCCTAGTTGATGGGTATAGTATATTAAAAGAAACTTTTTTCTTTCATATTGAGCGTGGAAAGCATTCACTCTGATAATTAAAAAAAGTGTTATGCATTGTGTGGAAGAAATGCCAAGCAAATTTATGTATTAAATGCCTGGAAGACATGGCAGCAATGCGTAAAAGCGAATTAAACTCCATAATGTTCGCAGTGTTTTTGTGGACGGAAGAGTTATCATAATATCATGTGGAGGTAAGAGGTAAGAAGTTATGTGGATTCATTTTTCAATGAAATTATTTTCCTATCTGGGTCTAGTTTGTCTATATTCCATTTGGATACATTGATAAGTTTTAATTTCTTATAGAAGTTTTAATTTGAGTCTTACATATTATGAGGGTTACGTTACCACTACTACCATCACCACCAACAAAAAGAACAACAACAGTAACAACAACAAAAACCACTGAAGCACACGTAGAGTGAAAAAAACACTTCAAGTGTGTCATACTCTCAACATAACTCGAAATGGGGTGGTAGGCACAACTGTTTCTTCATCTTAAATATGTGTACTATGGGGATAAAAGACATTAATTGAAAAATAAACTAGACTTACGTAGAAAGGTGACGTTTAATTTGAAATATTTAGAGCCTATCGTAAGGAGGGAGGAGTGACGTGAGTATCAGTGCGCGCGCCAGCCAAGAATAGTCAGTATTGTGGTTAGAGCTCCGAGTAGTCACTAAATACTTTGGGAGGGTGAACAAACTGTTCACTAGACTTACCATAGTGGCGACTTTGAACATTCAGAGCCATACATAGGGAGGGCACGTAACTCCTCCCTCCTTACGATAGGTTCTAAATAATTCAAAGCAAACGTCACCTTTCTACGTAAGTCTAGTTTAATTTTTCAATTATTTATCGCCTGTCTTCAGTCATACGCAGTCGCTTGAGATTTTAGAGCATCTAGTGACTACGCAACATTTCACATAATTGCGAAAACCAATTGCAGTCATCAATTCATGTACGTTCATTTAATCTGATTCAGTACAGGTGAATATCACCAAACATAACATGTTGAACTTGGAACATATTCTAACTGCAGTGCCTACTGGTTTGCATTCACATGCAATTAAATGCAGAACATTTGTAAACACATTCCCGAGAAGTCTGAAATTTGCCAAGTACAAACTGTACAGAAGTCACGACTTCTTAACAAACTTATCCAATACTGCCTGTCCAAAATTAGGTTTAGTCAGCACCGCTTTCTTTTAAAACTTGGTGAAGGTATTTTCTGCCGACCATCCAGCCGCTTTGAGGATGGTGGCAAGGCTCACACCTTCACTTGACACCTTTGATAAGTCTGCAAATTTCTGGTAAATTACCTACAAATACCCTTGCAATGGTGGCAGAAGAACTGATAATGCACTTCTTGCAGTATTTATAGCACTATAGCTTGCCCCTGCTGAAATCGTGGAAGCTAAAAAATTGCAACCTGTGGCGGTGTGGGTGATCTCACTGCCATGCCTTTTTTAGGCATATTTCATCCACCTACTAATGTATGTATTGTACGACTTTTTGGTGGTGGGCCTCCAGGAGCTCATGAGAAGATCTACTGCATCAGGGGAGAATCCTTTCTGTTTAAACGTGTTCCTGATACACTGCATGCCAGAAGTTGTAGCTTTGGCAGCAGGTGGTGGATGCGACCCGGGTGGCTGGGCAGTGTGAGCAGGGCAGGTGTGCAGGGTAGACGGACTGGTTCCTGGGTCAGCATTATCTGTACAACCGGCCACCAGACCTGTGTGGGCCACAAAGTGAGAATGAGCAGGCCTGTCACTCTCTCCTTCCATATCTTCTGTAAAACACTGGGCAGCAGACTGAAAAGAGGAAAAGCATACCATTGTAGTTTTCCCCAATTTAAGGAGACAGCATCAATTGCATGTGCCTCTGGGTCGGCTCTATAAGAGACAACAGTGATGCTGTTTGTTTATTCTGGAAGCAAACAAATCAGTTTGAAAGGAAATCTGCAACTTGTTGACCGCATCTGTCAATACAGTACTGTCCACTTTCCTCTCTGCATCTACATTAATTGTTCTTGATTCTTCATCCACAGCTGTATTGTCTTTCCCTCGGATGTGGTATGCACTCAGCCATACATTTCTGTCCACAGCCCACTGCTAGATAGTGGCTGACATCTCATTACAGCTGTCAGAGTGGCTTGTGCCCATGTTGTTAGTGCAGGCTACTGCTGTAGTGTAATCCAGGTTCCTAACGCACAGACCCAGACCACAAATAACCAAAAGTCTGACTGTACAATTACTTCTCCAATTTTTATTACTACTGTAAATATGCAGAATCCTAACAACAATATTAACTCTAAACATGGACTGATTCAACCTTCAGATAGTTAATGACAAAGAACTTTTTGGGTTGTGATAGAGAGAAGAAAAAGGAGAGGGAAACACAAAAGGGGGCATTGCAAAAGAATACAAAACATAAAAATATGTACAGGACTGTGTGCGAAAAAACACAAATAATAATAATGACCAAACCAAAAGCCATCAAAGACCTCCAGCAAACATCTCAACTGGGAAACACACAATGAGGGACAATGCGTCACTAATAAAATAGTGGTGATCTTAAGTTCAAATCCACTTGACCCTGGTTATGGTAATGCCAAACACACTTTGATCCGATCCAATGTCAAACTGAATACAGTGAGTTGCATACCAATATACTGAAAGCTCTTTGCTATCAATCGGCCACCTGACCATGGTGGCAAATCTGCTTACATCCTTTATCAGTCATCCAACTGAACCAGTAGGCAGCGAGCCAGATCCATCACTCCTCTCCCAGGTTTCCAACATATGTCCCCATAAAACCAGTTTCATACTACCATATCCATTTTGATTAAAATTAGTCTCTAAATTGACACTAATAAAATAATTATAAGGATAACAGTAATCCTTAAAAGCAAGTATTCTTTTTAATTTTCAACTGAGAAGGCAAAAACAAAAACATCCTCTGAAATTTAAGGAAAACGTCTCCAAACTTAACACATGTGCCCTGATTAGAACACAAAGAACCATGTACCAACTTAACACATATGCCATGATTAAACCACAAAGAACCATGTACCAAACTTAACGCATGTGCCATGATTAAAACACATACAGCCATGTACCAAACTTAACACATGTGCCATGATTAAAGCACAAAGAATCATATGATGTAGACATTTCCTCCACTAAAACCATGTGATGTGGCAACACTATTTTACTGCATTTTACTGAACAAAAAGGTAAGATACATTTGGGACCATGTGGCCAAGACTCCATTCTTACAAATTATGTCTAGGACCATGTGGTGCCATTAACATTTTCTGCCAAGGACACGGGGAAATGAGATTTATTTAGGACCATGTGGTCTAAAACACAATCTCAATGAGAATTATTTAGGACCATGTGGTCTAAAACACAATCTCTCAAAAATGTGTCTGAAACAATGTGGTGTCAACCACATTCTAATGAAACAGTGAATAATAACCTGACCTCACCTTCGAATAATACAGTTAGGTTTAAATTTAATTCAACATGTGGGCCTAAAATTCTAGCAACTGAAAATAAAACTGCTAAAGCCAAGTGCAATTCTTATAGGAAAATCCACCAAAAATCAATGCCATCCAGCTGACAGCATAGAAAATATACTACAATTCTAAAGGAAAAGAATCAGTTGGTATCTTTTAGAAGCATAACTTCAATACTTAGCGTACCTAACCTGGATTAGCATCCGCAAGCTATGCAGAGCGTTTCCACAACCTGTCTTTCTGGCTCAACACATTTGCAGGAAGAGGCCAGGCAACAGGAAATGGCCAAACAGGAAATGAAAAGTGTCTTAATACTAAAATCAGCCAAACAACCATACATATAGAACAAACAATACTAGGGGAAAGCAGTAAATGTCTTTGCCTCAAGCTAATGAAAGTTTTTTTTTTCTTAAACATACTAAAATCGCTTTTAAAACCTTAGTAACCTGTGAATTCTGACAGGTTACAGAAGAATTACCAATCAGTAGGCGCACGTTTTCCATCGAGATCTGCCTCGAAGCACTTCAGTGCAAAATAAGCTGCCTTAAGTTCAAGGTAATTAATCTGGAAGCGAGTTTCAACTGGTAGCCACAATCCGCCAGAGCTCTGTGTCTCACATGCACATCCACATCCTGTCATGCTGGCATCTGACGTCACAGTAACATCAAAATCTGGATGTGTGATGTCATTGTAAGCAGTATCTGCATTACTTATCCACCACTCAAGTTCTTCTTTAGATTGTGGAGTCAGTGTGGTATATCCATCAAAATTTCCCTTTGTCTCATTGCACCTTTTTGTTGCCTTCTAAGTGACGATAATGTAGGGGCTCAAATTTCACAGCCTGAAAACATGCCAGCATTTTCCCAATAACCTTGGCTAGTTCTCTGATATTTGGTTTGTTGGCTTTCAATAGCTGGACACAGCAGTATTTCAGATTGTCTTTCTTTTCAGGTGTCAAAGTGACTGTCATTGTTCTGGAATCAATAATCACCCCTAGATACTGAATAACCTTGGTTGGTTTAAGAGTTGATTTCTCTTGGTGTACAATGAAGCTGAGTGAACGAAAAAGCTGCAATGTGGCTTGAATGTTTTCTATGCAATCTACTTCGAATTCTGCAAGGGTAAGAGAATCATCCTGGAAGTTGGTGGAGACATGATTTTCTTGTCTAAGTTTGGCAAAAACAGGTTTCAACATTTTGGTAAATTTCCTAGGGGCAAGAGCTAGACCATTTGGCATGCAGTTATATTCCCAGAGTTGGCCTCTCCATCTGAATCTGAGATACTTCCTATGTGTTTGTGCAATGGGGATGGAGTAGTAGGCATCCTTTAGGTCTATAGAAGCCATGAAACAAACAGGTGTAACTAACTTCAGTGCAACGTGCAAAGTATCCATTTTGAAATGGTGATAAGTAATATCTTGATTCAATTTTTTCAAATTCAGAATCACGCGATTTGACCCATCCTTTTTTTTTCTCATACCAGCTGTAAGATTTCTCGGTCTGTTGTAAGTGATTCTCATACGGGAAGAAAATATTGGAGCCTGCCCCCTTCAAACTTATGCGTCTCTGCCTATAATTCTGCCCTTAACTGTGGGAGACTGTGACAGTAGTAAGCACTTACCGCATCGCTGGCTGGCTGAGTGGGCGGGAGCAAAGCTTGCCAATTCTTCCTGTTGGCTGTGTTGTGGGAGCGACCTCTCATGGCTGCTGTCCCTTTTTGCCTGTAACTCGCATGGCCGCCTCTGTACCGAAGCCATTGCATGGTACTTCTCTGGCCTAACAAAGGGTTGCCACTTCTGTAATGTTGGTTTGTAGATGTTCTATATTTTGCCCCCCCCCCCCCTCCCCTCAGCAGCAAGAGTATTGCCCAACCTAATTTCTTTGAGTGAAGCAGCCACGTTGTCACCAAACAACCATTTTGTGACTGGCACAGAATCATTACAAATGCCAGTGATAGAGGGGTGCAAATGTGAGCGAATGGCCTGTCTGCACCTGAGTGACAGCTGATGTGATACATGACCCAGGAGAGCAAGACTGTGTGTATGTTCTTTTCAATGGCTGTTTTCATTTTCTTGGATGTCTGCAAGTCAGTGTTGCGTTGTGCCCTGAGTATTGTTTGTGTGCTGTCTGTCAAGTTTATTGCTCACTCTTTTGTCAGTGCTTTTTGCACATTCAAGCTTTTGATGTCAGCTCTTCTGGCCTCTGCTGGAAGACTTTTTTCCGAATTTCAGTGTTGCCTCGTGGCACTGTCAGCGCTTCACAGTTTTCTGGCCTTGATACTTACCAAGCCTGTCTTTCAGTTTGTCCTCTGACAGTCCAGACTGGAAGCGTTTGTTTATTTGTGCTAGGGAGGAAGAGACTGGTGGTGGTGTCTCCTCACCATCATCAAGATCTTTATCTATTCCCCCAGCAAATCTTCGTCAGAGCCGGCTGCTGAGAGTGTCATCTACTACCTCCCCTTCAGATTCCGACCTGGACAAAGCCTTTGTGCTTGTTGCGTGCAACTTTTTCCGCTTGTGCCGGTTTTTGGAGTCACACTTTTCTACGTCATCTGAATCTGAATTGTCTGGTGACAAAGCTCACTTTCTTACACTGTTGGACTTTTGTTCACCTGAATGGCTTTGGCCAGCAGTTCTCTGTAGCATGGCGTCAAGTCTATCTAAGCGGCCAGACATTTTTGCATCAAGTGACTGCAGATACGCAAAAGACACTGTCGTGGCCTCTTGCCACTCAGGGCTCTCTTTGGCCATTGCGTCAGTCTCTGCTGACTTTCAGTGTTCAGTCTCTGCAGTCTTTGCTGATATTTTGTCAGTCTCTTGCTGACACTGTGAGGGAATGGGATTTACCAGTCTCTGCTGGATAACGCCTCTCTTGTCGAGTATAAATCTGGGCAAATTACGTGTGTGAGTTTCTGTCCTAAAAAGAGGGCAAAGCCTGTCAGGTACCGGGCCCACGCATGCACATGCACGATGGCGGCCACGTAGCAAGCAGAGAACGAGTGAGGGTGAAAAAAAGGATGTTGTACTTACCCCACAAACTAGGTTATGTTATGTTCTGATATGGCCCTCTGATATGGCCCTCTGCGGTCGGCTGGGCTATAAGCAACATTATCTCATGTTATGTTCAAATAAACAAAAGAATGTACAAGTATATAACCTTCACTGATTGTTCTTATCAACTGTCGATTTTATGATTACTGTGTGTGGAATCTTTAATTATTTTGTTGTGTCATGTTCACTGTTCTCTCCTTGGTCGCCAACTGACTATTCTTGGCTGGCGCGCGTGCTGATACTCACGTAACTCCGTATGACTGAAGAGAGGTGATAAATAATTTGATGTTGAATGAACTGTTGGGTGACATGATATGGCCAGTTCGGAGCTGATGAAAGACTGCTTGGTGCGATAACTGTTGCTTGGCGTGCAGGGTTTATATATATATATATATATATATATATATATATATATATATATATATATATATATATATATTCATATCTGCAGTGGTAGATGATTCTGCCTAACTAACAGTATGTGCATGAGTGGGTGAATGGGGAAAAATAAAATAAATGCTTCTCAAAATGAGCCTTCAGCAAGCTTATATTCTCCAAGGGGGAGACATCCTCCAACACGGAGGAAAAACTCACTAACATATAACTCCTGGTCATATACCGATATTTCGAAACTTGGTGGTTTCTCCTCAGTGACCGCGGAAAGTGGTAATTTGACTCTTCTGCCTTTTCAGTTTTAAGAAGAAATGCAATCCCAGAAAAGGTTGGTGCGCAATACCGTAGTATGTTTGTTGAGTTTTCAAAAAACCAACCAAAGGTGCCACCTAAGAAGCAAAAGAAAATCATAAAAGAGCAAAACAAGCTACATTTTCTTGTGAAAAGTAGAAATATAAAACGATATCCTCTAAGACACAAGTGCTGAGGGCCAGTTCTTGGAATGAATCCGCAAGGGACAAATACAACAAACTAATAAATTCCAAGGATAAGTACCGCACCGTTCCAGCAACTTACAGAGCAGCTTGGTGTTGCAATGACTGCAAGAAATATTGAATTATAAACAAAGCTTGCTCTTATGTCTTTCACAAGAAAATGTAGCTTGTTTTGCTCTTTTATGATTTTCTTTTGCTTCTTAGGTGGCACCTTTGGTTGGTTTTTTTGAAAACTCAACAAACATACTACGGTATTGCGCACCAACCTTTTCTGGATTGCATTCTTCTTAAAACTGAAAAGGCAGAAGAGTCAAATTACCACTTTCCGCGGTCACTGAGGAGAAACCACCAAGTTTCGAAATATCGTATATGACCAGGAGTTATATGTTAGTGAGTTTCCCCTCCGTGTTGGAGATGTCTCCCCCTTGGAGAATATAAGCTTGCTGAAGGCTCATTTTGAGAAGCATTTATTTTATTTTTCCCCATTCACCCCACTCATGCACATACTGTTAGTTAGGCAGAATCATCTACCACTGCAGATATGAATGCGTATCTCCCCCTATTTCTTCAATCTAAGACATAAGAGCAAGCTTTGTTTATAATTCAATATTTCTTGCAGTCATTGCAACACAAGCTGCTCTGTAAGTTGCTGGAACGGTGCGGTACTTATCCTTGGAATTATTAGTTTGTTGTATTTTAGTCCCTTGCGGATTCATTCCAAGAACTGCCCTCAGCACTTGTGTCTTAGAGGATATCGTTTTATATTTTCTACTTTTCACAAGAAAATGTAGCTTGTTTTGCTCTTTATGATTTTCTTTGCTTCTTAGGTGGCACCTTAGTTGGTTTTTTGAAAACTCAACAAACATACTACGGTTTGCGCACCAACCTTTTCTGGGATTGCATTCTTCTTAAAACTGAAAAGGCAGAAGAGTCAAATTACCACTTTCCGCGGTCACTGAGGAGAAACCACCAAGTTTCGAAATATCGGTATATGACCAGGAGTTATATGTTAGTGAGTTTCCCTCCGTGTTGGAGGATGTCTCCCCCTTGGAGAATATAAGCTTGCAGAAGGCTCTTTTGAGAAGCATTTATTTTATTTTTTCCCCATTCACCCACTCATGCACATACTGTTAGTTAGGCAGAATCATCTACCACTGCAGATATGAATGCGTATCTCCCCCTATTTCTTCAATCTAAGACATAAGAGCAAGCTTTGTTTATAATTCAATATTTCTTGCAGTCATGCAACACCAAGCTGCTCTGTAAGTTGCTGGAACGGTGCGGTACTTATCCTTGGAATTTATTAGTTTGTTGTATTTAGTCCCTTGCGGATTCATTCCAAGAACTGGCCCTCACACTTGTGTCTTAGAGGATATCGTTTTATATTTTCTACTTTTCACAAGAAAATGTAGCTTGTTTTGCTCTTTTATGATTTTCTTTTGCTTCTTAGTGGCACCTTTGGTTGGTTTTTTGAAAACTCAACAAACATACTACGGTATTGCGCACCAACCTTTTCTGGGATTGCATTCTCTTAAAACTGAAAAGGCAGAAGAGTCAAATTACCACTTTCCGCGTCACTGAGGAGAAACCACCAAGTTTCGAAATATCGGTATATGACCAGGAGTTATATTTAGTGAGTTTCCCTCCGTGTTGGAGGATGTCTCCCCCTTGGAGAATATAAGCTTGCTGAAGGCTCATTTTGAGAAGCATTTATTTTATTTTTCCCCATTCACCCACTCATGCACATACTGTTAGTTAGGCAAATCATCTACCACTGCAGATATGAATGCGTATCTCCCCCTATTTCTTCAATCTAAGACATAAGAGCAAGCTTTGTTTATAATTCAATATTTCTGCAGTCATTGCAACACCAAGCTGCTCTGTAAGTTGCTGGAACGGTGCGGTACTTATCCTTGGAATTTATTAGTTTGTTGTATTTTAGTCCCTTGCGGATTCATTCCAAGAACTGGCCCTCAGCACTTGTGTCTTAGAGGATATCGTTTTATATTTTCTACTTTTCACAAGAAAATGTAGCTTGTTTTGCTCTTTATATTTTTCTTTTGCTTCTTAGTGCACCTTTGGTTGGTTTTTTGAAAACTCAACAAACATACTACGGTATTGCGCACCAACCTTTTCTGGGATTGCATTCTTCTTAAAACTGAAAAGGCAGAAGAGTCAAATTACCACTTTCCGCGGTCACTGAGGAGAAACCACCAAGTTTCGAAATATCGGTATATGACCAGGAGTTTATATGTTAGTGAGTTTCCCTCCGTGTTGGAGGATGTCTCCCCCTTGGAGAATATAAGCTTGCTGAAGGCTCATTTTGAGAAGCATTTATTTTATTTTTCCCCATTCACCCACTCATGCACATACTGTTAGTTAGGCAGAATCATCTACCACTGCAGATATGAATGCGTATCTCCCCCTATTTCTTCAATCTAAGACATAAGAGCAAGCTTTGTTATAATTCAATATTCTTGCAGTCATTGCAACACCAAGCTGCTCTGTAAGTTGCTGGAACGGTGCGGTACTTATCCTTGGAATTTATTAGTTTGTTGTATTTTAGTCCCTTGCGGATTCATTCCAAGAACTGGCCCTCAGCACTTGTGTCTTAGAGGATATCGTTTTATATTTTCTACTTTTCACAAGAAAATGTAGCTTGTTTTGCTCTTTTATGATTTTCTTTTGCTTCTTAGGTGGCACCTTTGTTGGTTTTTTGAAAACTCAACAAACATACTACGGTATTGCGCACCAACCTTTTCTGGGATTGCATTCTTCTTAAAACTGAAAAGGCAGAAGAGTCAAATTACCACTTTCCGCGTCACTGAGGAGAAACCACCAAGTTCGAAATATCGGTATATGACCAGGAGTTATATGTTAGTGAGTTTCCCTCCGTGTTGGAGGATGTCTCCCCCTGGAGAATATAAGCTTGCTGAAGGCTCATTTTGAGAAGCATTTATTTTATTTTTCCCCATTCACCCACTCATGCACATACTGTTAGTTAGGCAGAATCATCTACCACTGCAGATATGAATGCGTATCTCCCCCTATTTCTTCAATCTAAGACATAAGAGCAAGCTTTGTTTATAATTCAATATTTCTTGCAGTCATTGCAACACCAAGCTGCTCTGTAAGTTGCTGAACGGTGCGTACTTATCCTTGGAATTTATTAGTTTGTTGTATTTTAGTCCCTTGCGGATTCATTCCAAGAACTGGCCCTCAGCACTTGTGTCTTAGAGGATATCGTTTTATAT
This sequence comes from Conus ventricosus, assembly GCA_018398815.1. Classification (NCBI taxonomy): domain Eukaryota; kingdom Metazoa; phylum Mollusca; class Gastropoda; order Neogastropoda; family Conidae; genus Conus; species Conus ventricosus. Next base: position 36,381,659 of record CM031619.1, on the reverse strand, counting down.
TTCTACTTTTCACAAGAAAATGTAGCTTGTTTTGCTCTTTATATGATTTTCTTTGCTTCTTAGGTGGCACCTTTGGTTGGTTTTTGAAAACTCAACAAACATACTACGGAATTGCGCACCAACCTTTTCTGGGATAGCATTCTTCTTAAAACTGAAAAGGCAGAAGAGTCAAATTACCACTTTCGCGCGTCACTGAGGAGAAACCACCAAGTTTCGAAATATCGGTATATGACCAGGATTATATGTTAGTGAGTTTCCCTCCGTGTTGGAGGATGTCTCCCCCTTGGAGAATATAAGCTGCTGAAGGCTCATTTGAGAAGCATTTATTTTATTTTTTCCCCACTCATATATAATAAATATATATATATATATATATATATATATATATATAGTTAAAACAAGTTAAAAGAGGAATCTTAAAACTATCTACAAATTTGTTTCGAGCGTGTTGCGCTGTCATCAGGATGGTTTTTGGTTTGCCCACCGCCGATGTTATATAGCGTGTGGGCTCCCGTTTGCGGTTGTTTGCACGTGCGGTTGGCTGCACGTGTTTTTTGGGGCTTTCAGGTTTTTGTTTTGGGTGTGTTCACTAACAACGATTTCCATTTATGCCTGCAGTTGTTTACTATTTCTGTTTTGGTGTTTAAAGTTGCTAAGTGTGGTTTGCATAGTATTAACCATTTTTCAGTTAAACATAGGTTGCACCTTTTTGAAACATTGCTGTATGGTGATGCTCTTTTTATGATTTTCCAGGATATATTGTAGCTTGTTTTTGCGTCTTTAAGTTTCAGATATATTTGCTCAGTTCTGTTTGGTTTTTATATTTTTCTTTATTAAATGACTGTTTGTGGTTTGCATATCTGGTTTTGAAGTGGTTTTCAGTGATCCCTATGTATGTTTCATTTTCATTTTCTGATGTCACAGTAGCCTGTATACAATGTTTTTGTGAAGACATTTATTGTTTAGTGGGCACTGCTCCTTTCTGGTGCAATTGCAAGATTTCCTTTCTTCACCCTTCTTTGCTGTGTTGATTTTCATTTTGTTGGATGCGTCAATCAGGTTTTTGAGGTTGGGCATACATGAGTACGATAGTTTGACAGTGTTGTTAAATATTTTGGACAGTTTGTGTTCTTTTGGAAAGAAGTTGTTAGGATTTTGGAAGAATTCTTTCCCTATGTTTTTTTGAGTTTCCCGTCGTATGGGGGGTTATACCATATGAATTTTCTTTTCTATTTTTTCTTGCTTTTATTTGTGTTGTTGTCTGGGTTGTATTGTAATTTGTAATTGTATCTACTTGTTTGTAGTGCCTCCTGGTATTTACTGCTGCATTGTTGAACACTTCCTCACTGCATGGCAGGTTTGATAGTCTATTGTTTATGCCATGGGGTATGGTCTTTAATACAGATGTGGGTGGTTACTTTTAGTGTGTACATAAAGAGGTGTATCGTTGGGTTTCTTGTATGGTTTATATATATGATTGTTGAGATCCAGTGTTATGTCAAGTAGTTCACTACCTTTTTGTTTGCTTCAATGGTAATCTTTAAGTGTGGTTTTGGAAGATTTTGCATAGTTCTTTCCTCTTGTTTTCGATGGTTCTTGGATTGTTGGTTAGTGCAGCAAGGCCATCGTCTCTGTATAGTCCGACTTGTTTTCCGAGTTTTTTCTTGATGTTGGACAGCATGAATAGCCCGACCAGTTCACATGTTTCTGCACCATCATATGATCCCATGGTTACGTCGAATGTTGAGTTTCTGTTGGTTTTCCTGATCCAGGTTTCATTTTTGCTGTGTAGTAATGTTTTCTTGGTGTGGAGAATGATTTCCATTTCTGACCCTGTTATGTCTGTGTGGTATATATATATAATATATATATATATATATATATATATATATACAATAAACAAATATATTCCAAGGATAAGCACTGAGCACCATTCCAGCAACTTACAGAGCAGCTTGGTATTGCAATGACTGCAAGAAATATTCAATTATAAACAGGCAGAATTATCTACCACTGCAGATATGAATGCTTATCTCTCCCCCTATTTCTTCAATCTGAGACATAAGACCAAGCTTTGTTTATAATTGAATATCGCTTGCAGTCATTGCAACACCAAGCTGCTCTGTAAGTTGCTGGAATGGTGCTTGGTACTTATCCTTGGAATTGATTACTTTATTGTAATTTAGTCACTTGCGGATTCATTCTAAGAACTGGCCCTCAGCACTTGTGTCTTAAGAGGTTATCTTTTTATATTTTCTACTTTTCACAAGAAAATGTAGCTTGTTTTGCTCTTTCATGACTTTCGTTTACTTCTTAGGTGGCACCTTTGGTGATTTTTTGAAAACTCAACAAACATACTACGATATTGCACACCTGCCTTTTTCTGGGATAGCATTCTTCTTAAAACCAAAAAGGCCGAGGAGTCAAATTACCATTTTCCGCGGTCACTGAGGAGAAACAATCAGGTTTCGAAATATCGGTATCTGACCAGGAGTTATATGTTAGTGAGTTTCCTCCCCATTGGAGATTGTCTACCCCTTGGAGACTATAAGCTTGCTGAAGGCTCATTTTGAGAAGCATGTATTTTATTTTTCCCCATTCACCCACTCAAGCACATACTGTTAATTAGGCAGAATTATCACCACTGCTGATATGAATGCTTATCTCTCCCCCTATTTCTTCAATCTGAGACATAAGAGCAAGCTTTGTTTATAATTGAATATTTCTTGCAGTCATTGCAACACCAAATTGCTCTGTAAGTTGCTGGAATGGTGCTCGGTACTTATCCTTGGAATTTATTAGTTTATTGTAATTTAGTCCCTTGTGGATTCATTCTAAGAACTGGCCCTCAGCACTTGTGTCTTAAGAGGGTATCTTTTTGTATTTTCTACTTTTCAGAAGAAAATGTAGCTTTTTTTGCTCTTTCATGATTTTCTTTGCTTCTTAGGTGGCACCTTTGGTGGTTTTTTGAAAACTCAACAAACATACTACGGTATTGCACACCAGCCTTTTTCTGGAGTTATATGTTAGTGAGTTCCCTCCCCATTCACCCACTCAAGAATTATCTACCACTTCAGATATGAATGCTTATCTCTCCCCCTATTTCTTCAATATGAGACATAAGAGCAAACTTTGTTTATAATATATATATATATATATATATATATATATATAATATATATATATATATTATACACATACATATATATATATATATATATATAATATATATATATATATATATATATATATATATATATATATATATACATTCTGTTAAAAATATTTCTAAAATGAAGTGCTAAAATCAACAAGCTTGCTTCGAGCCTCTTGCCTCTTGCTCTCTTCAGGATATCCTTTTGGGGCACGCTGTCATTCTTTTATAGCGTGTGGGACCAGATTCCGTTTCTGCATGTGTGATTTAATCTCATTCGCTGCACGTGTGGTCTGTGGTTCTTGTTGGGGTCTGTTCAGGTGGAGTGTGCTAACAAAGATTTCCATTTGTGTCTGCAATTGTTTACTATTTCTACTTTTGCATTCAGAGTTGCTAGGTGTGGTTTACATAATATTAACCATTTTTCTGTGGAGCGTAAATTGCATTTTTTTTAGAAATATTGTTGTATGGTGTTGCTCTTTTTATGATTTTCCATGATATGCTGTACTCTATTTTTTATCTTTGAGTCTCCAAATGTATTTACTCAGCTCTGTTTGGTTTTTGTATTTTTCTTTTTTGAATGACTGTTTATGGTTTGCGTATCTGGTTTCGAAAGGGTTTTCAGTGATCCCTATATATGTTTCTTTTTCATTTTCTGATGATGTATTTGTTTTTTAGTGTTGTTTGGAAACCGTTGTTAGATTTTTTGAATTCAATATTGGTTATCATTCTTTTCATTTTATCTTCAAAGGGTTTCATTTCTTCTATGGCTGGTGGTGATTGCCATGATTTGAAATCGTAGGTGTTTTTGTCCTTTTTTTGCATTTGGGTTCAAGAAAAAGAATGCTTTCCATCTCATATTATGTACAAACTTTTCTGTTTTTATTAAAACAAGTCAAATGCAAAAAAATATTCGTAAGGTAAAAAAAATAAAAAAAACATATCGTGA
>CM031619.1:36342072-36374572 GCA_018398815.1 Conus ventricosus | reverse complement strand
CCAATCATGGTACTGAACCTACTCAACAACCAATACCTCAGTCATCTACTGCATTTACATTGCCACTCCATCTTACAATTGGACTGAGGAAGAAAATGCTGTGTTGCATGAATATTTTGTTTACTTTGGAAAAATGAAAGATGTTGTTACCCAAGCTCAACTGCATGGACCGCAGAAACTGCCAAAAAAAAACAAAAGAAAACTTGAAGCTTTATTCAAAGAAAGGGAAGGTACAATCAAAAAGAGCAGGAAAGAATTTTCAACTCCAGCAGAACTTCATGAATACCTTCTTGCAAACAAAGCTGACATTGAAAAAAAAATAACAAGAGAGGTATTTACAGATAGCCTATTTAACAACGCCGAAAGTGAAGATGAAATCATCAACAGACTGAAAAGAGGGGTCAGGAACATTCGAAGGCAAGATGCACAAACTATCATGATCTACATTCAATTTGGGAATTTTTTGAATTTGTGTAAAGATTGGCATGAGACTCGGCAAAACAGGGGAAAATACAGCAACATTGGGGAGACTGGTTGAAGGAAAAAACTGGATATTCTGATGACCACGCTAGAAAACTGCGTGCACTTGCAAGTGCACTTTTTGGATTTAAACAGTTTTTTGTTGTTGGACTTCCTTTTAAACTTCTTCCTTAGTATACTGAACGCAATTAAAGTCATGCTGCAGGTTGCAGAATATGCCAACTACTGGAAACGATTCCACATGTGCCAACCGACTTGGAGCAGCAACATTCACAGTAGAGCACCTGTCACAAACCACCCAGCAAGGGGATATGACATGATTCTAAAAATAACGGTTATGCATAGCGGGCTCTGCTTTAACTTCTTCTTGCTCCACTTGCTTCAATGACTCCTATTCAACGCCCTGCTTCAAAGGCTGCCTTTTCAGGCGGCCACAGAGTGTACGTTATTCAACTGTCTTGTTTATTAAATCAAGCTTTTGATAATGCACTTGGTGGCCGCTTTGAATAATCTTCAGTTGACAGAGAGACCGACAGCCGGCTTGAATTTACAGCGCTTAAGCCGCGAACCATAAAATCCTTTCACATTTCCCCATGCAAGCACCTCCCTATTTCTTAAATGTTTGTGTGTGTGTGCGTGCGTGTGTGCGTGCGATCGTGCTTGTATATATGCTGTTATTGTTGTTGTCGCTGCTGTCATTATTTTGTTGTTTTACTGATAATAAATATATTATCCACCCCGCCCACCCCCACCCACGCAGCACACACTCAAGTTACTTCTAAGTTCTTACTCAAGTCATCCCAAGTAACTTTTAAGTTCTTACTCAAGTCGTCCTCAAGTCTTACTTAAGTCACTTCTAAGTTCTTACTCAAGTCACTTCTAAGTTCTTAATTAAGTTTTTAATTAAGTCGCCTCAAGTTCTTAATAAGTTCTTGATCAAGTCACCTCAAGTTCTTAACTTAAGTCACCTCAAGTTCATAACTAAGTCATCCTCTAGTACAACCAAGTTCTTATTCAAGTCAACTTATAATTATTTATTAAGTTCTTAAAGTATTATTGCATCTGAAATGGATCAAATGATCTTTTGTTGTTGGCGGTTCTGGCATGCTGTTGTGTTCGGCTTTTGTATTTAGTGGTTGAGATTTTTTTTGACTGCTTTGGTTTTTGCTGTCTTTGTTTATATATTTATAACCGTAATAACCGCCCCCAACAGCAATGCCGCCAAAAAATGACAAGTTGCTTTAAGAAAATATGAAGACTTTGGCGGTGTAGGCAACCCGGTTGTTGTAGGCCTTGAATCAACTTGTTCTGTCGTTTTTATAGCCGGCGTTGAAACAACTGGCTGCGGCTCTAGCACTTTTTCATTATGAGCCATAATTTGTGATTGTAACTGTAATTTTCTTTGTTTGTTCCACTCTGCTATTTTTTTCCTGCTGCAACGCGCCCAGGCTTTTTATGGTCACTTTCTCCTCCGATTCAGTGTTTTCTGATTCTGCTGATTTTCTGGCTCGGTCATTTTGAAGGGAAATAAAATCTTATGATTAAAAGTATTAATCCATGATTTGCGGTGACATAATGTTCCAAATCTGTAATACAGATCACATCCTAGAGACTCTAATGACTTTGTTAAAACTGGATCCTGCGTTAAATCATACATAAAGTCTTGTTCAGAATCAATGGGCGCAAATTTACTTACTAGTTTAGTGTACAAACTAAGAACCGTTTGCCCTACACTTTTTACCATTCTTGATCCTAGTTGCGCTTCATACCTGTTATGATACTTTACAATGTCTTGCGGCGACATCTGTTGAATCTGTTCTATGCTGAATTCATTTCCGAGGAACTGTTTTGTTTTCCCACATGCTGCCAAAGAATACAGTCTTTCTTTTTTTGCATAATAGCTTGGTCATCAACTTGTTCATTTGTAATCACAAGTTCAGGAATGTTTAATAGATCATCAGTGTTCATGTTTTATTACTAAATTAATTATTATTTTGTTTTTAAAATGAGCGCCGAAAAGACTGTTTACCAATCTTGTTTACCATTCTGCTGTTATTGGCGGTCTAAGTATAGGATACACAATGCTTGGATAAAAGCTTGTTAAAAATTAAACCAGCAGATCTTGGCAAACTAGACTTTGAGGATTCAGCAAAGCTGATTGCTATCATTGCAGCATCGTTTGTTACGAAAGATTTTCTAGTTAAGCAAGGAATAATTCCAGACAGTATAAATATGTAAAATAAAAAATCCGTTTATAAAATGGCTTCATTCGTAATGATGATAGGGGCGCTGTGGTTATGCGCTTGCTTTTTAGCGGAAGAATTACGCATTTAGTAAACTGCGGGATGACGGCGAGAGAAAAAGACATAACAAAGCTATGGAGCAACTAGCAGCTGCACAAGTCACTATGAAAGCAGGAATTGAGCAGTTAGATTTTATTAACAACAATCTGAAAAACAGGGACATGCAGCTTACACATTTAAAGATGTTGATCAAGCAATAAAGAATATTTTCTTGTAACAGGCAAACAATCGAGACATTGCCCACCAAAATTCAGCGACTTTTTATCAACCATCAGAAAAACAAAAGATGCAAGAAATCGCGTTATTGTCTTTGGTATGACCGTCGTGTATTTGTGGCATATTGGTGAATAAAATGACAAAATCTATTATTCGCCAAAGGATTGGAAAAGGAAAAAACATCATGGGCCACTTGGTGTTGTTTGCTCTGGCTGCTCTCGCGGTAGTAAGTTGATCTCTCTCTCTCTCTCTCTCTGACTCTCTCTCTCTATGAGAGGTGGGCGAGGAAAGGTAGGGGTCGAGGAGGGAAGATGGGGGAATGGTAGTGGAAGAGGGTGTGATATTCGAATGTCGTGCGGACTTACTCACTTTTTTATCGGTCTCCTTTAGTCGTTTGAAGGCCATCTTCGCGAGATAGTACGATGACCAATCAGCTGCTGGGTCGTCAAGTCAAGATTACTAGCTCCTGCCCTCCCCAGCTCTACGTTGCCTGTATACGGGTGGGAGGGGGCGGGGGGGAGGGGGGCGTGGGGGGCCGGGAAGTAGCTGAGTAGAGAGAAAGTCGCAATAAGGGGGACATTCTGGAGGGGACTGTTATGAGTAATGAAAATTGAATTGCGCGTCCCTTTGTTGGAGTCAGGTCAATCTCGGACGTCAATTAATCCGTTGCTCATTGCTGGCACTAAGGGAATTGTCAGTGGCAACCACCCTGGGATTATGCCGACTGTAGAGGTTCACCTACACCGTTTGTCTCATCACATGTCAAGAAAATAGACATCCAAAATGCTCATGGACTAGATTCAGTTTGGTCTTTTTGATATGTCTACTCAATATTTTTATCAATCCACAGGCATAGGACATAAATTTGACATGTCCTTATGTTGTATTCCAACGATGGTCAACAACATTCATTTTGTACCGTTTTGTTACAACCCTTCAAGACCTTAGACAGCAATCTCATTCCAGTAGAGTAGAGTGTTTTGATCTTTCCACTTGTCTCTTCAGAATAGTTTTGGAATAGAAATGGTATTTTTTTTGTTCAGCACGTAGAATGGTTTTCTGGATTGTGTGCCATGAAAGTATCATGGAACACTGGACGTAGTTAGCAACAGACAAACAGTTGCAGTTGCAGTAGAATTGTTATTGGTTGTTTAGGTTCTAATGTGTTTAATTCAGTTATAACATGTGTAAACCTGGACGTGAAAATAATGATTTTTTTTCAGGTCAAAACCATATTTATTTTGTGTTTTATTTGTCAAAGCATATGGCCTAAGCTTTCAATGAATTTGTTTCTTACAGATGTTCAGTGCAGAAGATAAGTCCCTTTTTGTGGTTTTGGTTCACACGATGCCTGTTTTCGGATGTTAGATACATTTGCGGATCAACATTAGGCCAACAATGTTTGGGATGGCAATTTTTTACTAGCTATTTTATGTATGATACTGCTTGCCCTAATTCTGTCTCCATTTTTATTACTCCGACCTTCCCCCCCGCCCCCTCTGCCTCCTCCTCCATCTCCAATCTGCCCCAATCTCCCCCGTCTCTCCTCCTCTCTCTCTCTCTCTTCTCTCTCTCTCCTCTTCTCTCTCTCTCTACCATTGATGCGAGGAGTCCGTGGTAGCGGTTGGTGGTGGTTAGTGGTAGAGTGTGTGTGTGGTGTGTGTGTGTGTGTGTGTGTGTGTGTGTGTATGTGTGTGTGTGTTAATGTTGTGCTTGTGTGGGCGCGGCGCGCATTTGTGTGGTGTGTGTGTGGTGTGTGTGTGTGTGTGTGTGTGTGTGTGCTGTGAGCGCGCGTTGTGTGTGTGTGTCGTGGCGTTGTGTGTGTGTGTGTGTGTGTGTGTGTGTGTGTGTGTCGTGAGGTGTGCGGCGCGCAAGCGCACAAGCGACGTTTTTGATGTGTTGTGTTGTATGCTTGTGTGTGTGTGTGCGCGCGGCGCGCGCGTTTTTGCGTGTGTGTGTGTGTGTGTGTGTGTGTGTGTGCGTGTCGCTGCGCGCGCCGCGTGCGGGTGGTGCGGACGAGAGAGAGACAGAGCCCACACGCCGAGAGGAGAGACAGAGACAGAGACACAAGCGGAGAGAGAGAGAGAGGGGAACCGAGAGAGAGAGGAGGAGCAATACCAGGTCAATTTGTGAGGTGCTGAAAGGAAGCGGTGCGTATCTCAACAGCAGTAGCAGGACAACTATCTGCAGTGAGTGTCCAGCGGCGTGCTTTGCATGGGAATCAGCTGGGGTTCAGGGTCGGCGGGAGGGGCTGGGTCGGGTTGGTTTGTCGTTTAAGGCGTTGGTGGATCAGGATCAGGGTTGTGTATGGGATGTATAGGAGGGAGGTAACATGGGGGGGACAATGGGAACATCTCGGGCGAGATCAGGAGAAGTGTGGGGAAGGGATACACAGAAGGGGAAGGGAAAAACAAGTTGTCAGTGCAAAGGGTTTGCTACTCCGTCGGTCCGTGTCCACCGCAAACAAATAAGACGAGATGCCACCAGGTTCAACCTCTGTCCCGTGCCTACCAACTGTGACCGCCGGTCATTCGTCGTAGATGACGATCGGCCGCAGCTGCGCTGCCCGGGCAGCTCGCCAGGCTAGTCTGGCCTCGGACCCTGCCATCGTCCGTCAGCCTAGGATCGTCCGCGCTTCCTACGAGTGGCCGTCGTACGTATGCCTTGTCCTCATAGTGCCAATTATGTCTCGTCTTAATTCCTGCTCTTCCTACTCGTTCCCTGACACTTCATTCTTCCGCGGCCCTTACACGTCGGGGCCGCTTCCCATCCTATGCGTCTTCCTGTCCTTCCACGTTGATTATCTTCCCTTCCAATTCTTCTTCTCTTCCCTTCCACTTCTTCTTCCTCTTCCCTACACTTTTCCTCCTTTCTGTTTCCTTTCTTCCTCCTCTTTCCTTCCCCACTTCACACTTCTTCCTCCTCTTCTTTCCACTTCTTCCCTCTCTTCTGTTCTCGTCTTCCTCCACTTTCCTTTCCACTTCCACTTCTTCCTCCCCTTCTCCTTCACTTCTTCCTTCTCTGCTGTTCCTCTCTTCCTCCTCTTTTCCTTCACTTCACACTTTCTTCTCCTCTTCTCTTACACTTCTTCTTCTCATTCCTTTTCCACTTCTTCCTCCTCTTTGTTCCTCTTCTTCCTCATCTTTCTCTTTCCTCTTCTTTCTTTCTCTTCTCTTCCACCTTCTCCTCCTATTTCTGGTTCCTCTCTTCCTCCTCTTTCACTTCCACTTACACTTCTTCCTCCCTTCTCTTCCATTCTTCTTCTCCTTCTCTGCCACTTCTTCCTCCTCTTCTGTTCCTCTCTATCCTCCTTTCACTTCACTTCTTCCTCCTTTACCTTCCACTTCTCCTCCTCTTCTGTTCCTCTCTTCGTACTCTTTCCTTTCCCACTTCCCAACTTTTCCTCCTCTTCAGAGAACAGGAAGAAGGCGGATTTAGCTTTTCCCACCCTCCCAACCAGTTTCGGGGGAGGGAAAAGCTAGGAAATCCGACTCCTTTATCTGTTCTCCTAGTAAACCATTACAAAAACAAACATGCAGTGTAGGATTATCGTTTTATTCATACTAAATTTTACTAAACTTTCAGATTTTAGTTTTTGCTTAATCTGGGGGCGTTTTTTCTGATCATTTTCAATAACATCATTTTTTGGGCGATTACTACAGTCATTTTCCAATAACATCATTTTTGCGCAGAAGGACAGGTCATCAAACAAAGACTTGGCTAGACACTGTGTGAGACAACCCTAATTAGGAGGGTTCGGGGATTGTGGCAGGCATGTTACATGTACGGCCCGGTTTCCAGGGGCGGCCTCCTGTTGATACTGTAATTAACTGTCTGTACCGCCATAGGTGGGCTTCGCGACGCTCACACCTGACCAGGTTATAACTTATGCAATTCATTATGGTGCAATCCGAAAGACCATTTTTGAACTCGAAAAGACCCGAATTCAGATTCTTTCACTGACTGCCCGCACGTGAAGGTTTGTGTTTTATTGTGCTCGGCGTGACTACTGTTGTTTTATTGTGTTGTTTTTGTGTGTGGGGATTTCCAGTTAGGAATGCGTTTAGTGGATTTTTAAAGCTTTGCTGATTGATTTTATAAGTTCATAGCATAGCAGTTTTTTCAGGAAGAAGAAAGGGATTTACTAGGTAGCCCTCTTCACAAGAATATAGCACAGGGAATAGAGGTTCAAACGTGACATCAAGCTCTGTGGATATATTCTATTCACAAACGCCACTTATTATCCCAATCATGCAGTACTGAACCTACTCAACTAACAATACCTCAGTCATCACTGCTATTACATTGCCACTCCATCGTTCAATTGGGACTGAGGAAGAAAGCTGCTGTTGCATGAATATTTTGTTTACTTTGGAAAAATGATCGATGGTTGTACCCATGCTCAACTGCATGGACCGCAGAAATGCCAAAATAAAACAAAAGATAATTGAAAGCGTTATTTCAAAGAAAGGGAGGTCAATGCAAAAAGAGCAGGAAAAGATTTTTCAACAACCCTCCAGCCAGTCTTCATGATTTACCTTCTTGCCAAACAAAGCGACATTGAAGAAAAAAAAAATACCAAGAGAGTATTTACAGATAGCTATGATAACAACGCCGAAAGTTGAAGATGTAATCATCATAAACAGACTGAAAAAGAGGGGGTCCGGAAAGGAACAGTTAGATCGAAGGCAAGATGCACAATACATGATCTACATTCAATTTGGGAATTTTTTGGATTTTGTGTATGTAAAGATTGGCATGAGGACTCGGCATAAACCAGGGGAAAATACAGCTACTTTGGGGGAGAAGGTTGATTGAAGGAAAAAACTGGGAATATTCTGATGACCACCTTGAAAAATGCGTGCACTTGCAAGTGCACTTTATGGATTTAAAAAACAGTTTTTTTGTGTTGGAGCTTCCTTTAAACTTCTTCCTTAGTATACTGAAACGCAATTAATAAGTCATGGGTGCAGGCAGGTTGCAGAATATGCCAACTACTGGAAAACAGATTCACCATGTGCCCCACGACTTGGAGCAGCAACATTCACAGTAGAGCCCTTGTCACAACCACCAGCAAGGCTAAATGACCAAGATTCTAAAAAATATTCGGTTATGCATAGCCGGGGCTCTGCTTTTACTATCTTCTTGCTCCACTTGCTTCAATGCTCCAATTCAACGCCTGCTTAAAAGGCATGGCTTTTAGGCGGGCCAATCAGTGGTACGTTATTCAACTGTCTTGTTTATTAACTTCCAGCTTTTGATAAATGCACGTGGTGGCGCCGCTTGAATATTGAATAATTTCAGTTGACAGGAGAGGAGACCGACAGCCCTTGGCTTGAATTATTTACAGCGCTTTAAAGCGGCGAACCAAAAATACTTCACTTTCCCATGAATGCCAACCCCTAAGACCCCCTATTTCTTAAATGTTTGTGTGTGTGTGCGCTCGGGCGTTTGTTGCGTGCGAATCGATGCTTTGTATATATCTGGTTATTGTTGTTGTCGCTGCTGTTTCCATTTATTTGGTTTGTTTTTTATGATAATAATAAATATATTTTATCCACCACGCCCACCACCCCCACCCCACGCATTGCACAATCCAAGTTTACTTCTAAGTTCTTACTCCAAGTCATCCCCAAAGTAACTTTTAAGTTCTTACTCAAGTTCGTCCTCAAGTTCTGACTTTAAAGTCACTTCTCATGTTCTTACTCAAGTCACTTCTAAGTTCTTAATTAAGTTTTTAATTAGTGTCGCCTCAAGTTAGTTCTTAAAAGTTCGTGATTCAAGATCACCTCAAGTTCTTAACTTAAGTTCACCTCAAGTTAATAACTAAGTCATCCTCTATGTACAACCAAGTTCTTATTCAGTCAACTTATTATTTATTTATATGTTCTTAAAGTTATATGGCATCTGAACTGAAAGGATCAAAATGTTCTTTTGTTGTTGGCGGTTCGGTTCTGGCATGCCATGCTGTTGTGTTCGGCTTTTGTATTTAGTGGTTGAGATTTTTTTGAATTGCTTTGGTTTTTGCGCTTGTCTTTGTTTATATATTTTATAAACCGTTAATAACCGACCCCAACAGCAATGCCGCCAAAAAATGACAATTGCTTTAACGGAAAATTTGAAGACTTTGGCGGTGTTGTTGTAGGCTACCCGGTTGTTGTAGGGCCCTTGAATCAACTTGTTTGTCGTTTTTATAGCCGGCGTTTGAATGAAATGAAACAACTGGCTGCGGCTCTAGCACTTTTTCTTATGAGCCTAATTTGTGATTGTAACTGTAATTTTCTTCTGTTTGTTCCACTCTGCTATTCTTTTTCTGCTGCAATCGCGGCCCAGGCTTTTTTATGGTCACTTTCTCCTCCTTGATTCAGTGTTTTCTTTTTGGATTCTGCTGATTTTCTGGGGGGCTCGGTCATTTTGAAGGGGAATAAGAAAAATCGATATGATTAAAAGTAATTAAATACCATTGATTAGGGTGACAATTAATGTTCCAAAATCTGTAATACAAGTCACATCCTAGAGACTCTAATGACTTTGTTAAAACTGGATCCTGCGTTTTAAATCATACATAAAGTATTGTTCAGATATCAATGGGCGCAAAATTACTTACTAGTTTAGTGTACATAACTATGACCGTTTGCCCTCACTTTTTACCATTCCTTGATCCTAGTGGGCTTCATACCTGTTTGTACTTTACCAACTGCTCTTGCGGCGGAATCGTTGAATCTGTTCTATGCTGAATTTCATTTCCGAGGGTACTGTTTTGTTTTCCCCACCATGTGCCAAAGTACCAACGACATACCGTCTTTCTTTTTTTTGGCATAATAGCTTGGTGTCACAACTTGTTCATTTGTAATCACAAGTTCAGGAATGTTTAATAGATCATCCTGTGTTCTTGTTTTATTTACTTAAATATAATATTATTTTGTTTTTAAAAATGAGCGCCGAAAAAAAAGACTGTTACCAATCTTGTCTACCATTTTCTGCTGATATTGGCGGTCTGTCTAAGTTTAGGATACACACATGCTTGGCTAAAAGTCTTGTTAAAAATTTTAAACAAGCAGAATCTTGGCCAAAACTAGACTTTGAGGAGGATACAGCAAAGCTGATTGCTTTCATGGCAGCATCGTTTGTTACGAACAAAGATGTTCGAGTTTAGCAAGGATAATTCCGACAGTTTAAATATGTAAAATAAAAAATCTTTATAAAATTGGCTTCATTCGTAATGATGATAGGCGGCGCTGTGGGTTAATTTGCGCTTGCTTTTAGCGGAAAGAGTGGAAGTAAATATTAAGCATTTAGTAAACTGTGACGGGATGACGGCGAGAGAAAAAGACATAACAAAGCTATGGAGCAAACCTAAGGCAGACGGCACAAGGATCACTATGGAAAAGCAGAGCAATTGAGCAGTTAGGATTTTTTTAACACAAAAACTACTGAAAAAAAAACAGAGGAAATGCAGCTTAAATTTTTTTACAAAAGATGTTGATCAAGCAATAAAAGAATCTTTTCTTGTACACAGGCAAACCAATCGAGGAAATTGCCCCCTCCAAAACTCAGCGACTTGTATCAACCATCAGAGGAAAAACAAAAGATGCAAGAGAATCGCGTTTATTGTCTTTGGTAGTATGTCCGTCGTGTATTTTGTTTGCGCCATAATATTGGCCTGAATAAAAATGAACAATATCTATTATTCGCCAAAAGGATATTGGAAAAAAGGAATCGCGGCAGGCATATGGGCAATAAAAAAAGCTAAGCCAAGCAGCGGGAGGGTCAGTGATCATAACAGCAACGGAACGGGTTTATCATAAACAAGCGATTTGGCAAATTTACTTTACCTGCTCCTAGACGAATACAGGAGATCACACACTTTGTGAATTCAATACCGAACGGAAATCCATCAAATGATCTTCTTATTTACCCCATGATACGATTAGTACGAAAATAGATTTAAGTACGCACTCACAGGTCATTTGACATTAGCTTCAAGGTACAAAGATTGCAGAGACCCATTAACCACAAAAGAGTGGCTTCTGCTGTTGCTGTTGCCATACAACTGATATACCAACGAGGCCCGCTTAACATTATCCCCGCATGATTCAAGTCGATGATGGAAAAAGAAATATAAAGGCCAAAGGGGTGAATTAATTATTGTTTTTTAAAACTAGAGTTACCTTTAAAAGAGGCATTCCATGGAGGTTCACTGATCAAGGCTTTTAGTTGAATGAAAAACTTGAACAAACAGTTTTATCTGAAAGTCTTTTTTCCTACCAGTATCCACAGAAGAGCTGAATTGGAACAAATTTCTCGCAACACAGAATGGGTTGTAAGACTGCCCTCTGTTCTACGAGCATGAATAATGAAGATTTAAAGGGCTAAAAAACAGCACATAGCAATCAACAAACAAACAATAAAGTTGCTGAAGACTTCCAGTACAAACCGAGCAAACTATTACCGTTTGGTTTAAAAGTAAGGTACCTTTATTTAAATAAACCGGGAGGGGAGAAGCAGAAAAGGGAACACTCGCATCAGGGCAACCGATCCAAGTGTGGTGTGTTGATCATATGAAAATAAAAAGAATTGTAAAGATGAATCCGCCGTGTTTTTTTACGAGAAACTAAAACAACTAACAACCCAGCCTCCTCAAAGATCTTTTTGTGAGAGGAAGGACTGAAACCTGCAGATAATCCCCACCAGACTCAGTTTCCAGTTGCTTAAGTAATTTACCAAACATATATTTGAGCTAAAAATGGAAGCACAGGAACGAAACAAAGTTTGATCAGGAAAGAGACTTGGAATTAATACAGAAATTCATATGATACGAGTTTCTACTATTAAGGAGGATACATTTATGAGGATTCATCAACACATGCTAAACCATCCAGACACTACAACCCAAAAATCCCAAAACTTTTGGAGTACCAGTTATGGGGAAGAAGAAAGGAAAAAAGGAATATCTTGTTATAATAAAAAAAAATTTTGAATAACAATCAAGCAAACATGCAAACACAATTTGGCTGAATTGGATAATGATATGATTGAGCTTTATAATGAAACTTGAGGAAAAAAGTTTTCTCCTGCCGAAATTACTGTACATTTTTGGTCTTAAAACCTCCAGTTGCTTATATTATATTTTTATTTACATAAAATATTTAAGTCTAAAATGGAGGTCAGGACGCGAAGCAAAGAAAAAGAATGATAACGGAGAGAGCTTGAAAAATATACGGTAATTCATTTGATACGAGTTCTTCTATTAGGGAACACTTTTGCAAGGTTTTTCACAATTACATGCTTAAAATCCAGATCACCTACAAACCCAAAATACCAAACTTTGATTATCAGATATGGGGAGGGAATGGAGGGAAACGTTATCTTGAAATAATAAAAAAAATTCGAACAAATCAAGCAAACATGAATACAATTTGGCTGAATTGGATAATGATATGATTGATTCTTATAATAAAATGTTGATTGAATAAAAATATAAACCCCTTAGTGAAGCCCTCAGTGAAGAAGATATATAATTATGGCTCGTTCTCCTGTGTCCAATGCATTATGAAAACTTCTGGATCAACAATACTCGTTTTGTTTTGTTGTTCGTTTAAGGACTTCTTTGTTACAACAGTGGTGTTTGATCTCATGTAGATTTAATCGAGTTTTACGTTGTCATGATGAAAAAGATATGTTTATGGAAACAATGCTTCTTTGTAGTTGTCATGCGATTGGTTTGAATGCCACAACACTGGAGTATTACTTTTGCGTTCTTAATGGTTGTATCCTGGCTCGACATAAATTACTGTATCATTTTCGACCTTAAACCAATAAACTACTTATTCACCCCTCCAAGATAATTCATCCTTCATCTTTCCTAAAACTTTTCTTTTTAACAGAATTGAAGTTAAAGGCGAATCTTTTGGTAATCAGTTGTATCATACCATCCGCATGCCCTTTAGTACTTCTAATTCCATGTTTTATAGATGTCTGCAGTAGGGATATCTATAACAAAAACTCTCTGTATCTGTGTAAAGTACTCTGGTAATCACTCTGGATACGTGGGTTTAAAGTAGTCATAAGAATTCTAAACATCAATAAAGCTTTGATAATTCGAAACACTGGTAAAAACCCAATAAAAGACAGGTTTTCCAATTTGACTTTCTTTTTTCTTATCATTATGCCAAAAAAGTGATCAGGAATGAAATCTTCTGAAGTCTGATAATTAGGTTTTGAAGTCAAGCTTATTGCTTCGTTCTCTATGGTGACCCAATCTGATCATTCTTTGCGCTTGTGGATATTCCTTGAGTCTTCCGAAACAGCTGTTTGTTCATCAGCTTGAAAAGTCTTTTTCTGATGCAATTCTGTGGAGTTAGTTCTGAGATCGTGTTCTTCAGGATGTAGGGTTTCCTGAACTGTTAGTTATCTCACAAGCAGCAAATTACTCGATGGAACAGCTGTTTGCTTTCAAACCAGGCCTCTTAAATAAACAAATTGTAGAAGTTAGAAGTCGGTATTGGACAGAACTAATTTTTTTTGTCCCGATGATTAGGCACAAGTTTAGGCGGTCTCTTTGGATTCATCTTTAGACTTTATGCTGCTAAATGGGGTAAGTCATTATGCAGGTCTGGAGTTCCTGAGAATATTTCTCAAGTCAACTTCTTAGAATGTATCCAGCTGTTGATCAAGGCGTCCAAACTGCTCAACCACTTTAATGCTCTTTGAATGTTTTTTAATATTGTCGCCTGTGTGCATTTTAAAGTTGCGTAGTGGAAGTGTAATTGCGCATAGCCCACCAATCATAAGATTGTTTGATCTCTAATTACATAAGGTAGTTAGAACCTTTTTCTTGGATCTTAAAATCATATAGGTCATTGGTTGTTTTTGCTATACAGTAATGATGCGACGCCCATACTAAATTCCTCCACGCAATCCCGTTTTCATATCATCTGAATCATTGGTAAAATCTGACAATTAAATCAAATGTATTCTTGTAAACTTGAAGAAAGCGTTCCAATCTTCCAGTGCGCAGAAATGTAATGCGCGGGATCCAGGCTATTCTATAATGTTTCATGCAGGTCTTTCTGTATATATTTTCACACAAAATAATGTCCGCCAACAAACATACATCAGCCATTAAGTATGCATCATGATTGTCTCCCATCGTTTTTACTATTAAATACTGCCCACGCATCTCTTGAGCATGCTGTATTCTGTATCACTAATAGCCCTCTTTCCTCTAAGACTAGGAAAGAAACGCGCCTTTAGGCGAAACGTGTATCTTCATCAAACCTTTCCCAACTGTTTCATGTATTCTTAAGGGTGTAAACGCCCGTTCTTCTATACTAAAGGTTGGGTCAATATATTCTTCCGTTATTGGGCAGGGGACTTTAAGGACATCGCCAGAGGGACTCATAATCATCCCACATGGTGCGGCATAGAGTCATACAAAAAGACCATGTTATTTAAACGTGAAAACACACTGTACTTTCTGATGTCTGTGCAATGCATGTTATCCTGAAGGCGTCGTCTTCTGTCTATGCTTTCATTTTAAGAGGAGAGTCGCAAACCTCGCAAGTTATGAACGGAAGAGGGCAGCTTCCATGTCCTTAGGATTAAGTTTAGTTGATGAGTGATTTTCTGTGTGGCTGTCCTCTAAACCTTCACTAATGTGATCATGGTCTTCTCTTACTGTTCGGATTGGCTTCCTCACGGTAGATCATTAGTTCTAAACCGCAAATCCAACAATGTGTGGCTGAGTCATTACTGTTGTTGGTCTTCAGGAGTCATTAAGAATTTCAGAAAGTTTAGCTTATTAGGAACAGGGGGTTAGCAATTGCTGCATGCGTTCTAAGTCTTAGTATTTTGCAGCATCGGTCCCTCTATATAATTCTGGTTTTGAATGGGCACCATCCGACCTGACTACGATTTTTAAAGCAAATGTAAACTACATCTGATCGATTACTCACAAAGGCTGTTTTGTTTTAGGAGGTTCTGTGGCGCCGGCCCCATTCATAAGGAACAAAAAGTGATTCAAAGTCTGCGTAAACAATGTATGGACTTGTTTGCGTTTTTTACAGTTCTTAAAATAACCTTTAGATCCGGGGTTGGGTGCGTCGTGCCGTAATTTGTTCTGTATTTCACAGGTTACAGAACTTTTACAATGTTTTTATATGTTCATGCGCGGCTAGAACGGTGGGAATTCTTGTTAAAACATTTTCTACAGAATTCTTGTTTATTTTCTATGCTTTGAAGTATGCTGCATTATGCAGTAGTCTAATCATTGTGCGTTATCAATGTGGTATATTGCGGTAGCCCCGTTTGTTTGCCAAACATTAGGAGTAAGTCCCAGGGCTTTCGGCCCGGATCACCTAATTGTTGGGCTGTCTTTAGACATCTAATTGGCGCCAAATTTGTTTCCTCAGACCATGTGTATTACATTAAACAGTTATTGGATTTGTTTTGTCGTCAAACTGATCAATCTTTTGTCCACGGCTAACAGGAAAGGATTTCCACTAAAGTTAAGATCATTGATGTTAAGGTGATAGTTAGATTACCTTTCTATGCGATTTAGCGGACGTTAAATGAAGCCTTGCACCTCCCACCCCCCCAAAAACAAACAAATAATTATTTACCCCCCCTTCCAAATCTTTCCATGTTTTACGGAACCCCTGCTTCTTCCTTTTTCACCCCTACCCATCGTCTCTGGCGGCACCAGCGGACAGCCCCGGCATGCAACTCGCATCCCCCACAGCCACCCCCCCCCCCCCTCTCCCCCCCAACACCACTCCCGCCCCCCCCCCCCCCGCCCCCCCCCCCCCCTTCCCTCCTCGCCCCACCCACCTCCCTCACCACCCCCCACCCCTTAGCTGTTTTAATCTGATTCTATTGACTTCGCCCTCGGTCATCCAGTGCCTCTCATTTTGGCTTCTTCAGCGGCCACATCAAACTGTTGTAAGCAGTTGGTCTGCCCAACCAGGTGTTTAAGTCATTAAGTGAAAAGAATAAACTCGGTTGTTGAGTTCGTGACCCAGACTTCTAGATTTTTTCATTTATTGGTTATATAGTCGATTAAAACAGCTAACATTAACTTTAATCAGGCGGGTGTTGTTACTTGTTAGTTTCTTTACTGGAACTTGAGACAGAATTAGAATGAACCAACACTTGCCTTGTTACGTTTGCAGATTCAAGGACTTCTAGATTTATATCATTATTAAAGCTTTTGACAAACGCTACTTCTTAAGCATTCCTTCAAACAATTCGGCCGGGTCCTTCATATATCTTAGCCCATCTTAAGCTGTCTTTTCTAACTTAAAATCTTTATTATAAATTAAAAATATTACTTAATCAGAATCAATCTCAACGGTGCTTTTTGTGCTTGGACTCATAAACTTAAGTATAAACGCCCTTTGTTGTTGTACCTGTGAGCTGTTTAAGACACTGAGTTTAATGTCTCGTGTACGTTTTTTAAACATTCCTGTTTTATCTGCTCCGGTGTGTCTGGCTGTTTGAGAAAAAAATAGCCCTTGCCTTTTTTTTGACAAGATCCAAAACTTTGGTTTTTTTATAGTCATCAAAATCGGGCCTGTAGGTGAGTTAAGTAACGACTAAATTCATATCCGTGATGTTTGAGTCAACTAGCGCTTATGTAATTGTCAGTTTAAACGAACTAAGTTTGCTGTTATTGTTGAACCATAGCAGTGTGCTTTTGGGTTTAGTTTTTAATTTTTTGCGAGGGCAGGCACTTACACTAATGAACACAGGCCGCGTGGCTACAAAGAGGCCCGATGCTAAGTGGCCTACACTCCGTTCTGCTGATAGAGCACTAATAGTCGTTGCTCCCGTATTAACATATGTAACAGCAGTTAAAAGGCAGCCAGAATACCTTCGTTTGGTTTTGCTGTATTTTGAAAGGTCTTGCTCTAGTTGTTGTGCTTTTGCGTTTAATGTTTGTTAACTGAAGGTTTGTTATGTTGGGGGTTTCTACTATCCTTCGTTTGGTGACTTCTGGCGCTGTGGCGCATTTGGATAATAATAACTAAACCTTAATCAGACATTGCTTTTTTTAAAATAAAAAATAATTTTATTGGATATCTTTTAATCTCTTTATCTTGAATATTCAGCTGGGCATTTCTATATTAAAAAACAAATACACGTTAAGTGGTGTATGTCGGCTCTTTTTCTTTATCAATTTGAATATGTTATTATGTCTTACAGTTCTCCCGCGGCCATGTCAAAACTGATTATCCTCCGGTGGCCCTTAGGTCCAAATTCATATAACCGTATTTCTCTGCTCTGTTCTTAATAATGCATCAAGGTCTAACACTGTGAAGCTGTAGTTCTTTAGACACAAGGTCAACTGTTTGGATTTCGACACGCCCACCCCCAAAACAGTTATCTTATTTTCATCAAATTGATGATTGATAAGGTTTTAAGCCCGCTACCGCTAGTGTAGATTTGGTTTAGGGACTGAACTCAATTGTACATTGCACTTTCGTTTTCTTTAGGATTAACAATATTGTCAGTTTGTCTTTTTGAATGGTTCTGTCATTTTCACACACGCAATAAAATACCTTTTATTAAGCGATCTTGCTGCGGCACTAAAAACTAAAATTCCATATAGTGTCTGCCCTGCTTTTCGGATATTTAGAATAAAAAATCACTCTCTTCTAATATATTGTAAATTTTGATGATATTGTTGCTCGGATTCAGACTCGCTAAGTTAGGGACTTGCTAACAACGGCAAACTCTAACGAGATGTCAGAAATGCTGTACTTAGCTTTCGGTTGTATGTTGATTAGATATTAATAACATATTTCGTAGGTCATTTTAAAAGTTCAGTTCATATATGACAATCTGTCTTTTAATGCTCCTTGGAAAAAGTATGGGGCATGCGCTTCGCGTAACAAATCAAAATTAGGGGTATGAAAAAGCGATTTCCATACGACATTTAATTACGGCTACAAACTTTTGCCGTCTTCTTTGATCTTCAGCGGCCTAATTCTATGTTTTAGTGCTTCTTCATTTGCGTTCCTTGAAACGCAGATCAGCCCTTTCGTCTCCCGGTTAGCCCTTAGATCAGAATAGGGTTTTTAAAATTTGTCTGCATTTGGTAAAGAAAATATTTTCTTGTCCCTAAGTTTATAGATATTTTCAATATTTCTTAAGATTGCCCGCCCCAAATTCTGTACAACTGTCCGGTGGGGGTTGTTGTTGATATCGCGTCTATTTTGAAAGTAAGTCGCGCAGAGCATGGCACTTCTCATTCATCCGATCAGTAGGTTCTGGAAATTGACAGTAAGAATTTGATCCCATCAATAGTAGACGGGATTATTTGGAACAGTACATATTCGTATATTTCCATTCACGCCAATGGGCTCATTTCAATTTCTATGGCGGGGGCGTTCAAGAATCGAGCCCTATGTTTGTGACATGTTTTTATAAAACAAAAATAAAAAGTTTAGTATTAAAGAAAATGGCAGGCATTCGGAAGAGTGAAGAAGATTATGATGTTTTTGTATCGTGGAGACGAATGAGTGAATCGGCTCCGCTCTTTGAACCAGCATCGCTCAACGCTCTCAGTGCTGCGTGAATAACAGAAGAAAGGGTTGGAGCATAGCATGTTACCAAATGTTTAGACCTTGTACCTCCCCCAAGTTATAGGACCCTAATGATTTTGAATTAGAAGGCGGCGGTAGGCGGTACAGGAAAAAGGAAAGGCACATGGAGTAAGGAGGGCGGTGCGGTCGCAGGCGTTCAGCGGTATTTAAAAGGCGAAGGCAGGGCAGGCGGGTCAAATGAGGCGGTAAGGCAGGAGGCGGTTCCAGGTCAGGAACAGGCGGTTCATAAGGCGAGGCGGTTCATACGGCGGTGAGGTGCGGGTACAGGCGGAAGGCGGTAGGCGGTACGTGGCAGGCGGTCATTTTGGAGGCGGTCCAGGCGGTTAAGAGTGGCGGCGGAGGCGTTGTCTGGGGGGCGGGGCCGGTTCATAGGAGGCCAGGCGGTCATTTGGAGGCGGAAAGGAGGGAGGCGGTAATAGGAGGGAAAGGCAAGGAGGCGGTCAAGGAGAAGGGCGGTTGAGGCGTGGAGGAAGGTAGGGCGGGTAAAGGCGGAGGCGGTCAACAACCAAAAGGCGGTTCTTTTTAGAGGGGAAGGCGGAGGGCGGTCATTAAGGCGGTCAAAGGAGGCGGTAGGCGGTCATTATAGAGGAGGCGGTCACGGCTTAGGCACAAGGGGGCGCGTCATTTGTTAGGGGCGGGTGGAGGCGGTCGTGAAAGGGGAGGGGCGGTCATCATTAAGGGCAAGGGCGGAGGCGCGGTCTTAGGCGAGAGGACAGGCGGTGAAAGGCAAAAGGACAGGAGGCGGTCATTTTCGGCGTTCAGGCGCGAGGGCATCAGGCGGTAGGAGGTCAAGGGGCAAATGGCGGTCATTCAAGGGGAAGGAGGCGCGTCATTTAACAGGCGGGTCATTTAGGAAGAGCGGAGGCGGTGTCATTAGGAGGAGCGTGGTCTTAAAGGATGGGAAAAGGATAAAGGGGTCAAGGCGGTCGGGGTATGGCAGGGAAGGGAGGAGGCGGATAGGCAAAAGGCCGATGGAGGAGGCGGTATATAGGCCGAGGCGGTCATTTGTTCAGGTGGGCCCGGTCTGGTCGGCGGTAGGAGGAGGCTAGCCTGGACGGCGGGAGGCGGTCATTTGTTAGGAAGCGCGGTGTCATTATAGGGAGGCGGTAATGGCAGGCGGAGGGGGAGGCGGCAGGCGGAAAAAGGGAGGAGGGCCGGGTCATGGGTCATTTCATAAGGGTGCGGCTTCAAGTGGCGGAGCGGTAGGAGGAACGGCGGTCCATAATAAATAAAGGCGGTCATAGGAGGCAAGGGGGGCAGGCAGTGCGGTTTCAATTATTTTTTTACACAGGTAGGGGCGGGCAGGCGGTACAGGAGGAGGCGGAGGCGGATTTGGGGGCGGTCAAAGGCGGCGGCGCGGCGAGGGGCGAGTCAGGCGGAAAGGCGGTCATTAGGAGGCAAGGCGGCGGTCCTTCACGGATGGAAGGCGGAGGGGCGGGTCAAAGGCAGGCAGAGGGGGAGGGGAAAAGACGGGGGGCAAGGAGGAGGCGGGCATTAAGGAGGCGCTGGCGGGAGGAGGCGGTCGGTCATTCGAGAGGGAAGGCGGTAGGGGGTCATTAGAGGTCAAGGTGGGTGGCGGAAAGGCGTCTATAGTCGGTCATAGGCGGTCATAAATAGGCGAGGAGGGGATAGGAGGCGGTGACGCAGGCGACGGGGTTCATTAAGGTGAGGCGGTCCTAAGGCAGGGCGGCAAAGGAAGGGGTCGATGGGGCCAGAGGCGGTCATCGGAAAAGCAGGGGCGGACGGATGGGAAGGGGCGCGGGGTCATTAGGCGGTCAACGGCGGTAGGCGGTCAACTTACGTAAGGAGGCAGGCAGGCGCGGTCGAGGGCGGAAGGCGGTCATGGGGCAGGCGGGAGATGGTAAGGCGGTCAAGGGGCGGTAGGAGGAGGAGGGGCGGGGTCGAAGGCCGGTTAACAGGGCGGTTGGAGCGAGGCAGCTAGGCAGGGGAGGCGGTCATTAGGAGAGCAGGAGGACGGGAAGGCGGTATTAGGGCCGGGCAGAGGCGGTGGTAAGGGTAGGCGGTGAAAAGGGCAGAGGAGGCGGTGCCGGCCGGTCATAGGAAGGGCGAGGGGGGAGGGCGAGCGGTCATTTGGGCGGAATGGCCGAGGATGGAGGCTAGGCGGGTCAAGGCGGTAGGAGAGGAGAGGGCGCGGAAGGAGGAGGCGGAGGCGAGGGCGAAGGCGGTAATGGAGGCAAGTGCGGTCAGGCGGGGGCGGTAGGCAGGAAGGAGGCGGTCATGTTGTTTGTAAGAAACGCCATCAAGGACATCGTGTTGAGTTACACCCATGACGAAACCCCAAATAATCAATCAATCACTTATTTTATTTCTTTTCAAATCATAATCAATATTGAATCAAATTATTATTTCAAAGTTTCAACCCCCAAGTTCCAAGTTTTGAAGCCATGAAGTACACTTAGGACAAAGAACAAAGACTCCAGGTGAGCGTACAAAATCGGCCTTGGCATTTCTAAACCAAAATTAGATAGGGTGGGGAGGAGTTGCCTAAACTTCAAAACTACACTACAAGATCTCCAAACAGATATCCAAATTAAAGATTTAAAGTCAAACTGCGGGTGTGAATCTGGAGAAATATATCAAGCAATAGAAACCAGTTTTTCAGAAAGAAACAGCAAAAACAATTTAATGATTCCTCGATACCCCCGCAAGGAATTTGAGGCTGTAAGAAACATTAGAGGCGAATTAACAGACAATTTAGCAAACTAAGTGAAATAGATGAGCATTATAAAAAGAGGGAAAAAGAAAAACTCGTTGTGGCTGATGACGCCAACTTTGGGCTGGTGGTAAAGAAAGAATAAACCCAAAGACCTAAATGATCTAGAGAAAAAGAAAGATCGGCAAGACTAAAAAGCGGCCGCCCCGTCTACTAACCGGAGGACCAATTACGATCTCAAGTGATCAGAATAAGAGAAACTATCCAAAATATTTTATATGATGGACACGACACTAGCAGAACAGAATACGAACCTGTTTAGAGGAGCAAGGAGAAGTCACATTAGCAAGCGTTATAAGGCCTTAGGATTTGCAATCAAGTTACACTGTTGATGGTTTTTAAGGCGGGGGGGCAGTCAAAGCCCGTGCCTCCGCGACCGCAATCGCCACCATCCACAGCCTAGATAAATATGGAGTAAAAAATTCAGCTTGATCATCTTGACGGCTTTATTAAATAAAAAAATTGCCGGTTTAAGCCGTGGTGCTTTACCAGGTATATTAGGGGGTGTTGTTGTTGTTTGTTGTTAGCTGGCATTTCTTTTGCTTACTGCAGGCAGTGTAGTTGGCTTTATGGTGAGCATTATGGACATTAGTTTCTCTTAATTGTTGTGTTTAATTTTAGTAAGATAAAGACCAAATAAGTAATCCTAGGCCAGTTAATCCAAAAACAGGTGCTGGCATGTCTTTACATATTAATGGTTCATATTTTTTTCGTGTTTGTTCTGCAACGGCCCTTCGGGCCTTTGGGCACAGGGATTGATGACTTATTCTAGGGCGGGTCATCTTGTTTGTTTATCTGCTTGCCCATTATTACTGGCCAGAATTTATTTCGTTTTTCCCGACTTCTGTTCATTGCCTGCCACCAAGGATTCTTTATTGTAGATATTATTTTGTTATACCTGGAGCCTGAGGTCAGAACGGCAGAGCTTGTTTATTAACCAGTGCCCAAACAGCACAAGTCTACTTTCGATCTTGGGTAAATTGTAAAACTTGTTGGTACCTTATTAAATATGAAGGTAAACAACTGTTTGAATTAATGGCGTCTCAAAATTTGTAAGTAATGTTTTTGTGTGCCGTTTAAAGCCAGTAGAAGGATCAGTTAGGCTCGCGATTCGTTTTGTGCTTGCGAGCCTAGCAAACACCAAAACGTAAGTTACGATAGAGTCGTTTATTCGTTTATTCCTGCTTTAGTTAGGCCCTTAGAAGTGTCTAATATATATGTTGGCCATGGTGTTTTATGCTCTTGCTCTATGGACCGAGGTGTGAAACAGTTGTTGCCCTGTAGAGAAGCTGGTTAAAGGAGGATTCCAAGCATAGTATACTTTCTGTGCACGCCCCAAAAATAAGGGGGCCTAGACCATGCTTAAGTCCAACTTTTGTCTAAAGTCTGTCTTAGCCTTAATATTGAATTCGTTTCGTTAAGATCCTTTCAAAAGCCTTCATGTCTTTCTGTTGCGGAAGGATTTAAAAACGTTTGTAATCTTTTGGTATTGGGTTGTGCAGTTCAGTCAAAATATTCCTGAAGGTGTAATAAAAATGGAAATCTGTACAGTGACTCACCAAAGGTTCCGGATGTGATTTAAATGATCAGCATACGACACTCCACACCCAGTTGATGCACAAAACACAGCAAAGTTTAATGGTTCTGAATTAAACTGCATTCGATGACTAAACCACACTTTCGCGATGTGTCTTTTTTTAATAGGAGGGTTAAGATTTGCTTTCAATGGAGTACTAACCTTTACTTGAAAGGTGTCAGACTGAGTCACAGAAATGACAAGAGTATCAGTTGTTATATTGTTTAAGATTTGTAGTGCGGCCCACTGCGGCCCCAACAGAATATTTTGCATTAGTATATTTGAATGCACTAATTTTTTTTCGTTTAAAAAATGGTTGTAACAATAAACTGACTCAAGACCGTCCTTCGTTTTTAGAAACATGCTATTGAACAATTGCGGAGCCATAATGGTCGCGCTTCCATGAAGATATTTTACAATGTCGATGGTTTAATATAAGTGCATCCAAGGAGAATAATAAGATTTAAAACAAATTTAATAATAGAGGACAATTAAGTTTAGCCATGATAACCTTACCTGATGGTTATTAATTTTATTAGGGTTTTGGGCTCCACTAAAAGAGCTATGTAGTAACTTTGACATTATCTCATACTTAACAATGCGAATCTGGAAAACACCTGTTGGTCGTCAAGCCTGAACAAAGAAAAAAGAAGTAGGTTACTCTTTTGATAAAGAGTAGCTAAAAAATGTTTAGGCTTTGCAAACTAACAATCAGGCCCCTTCTAGTTTCAGTGTTATTACACCAAACAAAATACTTATGAGGGGTGAGAAAATCCGCTCGATCTTGCTTACATTCATTACTCTAATGTTCATATGGTTGAGCTGAGCATGATGAAACTTATATGATGGAAGGCCCCTCAACTGTTTAAGAGCTCTTCCATCAGGGAAAGCTGCATATTGCGATTATGAAATTATACAAATTCCCTAACCACTTTAAGTTTAAAAGATTAGTTTGAGGGAGGGGTCGGATATTTAATATAAAAATTGCATGACAAAAACAGGGGGAAAGACGAAAAGCGTGGAAATTTATAAACTGCCACATTGTTTTAGAAATAAAATAATCCGTTGTTACTAAAAATTTAATGTCGTCGCGGGGGCCAGAAGAATCAGGAGTTTTACAAATTAGCCGCTGTGAGGTGGGGTATAACTTTAGAATTAAAAGACCTTGCAGACGTTGGGACCTTTCTTTTGAACAGAATCCGGTTGAGATTGGCCTTTGTATGGCTTTGAGAACACTAAAGATGCGATTATAACCAAAGAGGTTGGGCGACAACAAAAAGTTTCCCTAAAACTAGAGGCAACGGCAATGTAGAAAGAAGAAATTAATGCTGGCATATGATAGAAAATAGTTCGAAAAAACCTGACAGCAAATGGCACTGAGAAACCATAATTTTAGAATGGGAAAAAATTAAATTGAATTTCATAAGCCCAGATTTACATTTTTTAGCCGCCAAAAAAAGTTTCAGACAAAGCACTCAAACTATGGCCCTTTAAATAAGTCTTATGCAGAGGACAAAACAATTGTCAGAACAGAGGATTGAAAATAACGCCGTATGGGATAAAAACGTACATCCTCTCCCAGAAAAGAACGTTTTAAGGAGCTTCTACAAAAATTACAAGTTCCTATTATCCACGCAGGAAAAGGAATGGAAAATAGGAAGGGGACACGTTTCAAAATGATATTTGAAATTTCTGTCTTTAAAGATGTGGAGAGGCGAGAGGGGCATGGGGTTTGGTGGGGCGTTTGTGACGTCCTTATAAAAGGTAGTAATATTAGCTGGCAAAATACTTACAAGTTTAAAGTCTCTTAAAAGTTACTGTCGTTTCGTTATTCACTATGGTGAGGATATTAAGGACATAAAACAAACAAGCAACAAAAATCAGAGTGTTGACTTAAATAGAAACAATCTTTACAGAACGTGATTGGATTAATCTTACCCATTTTAGGGCTCATAGGGTTTTTATTTTACTGTACAGTTTTAACAGCCAGAGAGTATGATAAACATTAATAACTGGGATTAGATCTTCTGCTTCTTCTTTGCGTACGCAGGCTGGATACTCCTGCGGATCATTCCTGGATAGCCAGGCAGTGGAGTTTTGTGTGTATGACCCCTTTTTTATCCCGCCACGCCATTTAAGGCAGCATTACTCCATCTTCGGGGGAATCTGGATTAGATTAAATTCTTTTATCTAAAACCATGGCCGCAGTTAAACTTTTATAACAAAACTCCTCATTGTTCAATTGATTTTGTGGCAGACTGGTTGTGGATAACAATATTTGTTCGTGGACTTATTACAAAACTGTTTATCGCTATCATTTTGATCCATTATTGTGATTTTCTGTCCAACATTATATGGAACAAAGCATATCATGATGAAGGTATATATGGACAGGTATGATGACATATTTTAGTTGATCTAGCAATAACTGAGTGAGTGTTTAGAACAGTTTTATAAACGGTTTGAAGGAAATGCAGGACACTATTTATTATAGATGACTGTTTGGCAGAGAAGATACATTAGTTAAAAAAGAGAAAAACAATTTA
This sequence comes from Conus ventricosus, assembly GCA_018398815.1. Taxonomy (NCBI): domain Eukaryota; kingdom Metazoa; phylum Mollusca; class Gastropoda; order Neogastropoda; family Conidae; genus Conus; species Conus ventricosus. Next base: position 36,349,109 of record CM031619.1, on the reverse strand, counting down.
TCAAAACTAAGCTTTCAGTGGAAGACATGCTAGAATAAGTGTGTGGATTTAATGTCAAAAATATAACTCAGTTTTAAAAATACTTTAGGAACAGGGTATTTAAAGACTGTTAGTTTTATTTCATGGAAAACAGAGGGAGAGACTATTTTCGAAGAATTGTTTGCGTAATTATTAAAAATGATGTTATTGAACATGTTCAGGGAAAAACCACTGGATTTTAAGCAAAAAAAAACTGAAATCTGAAAAGTTTAGTAATTTTGTATTGAAAACGGATATCCCTACACTGATTGTTTGTTTGTTAGGTTTACTAGGAGAGCACAGGAAAAGGCGGATTCCTAGCTTTTCCCACCCAAAATGGTTGGGGTGGGAAAGCTTAGAATCCGCCTTTTCCTGTTCTCTTCTTCTCTTCCACTTCTTCCTTCTCTTCTCTTCTTCTTCCACTTCTTCCTTCTTTTTTCCTTCTTCCTCTCTTCTCTTCCACTTCTTCCTTTCTTCTCTTCCACTTCTTCTCCTCTTCTGTTCCTTCTTCCTCCTCTTTCCTTCCACTTCACCCACTTCTATCTCTCTTCTCTTCACTTTCTTCCTTCTCTTCTCACCACTTCTTCTCCTCTTCTGTTCCTCTCTTCCTCCTCTTTCCTTCCACTTCACACTTCTTCCTCCTCTTCTTCTTCCACTTTTCTTTCTTTCTCTTCCACGTCTTCCTCCTCTTCTGTTCCTCTTTCATCCTCTTTCCTTCCACTTACAACTTTTCTCCTCTTTCTGCCACTTTTCTTCTCTTCTCTGCCATTCTTCCTCCTTCAGTTCCTCTCTTCTCCTTTTCCTTCCACTTCACATTCTTCTCTCTTCTCTTCACTCTTCTTCTCTTTCTGCAACTTCTTCCTCCATTTCTGTTTCCTCTCTTCCTCCTCTTTCCCTTCCACTTCAATTCTTCCTCCTCTTCTCACCACTTCTTCCTTCTCTTCTCTTTACTTCTTCCTCACTTCTGTCCTCCCTTCTCATCTTTCTTCCACTTCAACATTCTTCTCCTCTTTCTTTCAACTTCTTCCTTCCTCTTGTCTCTCCTCTTCCTACTCTTTTCCCTCCCTTCTTCTTCTCATCAACTTCTTCTTCCCATTCTTTCCCCTTTCCTTCCTTTTCCATCTTTTCTCTCCTCCACTTTTCCCTCCTCTTTCTCTGTACTTTTTCCACTCTTTGTCTCTTTGTCCAATCTCTCTCACCTTCTTCTCCTTAATCCCTTCCTCCTGTTCCTCCATTTTCTTCTACCTCTTTCTCCTCCTGCTTTCCTAGGCCTCTCTTCTTTCCTCGGCTGTCCTTCCTCTTTCTTTCTCCCTTTTACCATCTCTTTTCCTCCTTTTTCTTAAACGTTATCCTCTTTACTCCTCTTTCTACTCTTTCTTTCTCCTCTCCTTCCTCTTTCTCTCCTCCTTTTTCCTTCTGTCTACGTCTTTCCTCCTTCTTTTACTCCTTCCTCTTTCGCCTCTTCTTCTCCTTTTATTCCCCTTCTTCCCCTTTTTTCTTCATCTTCTTCTTCCTTCTTTCTTCCTCTTTTCCCCCTTTTCCATCTCTTCTTCCTAATCTCTCCCGCCTATACCCCCGTCATCTGTTCCATCTTTTCGTTCTTTCACTTCTTCCTCCTTCCTTTCATCCGCCCCCCTCCTCCTCTTTCTTCGGTCCTCCTCACTTCTCAGTTCGACCCCCTCCTCCGCCTCTTCCATCTCTTCTGTTCAACCTAATCCTTCTCCTTACTCGACATCTCTCTCTTTCGGTCATTCCCCTCTTTCTCTTCGTTTTTCTTCCCTTCCTCCTCCTTTCTTCTTTTTATCACCCTCTCCCTCAAAAATTTCTCCTTCACTCTTCGCCAGGTCTCCTTCTCCTCTCCATCTCTCCATCGTTGTTTTCCCCCCTTTCCTTCCCCCTCTTCTCCTCCTTCTGTCTCATTTCTCCTCTTCCTCCACCTCTTGCCCACCTCGTCTTTACCCATCTTATTCACCTCTTCCTACCTCCTCTTTGCCCACCTCGTCTTACCATCTATTCCACCTCTGTTCCTTTTCCTCCTTCCTCTTGCCCACTCGTCCTTACCATCTAATCCACTCTAGTTCCTCTTTCTTCCTCCTCTTGCCAACTGTCCTTCCCAAATCTATGCCACCTAGGGTTTCCTCTTCTCTCCTTCTTGCCACTCGCCCTTACCATCTATTCCACCTCTGGTTCTCTTCCTCTCCTCATGCACTCGTCCTTACCATCTATTCCAACCTCTCTTGTTCCTATTCTCCTCCTCTTGCCCATCGCCTACCAATCTATTCCACTCTTGTTCCTCTTCATCCTCCTCTTGCCCACTAGTCCTTTACCATCTATTCCACCTCTTGTTTCTCTTCCTCCTCCTCTTGCCCACTCGTCATTTCCATAGATTCCACTCTTGTTCCTTTTCCTTCTCCTCTTGCCCACTGTCCTTACCATCTATTCACTCTTGTCCTCGTCACTCTCTGCCCACTCGTCTTACCATCTATTTCCACCTTTGTTCCTCTTCCTCCTCTCTTGCACACTGTCCTTACATCATTTCCACTTTGTTCCTCTTCTCTCCTCTTGCCCACTCGTCCTTGCCATCTATTCAACCTCTTTGTTCCTCTTCCTCCTCTCTGGCCCAATCGTCCTTACCATCTAGTCCACCTTTGTTACTCTTCCTCCTCCTCTTGCCCACAGTCCTTACATCTATTCACCTCTTGTTTCCTCTTCTCCTCCTCTTGCCCACCCCTTCGTCCTTACCATCTATTCTAAACCTCTTTTTCCTCTTCCTCCTCATCTTGCCCACTGTCCTTCATCTATTCACCTCTTGTTCCCTCTTCCTCCTCTCTTGCCCACTGTCCTTACCATCTATTCCACCTCTTGTTCTCTTCCTCTCCTCTTGCCACTCGTCCTTACATCTATTCCACCTATTGTTCTCTTCCTCTCCTCTTGCCCACTCGTCCTTACTCTCTATTTCCACTCTTGTTCTCTTCCTCCTCCTCTTGCACTTCGTCCTTACCATCTATTCCACCTTTTGTTCTCTTCCTCCTCCTCTTGCCCTCGTCTTTATCTATTCCAACTCTTGTTCCTCTTCCTCCTCCTCTTGCCCTCTCGTCTTCCTATTCTATTCCACCTTTGTTCCTCTTCTCCTCCCTCTTGCCACTCGTCCTTAACCATTATTCACTCAAGATTCCTCTTCTCCTCCTCTAGTTTCCCCACTCGGTCCTTACCATCTATTCCCTCTTATGTTTCTTTCCTCCTCCTGTCTTGCCACTCGTCCTTACCATCTATTCCATTCTTGTTCTCGTCCTCTCTCTTGCCCACTCGTCATACCATCTATTACCTCTTTTCCTCTTCCTCCTCCTCATGCCACTCCGTCCTTACCATCTATTCACATCTTGTTCTATTCCTCCTCCTCTTGCCCATCGTTTCCTTACCATCTATTCCCCTCTTGTTCCTCTTCTCCTCCTCTTGCCCACTTCGTCCTTACCATCTATTCCACCTCTTGTTCCTCTTCCTCTCTCTTGCCCACTTCTCCCTTACCATCTATACCACCTTCTTGTTCTCATCCTCCTCCTCTTGCCCACTCGTCCTTACCATCTATTCACCTTGTGTTCCTCTTCCTTCCTCCTCTTGCCACTCGTTCCTTACCATTAGTCCACCTCTGGTTCCTCTTCCTCATCCCTTGCCACACGTCCTTCCATCTATTCCACCTTTGTTCCTCTTTCCTCCTCTTGCCCCTCGTCATTACATCTATTCCACCTCTTGTTCCACTTCACACTTCTTCCTCCTCTTCTTTCCACTTCTTCTTCTTTCTCTGCCACTTCTTCCTCCTCTTCTGTTCCTCTCTTCTCCTCTTTCCTTCACTTCACACTTTTCCTCTCTTCTCTTTCCACTTCTTCCTTTCTTCTCTTCAAATTCTTCCTCCACTTCCGGTCCTACCTTCCTCCTCTTTCCTTCCACTTCACACTTTCTCCTCCTCTTCTCTTCCACTTCTTCCTCCTCTTGTCATCACCTCTTCCTACTCTTTTCCCTTTTTTTTTTTTTCCCTTCTTTTCCTCTTCAATTTCTTCTTCCCATTCTTTCCCTTTTTCCTTTTCAATTTTTCCCCTCCTCCTACACTTTTCCTCTCTTTCTCTGTACTTTACCCACTCTTTGTCCACCTTTGTTCCATCTCTCCCACTTTCCTCCATTATCCTTCTCCTGTGCCTCCACGATTTCTTCTACCTCTTTCTGTCCTGTTTTCCTCTGCTCATCTTTCTGGGTGTCCTCCTCTTTCTTCTCCCTTTTTCCATCTCTTTATTCATCCTTTTTCTTAAAACGTTCTCCTCTGTACTCCACCTCTTCTTTTTTCTTCCTCCTCTCCTTCCTCTTTCTCTCCTCTTTTCCTTCCGTCTCGTTTCCTCTTCTTTTCCTCCTTCCTATTTTCGCCTCTTCCTTCTCCTTTTTTTCCCTTCTTCCCCTTTTTTGCCTTCATCTTCTTCTTCCTTCTTTCTTCTCTTTTCCCCCATTTTCCATCTCTTCTTCCTAATCTCTCCCGCCTATCCCCCGTCTTGTTCCATCTCTTCGTTCTTTTTCACTTCTTACCTCATCCTTTCTTCCGCCTCCTCCTCTTTCTTCGGCCTCCTTCACTTCAGTTCGACTCCCTCCTCCGCCTTCCTCTTCTCTTCTGTTCAACCTAATCATTTCTCCTTACTTCGACTCTCTTCTTTCTGTCTTTCCCTCTTTCTTTCGTTTTTCTTCACTTTCCTCCTCCTTTTTCTTTTCTTCCCCTTCCTCTATATCTCCTTCCTACGTTGCCAGTTCATCCTTTCCTCGCATCTTCTCCCTCGTGTTTTACCCCCTTCCCATTTCCGCCTCTTCATGTCTTCTCCTGCCTCCTCTTGCTCTCTCTTGCCCACTCGTCATTACATCTATTCACCTCTTCCTCTCCTCTTGCCCACCTCGTCCTTACCATCTATTCCCCTTCTTGTTCCTCTTTCATCCTCCTCTTGCCCACTCGTCCTTACCATCTATTCCACCTCTTGTTCCTTTACTCCTCTCTTGCCACTGTCCTTACCATCTATTCAACATCTTGTTCCTCTTCTCCTCCTTTGCCCACTGTCCTTCAAAAAAAAAGCCTCAACCTCCCTTTAAATAAAAAAGCCAAGACAATAGTAAAAGAATTAAATAACGCCTATGGGAAAAAACAGTACATCCTCCACAGAAAAGAAACGGTATTAAAGGAAGCTTCTACAAAATTACAGTTCATATCCACGCAGGAAATTAGGAGACACGTTCACAATGATATTTTGAAATTTCTGTCTTTAAAGATGTGGAGAGGATGGGTTGTGGCGTTAGTGACGTCCTTATAAAAGGAATTAATATTAGCTGGCAAAACTTAGACGTTAAACGTCTTAAAGTTACTGTCGTCGTCTTCACAATGGTGAGGATATTAAGACCATAACAACAACAACAAAATCAGTGTTGACTTAAATAGAAACAATCTTACAGAACTGAATTGGATTAATCTTACCCATTTAGCCTCATAGGGTTTTATTATACTGAACAAGTTTTAAACAGAGAGTAATGATAAACATAATAACTGGATTAAGATCTTCTTCTTCTTCTCTGCGTACGCATGCTGATACTCCTCGGACACTCCCTGGATAGCCAGGCATTGGAGTTTTGTGTGTATGACCCTTTTTTATCCCGCCATTAAGGCAGCCATACTCCATCTTCGGGGAAACTGGATTAGATTAAATTCTGTTATAAAACCATGGCGCAGTTAAACTTTATAACAAAAACTCCTCATTGTTCATTGATTTGTGGCAGACTGGTTGTGGAAAAACAATATTTGTCCTGGACTTATTACAAACAGTTTATCGCATAAATTTTGATCATATTGTGATTTCTGTCCAACACTTAAATGGAACAAAGCATATCATGATAGAAGGTTTATATGGACAGATGATGACATATTTTAGTTGATCCTAGCAATAAACTGAGTGAGTGTTTTAGAACAGTTTTATAAACTGTTTTGAAGGAATGCAGACACTATTTATTATAGATGACTGTTCGGCAGAAAGAGACATAGTTAAAAAGAGAAACACTTTATCAAAACTAGCTTTCAGTGGAAGACATGCTAGAATAAGTGTGTGGATTTTATGTCAAAAATATAACTCAGTTTTAAAAGACTTTAGAGAACAGTTAAAGACTGTAGTTTTATTTCACATGAAAGACAGAGACTCATTTGAAGAATGTTTGCGTAAAAATGATGTTATTGAAAATGATCAGGAAAAACACAGGATTAAGCAAAAACTGAAATCTGAAAAGTTTAGTAAATTAGTATTGAAAACGGATAATCCTACACAGTATGTTTGTTTGTAAGGTTTACTAGGAGAGAACAGGAAAGGCGGATTCCTAGCTTTTCCCACCCAAAACTGGTTGAGGGTGGAAAAGCTAGAATCCGCCTTTTTCCCGTTCTCTTCTTCTCTTCCACTTCTTCCTTCTCTTCTCTTCTCTTCCACTTCTTCCTCCTCTTCTGTCCTCTCTTCCTCCTCTTCTCTTCCACTTCTTCCTTCTCTTCTTCCACTTCTTCCTCCCTCTTCTGTTCTCTCTTCCCTCCTCTTTCCTTCCACTTCACACTTCTTCCTCCTCTTCTCTTCCACTTCTTCCTTCTCTTCTCTCCACTTCTTCCCTCCTCTTCTGTTTCCTCTCTTCCTCCTCTTTCCTTCCACTTCACACTTCTTCCTCCTCTTCTCTTCCACTTCTTCCTTCTCTTCTCTTCCACTTCTTCCTCCTCTCTGTCCTCTCCCTTTCCCCCTCTTTCCTTCCACTTCACACTTCTTCCCTCCTCTTCTCTTCCACTTCTTCCTTCTCTTCTCTGCCACTTCTTCCTCCTCTTCTGTTCCTCTCTTCCTCCTCTTTCCTTCCACTTCACACTTCTTCCTCCTCTTCTCTTCCACTTCTTCCTTCTCTTCTCTGCCACTTCTTCCTCCTCTTCTGTTCCTCTCTTCTCCTCTTTCCTTCCACTTCACACTTCTTCCTCCTCTTCT
>CM031619.1:36318822-36337801 GCA_018398815.1 Conus ventricosus | reverse complement strand
TCTTCTCTTCCACTTCTTCTCCTCTTTCTTACCTCTTCCTACTCTTTTCCCTCCTTCTTCTTCCTCTTCAACTTCTCCTTCCCATTCTTTCCACCTTTCCTTCCTTTTCCTCTTTTCCTCCTCCCCACCTTTCTCCTCCTCTTCTCTCTTTTCCACTCTTTCCTACTTTTCTCCTCTCTCCTCTCTCTCCTCTTCCTTCCTCTTGTTCTCCCTTCTCTCTCCTTACCCTCTTTTCTCCTCTTTCCTTCTCCTCTTTTTCCTCCTTTCCTCCCTTTCCTCTCTCCCTTCTCCCCTCTTTTTCCTCTTTTTCTAACTTTCTCCTCCTTTCTCCCCTTTCCTTCTCTTCTTTCCTCCTCTCCTCCTTTTCCCCCTCCTTTTTCCTTCTCTCTACTCTTCCTCCTCTTTTCTCCTCTCCTCTTTCCCTCTTCCTTCCCTTCTTTCCTTCTCCTTTTTCCTTCACTTTTCCTCTTTTCCTTCACTTTTCCTCTTTCTCCCTTCTTCTCTCCTTTCTTCTCCCCCTCTCCCTCTTCTCTTCCATCTCTTTCGTTCTTTCCTTTTCCTCCTCCTTTCTTCGCCTCCTCCTCTTCTTCTTGTCTCCTTCCCTTCTATTCCTCCTCTCTTCCTCCTTCCTTCTTCCTTACCCTTTTCCTTCTTCACATCTCTCTCTTTCGGTCTTCCCCCTTTCTTTGTTTTCTTCCTTTCCTCTCTTTCTTCTTTTCTTCCCCCTCCCTCCTATATTCCTTCTCTTCCCTATTCTCCTTCCTCTCCCCTCTTCCCTCTTTTTCACCCTTTCCTCCCTTCCTCCTCCTTCCTTTCTTTCCTCCTCTTCTCTCCTCTTTCCCCCTCTCCTTACCTCTATTCCCTTTCTCCTCCTCTTCCCCACCTCTCCTTCCACTCTTCCACTCTTTTCCCTTCCTTCCATCTTCCCACTTTCTCCCCCTTTTCCCCCTGTTCCTCTCCTTCCTCTTCCTCCTCTCTTCCTCTTCCCCTCTGTCTCTTCCCTCCTTATTCCCCTTCCTCTCTTTCCACCTCTGCTTCCTTCCTACCTTTCCCTTGCCCCCTCCCCTTCACCATCTTCCACCTCTTGTTCCTCTTCCTCCCCTCTTGCCCACTCGTCCTTACCTTCATTCCACCTCTTGTTCCTCTTCCTCTCTCTTCCCCCTCTCCTTACCATCCATTCCTACCTCTTTTCCTCTTCTCCTCCTCTCCCCTCGTCCTTACCATCTATTCCACCTCTTCTTGTTCCTCTCCTCCTCCCTCTCCACCGTCCTTACCATCTATTCCACCTCTTTTCCTCTTCCTCCTCCTCTTGCCCACCGTCCTTACCTCTATTCCCCTCTTGTTCCTCTTCCTCCTCCTCTTGCCCACTCGTCCTTACCATCTATTCCACCTCTTGTTCCCTTCCCCCCTCTTGCCCCACTGTCCTTACCATCTATTCCACCTCTTGTTCCTCTTCCTCTCTTCCCACTCGTCCTTACCACTATTCCACCTCTTTCCTCTTCCTCCTCCTCTTGCCACTCGTCCTACCATCTATTCCACTCTTGTTCCTCTTTCCCCCTCTTGCCCACTGTCCTTCCATCTATTCCACCTCTTGTTCCTCTTCCTCCTCCTTTGCCCACTCGTCCTACCATCTTTCCACCTCTTGTTCCTCTTCCCCCCTCTTGCCACTCCTACCATCTATTCCACCTCTTGTTCCTCTTCCCCTCCTCTTGCCCCTCGTCCTTACCATCTTTCACCTCTTTTCCTCTCTCCTCCTCTTCCCCTTCCCTCCTATTCCACCTCTGTTCCTCTTCCTCCTCCTCTTGTCCCATCGTCCTTACCATCTATTCCCACCTCTTGTTCCTCTTCCTCCTCTCTTGCCCACTCGTCCTTACCTCTATTCACCTCTTGTTCCTCTTCCTCCTCCTCTTCCCACTGTCTCTTACCCCTCTTTCCCTCTTGTTCCTCTTCTCCTCCTTCCCTTCCCACCCCTTTCCTCTTCCACCTCTCTTCCTCTTCCCCCTTTCCCACCTCTTTCCTCTTTCCCCTCTTTTCCCTCTTCCTCCCTTCTTCCCCTCTGTTCCTCTCCACCTCTTGTTCCTTCCTCCCTTTTCCCACTCTCCTTACCTCTTCTCCCCTTGTTCCCTCTTCCTCCCCTTTCCACTTCCCTCATCTTTCCACCTCTTTTCCTTTCCCCTCCTCTTCCATTCTCTTACCATCTATTCCACCTCTTGTTCCTCTTCCTCCTCCTCTTCCCCTCTCCTTCCCTCTATTCCACCCTTTTCCTCTTCTCTCCTCTTCCTCCCTCCTTGCCCACTCGTCCCTTCCACTATTCCACCTCTTTCCCTCCTCCCCTCTTGCCCACTTCGTCCTTCCATCTTTCCACCTCTTGTTCCTCTTCTCCCTCTTCCTCCTCTTCCTTCCTCTATTCCACCCTTCTTCCTCCCTTCTCTTCCCCTCTTCTTACCTTCATTCCCTTCTTCCTCCTTCTCCCTCTTCCTCCTCTTTCCTTCCATTCCCTTTCCCTCCTTTCTCTTCACTTCCTCCTCTTTCTTCCCTCTTCCTTCTTTTCCCCCTTCTTCTCTCTTCCTTCTTCCTCCCACTTCTCCCTTTCCTCTTTTCCACTTTTCCCTTCTCCTCCACTTTTCCTCCTTTCCTTCTTTCCCCTCTTTTCCTCCTTTCTTCCACTTCCCACTTCCCACCTTCCTTCCTCTTCCTTCCTCCTTTCCTCCACTTTTCTCCTACCCTCTTTCTCCTCTCTCCTCTCCTCTTCTTTCTCCTCTTCCTCCTTCTTTCCTTTTCCCATCCTTTTCCTCCTTTTCCTTAATTCCTCCTTTTCTCACCTCTTCTTCCATTCTTTCCTCTCTCTTCCTCTTTTCCTCCTCCTTTCCTCTCTCTTTCTCTTCTTTTCCCCTCTTTTCCTCCTCTTCTCTCTTATTCCCCTTCCTTCCCCTTTCTTTTCCTCTTTCTTTCTTCCTTTTCTTCCTCTTTTCCCCTTTTCCTTCTTCTTCCTAGTCCTCCTCTTTTCTCCTCCTTTCCTCTCTTTCTCTTTTTCCTTCTTCTCCTCCTTCTTCCCCTCCTTCTTTTCTTCTCCTTCCTTCCTCTTTCCCCCCTCTCCCCTCTTCCTCTTCTTTCACCTATCTTCTCCTTCTTCCACTCTCTCTTTCGCTTTTCCCCTTTTCCTTCTTCTTCTCCCCTTTCCTCCTCTTTCTTCTTTTTCCCCCTTTCCCTCCTTCTCCTTCCTCCGCCTATCCCCCTCTTCTTTCTCCTTCTTCCCTCTTTCATTTCTCCCTCTTCCCCCCTCCCCTCTTCCTCGTCCTCTTCCTTCCTTCATCCTCCCTCCTCTTCCCACTCTTCCTTACCTATTTCCTCTTCCTCTCTCTTTCCTCTTTCCCCTCTTTCCTCTTTCCTCTTCCTTCCTCCTCCTTCTTCTTTTCTTCCCTCTTTCCCCCTCCCTCTTGCCCTTCTCCTTCCCTTCCATCTTCTCCTCTGTTCTCTCCCCCTTTCCCACTCTCCTCTTTCTTCCCTCTTCTCCTCTTCCTCCTCCTCTTCCCCTCTTCCTTCCTCTTTTCCTCTTCCTCCCCCTCTTGCCCACCTCGTCCTTACCATCATTCCACCTCTTGTTCCTCTCCTCCTCCTCCCACTCGTCCTTACCATCTATTCCACCTCTTTTCCTCTTCTCCTCCTCTTTCCCACTCGTCCTCATATCCACCTCTTGTTCCTCTTCCTCCTCCTCTTGCCCACCATCGTCCTTACCATCTATTCCACCTCTTGTTCCTCTTCCTCCTCCTCTTGCCACTCGTCCTTCCCATCTATTCCACCTCTTGTTCCTTTCCTCCTCCCTCTTGCCCCCTTCGTCCTTACCATCTATTCCACCTCTTGTTCCTCTTCCTCCTCCTCTTGCCCTCACTCGTTCCCTTACATCTATTCCACCTCTTGTTCCTCCTTCCTCTTCTCCCTCCTCTCCTTCCACTCTCCTTACCATCTATTCCACCTCTTGTTCCTCTTCCTCCTCCTCTTGCCCACTCGTCCTTACCATCTATTCCCACCTCTTTTCCTCCCTTCCTCCTCCCTTGCCCACTCGTTCTCTTCCATCTATTCCCCCTCTTGTTCCCTTCCTCCTCCTCTTGCCCACTCGTCCTTACCATCTATTCCACCATCTGTTCCTCTTCTCTTCCTCCTCTTCCTCCTCACTTTCGCCTCTTTTACCTTCCTCTATTCCCACTCTCTTGTTCCTCTTCCCTCCTCCTCTTCCCTCTCTCCTTACCATCTATTCCACCTCTTTCCCATTTCCTCCTCCTCTTGCCCACTCGTCCTTATCCATCTATTCCACCTCTTGTTCCCTCTTCCTCCTCCTCTTCCCACTTCGTCCTTACCATCTATTCCACCTCTTGTTCCTCTTCCTCCTCCTTCTTGCCCACTCGTCCTTACCATCTATTCCACCTCTTGTTCCTCTTCCTCCTCCTCTTGCCCACTCGTCCTTACCATCTATTCCACCTCTTGTTCCTCTTCCTCTCTCTCCTCTTGCCCACCTCGTCCTTACCATCTATTCCACCTCTTGTTCCTCTTCCTCCTCCTCTTGCCCACTCGTCCTTACCATCTATTCCACCTCTTGTTCCTCTTCCTCCTCCTCTTGCCCACTCGTCCTTACCATCTATTCCACCTCTTGTTCCTTCCTTCCTCTCCCTCTTTGCCCACTCGTCCTTACCTTCTATTCCACCTCTTGTTCCTCTTCCACCTCTTCTTCTCCACTCTCCTTCCTCTATTCACCTCTTTTCCACTCACACTTCTTCCTCCTCTTCTCTTCCACTTCTTCCTTCTCTTCTCTCTCCACTTCTTTCCTCTCTTCCTCTTTCCTCCTCTTCTCCTTCCCTTCACACTTCTTCCTCTCCTCTTCCTCTTTCCACTTCCTCTCCCTTCTCTTTCCTTCCCTTCCACTTCTCCCTCCTCTTCTTCCCTTCTTCCTCCTCTTCTCCCCTTCCTCCTCTTTCCTTCCACTTCACCTTCTCTCTTCCTCTCTCCTCTCCACTTTCCTTTCCTCCTCTTTGCCTCTCTCCACCTCTTTCCTCTCTTTTCCTCTGCCTTCTTTCCCTCTTGTCTCCTTTTTCTCTCCTTCCCATTCTTTCCCCTCTTCCTTCCTCTTTCTTCTCCTCTTTCTCGTCCCCTTCCTCTCCTCTTTCTCTTCCCTCCCTCTTTCTCTCCTTTCTCCTCCTCTTTTGTCCTAACTTCTCCTTTATCCACCTCTTCCTCCTTTCTTCCTCCTTATTCCCTTTCCTCCTTTCTTCCTCCACTTTTCTTCTCCTCTTTCTCTCCTCTTTCCTCTCCTCTCTTCTCCTTGTTCCCCTCCTTTTCTTCTCTCTTCTTCCTCTCTTCTCCTCTTTCCCCTTTTTTCTTCAACGTCTCCTCCTTTACTCCCCCCCTCTTCCTTCTCTTTCTTCTTTCCTCTCTCCTCCTCCTTTCTTCTCCTCCTCCTCTTTCTTCTCTCTCCTCTTCTTCCTCCTCCTCTTTCCTCTTCTCTTCCCTATCTTCTCCTCTCCATCTCCTTCTTTCGGTCTCTTCCCCTCTCTTGTTTTTCTTCCTTCCTCCTTCTTCTTCCTTCTTTCTCCCTCTCCCTCTTCCTTCCCCTTTTGCCATTCTCTTCCTCATCTCTCCCGCTTCCCCCTCTCTGTTCCCCATCTCCTCTTCGTCTCTTCCTCTTCCTTCCTCCTCCTTTCTCTCGTCCTCCTCTTTCCTCTTCCTCCTTCACTTCTCCGTTGACCCCTCCTCGCCTCTCCTCTTTCTGTTCCAACCTATCCTTCTCCTTACTTTCGACATCCTCTTCTCTTTCGGTCCTTTCCCCTCTTTCTCTATCCCTCTTTGTTCCCTTTCCCTCCTTCTCTTTCCCCTCTCCCTCCATATTCCCCACTCTTTCGCCATTCCCTCCTCCTCTCTCCATCTTCTCCCTCTTGTTTCCCCCCTCTCCCCCTCTCCTCCTTCCTCCCTCTTCCTCCTCTCCTCCCCTCTTGCCCACCTCGCCTTACCATCTTTCACCTCTTCCTCCTCCTCTTGCCCACCTCGTCCTTACCATCTATTCCACCTCTGTCCTCTTCCTCCTCCTCTTGCCCACTCGTCCTTACCATCTATTCCACCTCTTGTTCCTCTTCCTCCTCCTCTTGCCCACTCGTCCTTACCATCTATTCCACCTCTTGTTCCTCTTCCTCCTCCTCTTGCCCACTCGTCCGTACCATCTATTCCACCTCTTGTTCCTCTTCCTCCTCCTCTTGCCCACTCGTCCTTACCATCTATTCCACCTCTTGTTCCTCTTCCTCCTCCTCTTGCCCACTCGTCCTTACCATCTATTCCACCTCTTGTTCCTCTTCCTCCTCCTCTTGCCCACTCGTCCTTACCATCTATTCCACCTCTTGTTCCTCTTCCTCCTCCTCTTGCCCACTCGTCCTTACCATCTATTCCACCTCTTGTTCCTCTTCCTCCTCCTCTTGCCCACTCGTCCTTACCATCTATTCCACCTCTTGTTCCTCTTCCTCCTCCTCTTGCCCACTCGTCCTTACCATCTATTCCACCTCTGTTCCTCTTCCTCCTCCTCTTGCCCACTCGTCCTTACCATCTATTCCACCTCTTGTTCCTTCTGTCATTTTTCTTTTCGTTTTCCTCCTCCTCTCATTCTCCTCCTCAATTTTTCTTCGTCATCCATTCCACCTTTTTCTCCTTCGCTTTTTTTTATAAACCTTTTCCTCCTCTATCTCTCCCTCCCCCCCCCCCCCCCCCCCTCCGCTTCCCCCCTTCCTCCTCCTCTCTTCTGCCTCTTCCTCCTCCTCTTTTTCACTTATTCCTCTTTTGTTCCCCTTCCTCCCTTCCTACCTTCCTTACACTTCTCCCACCTCTCTTCCACCTCCCCATCCCCTTTTTTCCACCTCTCCGTCTTCCTCTCTCTGCTTCTTCCTTCCTTCTCCTTCCCTCTTCTTTTCTTTCTTTCCTTTCTTCCGCATCTTTCTCCTCCTCCTCTCTTCGACTTCTCCTGCTTCCTTTCTTTCTCCTCCACCTCTCGCTCCTCTTCTCTTCCTCCTACTCTCCTCCACCCTTTCCTTCTCCTTTCTTCCCCCTCTTCCTCTACCTCCCTTCCCCCTCTTCCTCTGCCTTCCTTCGACCTCTTCTCTTCGTTTATTTCCAAACTCCACTTCTACCTCCTATTTTTCCCTCACCTATTTCCTCGGGGTTTTTTTTCTTCCTCGTTTCTTCCAATTCTTCCTCCTTTTTTCTTTTTCATTTCTTCTTTTTTTCCCACATCTTCCACCTGTATTCTTCCTGCTGTCTTCCACCTCTCTCTCTCCTCTTTTCCTTCTTTCCTCCTCCATTCTTTCAATCCTTCCTCTTCTTTTCGTTTTCCTCGTTTCTCTCCACATCGTCCATCACCTGTGTCCCTTCTGCTTTCCTCCACATCTTCCTTTACCTGTCTTCCATATCTTCCATCACCTGTCTCCCTTCTCCCTTCTTCCACATCTTCCATCACCAGTCTTCCATATCTTCCATCACCTGTCTTCCATATCTTCCATCACCTGTCTCCCTTCCCCTTTCTTCCACTTCTCCCCCGCCGGGGCCCCCCTTTTCTTCTTCCTCGTCCTTTTCTCCCCCTCCCCCCTTTCTTTCACCTCTTGCTTCTATTCCTCTTGCTTTTCCTGATGTGGACGTGGTTCCCAGGTGCAGGGCTTCCAGAGGAGTGCCAGCTGAAGGCGGACGTGGTCTTCCTCGTGGACACCTCACGGAGCATCAGTAAACGTGACTACAGGGTGCAGGTGGACATTTTGACACATTTCTGTTTGCTTTGGTTCTCGGTAAAGAAGAAAAAAAGGGAGAAAAAAGGTGGAGTGGGTGGGGGGAGTGGGGGGGGGGGGGGGGCGGGTGGTATAGCTTACAAATGTGGACATTGTACTAAGACAGCTCTGCTATAAAAATTACCAATGATTTATTGACTTCCTTCGACGACGATAAAATCTCTGTTCTGGCCCTACTCGACCTTTCAGCTGCCTTTGATGTGATTGACCATGCTATCCTTGTACAAAAACAGCAGCGGGTTTGTGTGTATGTGTGTTTTAAGACTCAGCTCTGTCTTTATATTTGTCCTGTCTAACTGATCATTAATCCTGTCTAACTGGTCGTTTTTCCTGTTTAACTGATCGTTTGTCCTGTCTAATTGATCGTCTTTCCTGTCTAACTGATCGTTTTTCCTGTCTAACTGATCGTTTTTCCTGTCTAACTGATCATTTTTCCTTTCTAACTGATCGTTTGTCCTGTCTAACGGATCGTTTGTCCTGTCTAACTGATCGTTTGTCCTGTCTAACTGATCGTTTTTCTGTCTAACTGATTGTTTTTCTGTCTAACTGATCGTTTGTCCTGTCTAACGGATCGTTTGTCCTGTCTAACTGATTGTTTGTCCTGTCTAACTGATCGTGTTTTCCTGTCTAACTGATTGTTTGTCCTGTCTAACTGATCGTTTTTTCCTGTCTAACTGATCGTTTTTTCTGTCTGATTGTTTTTCTGTCTAACTGATCGTTCTCAGACTGTCTGAGAAATGGGCAGTATTCTCCATCAGTGTCTCTCTCTCATGCTGTAGCCCAGGGTTCTGTCCATGCTGTAGCCCAGGGTTCTGTCCATGAACTCATGCTTTTTTTTCTTTTTGCTCTACGCAGCCCCTGTCTCTGACGTCGTCAGTCGTCACTGTTATGTGTCATGAAAAGTTTGCTGATGATACTCAACCTTTACAAGCCTGCCGCTGTCACAGAAGTCCATAAGCTGATACCTCCAACACCGGAGTGCATCTCTGACCTTAACAATGGATGACTCACAACAAGCCACGACTAAATGACGACAAAAGTGAACTAGCACTTGAAGTTCCTAAAAAAAGAAAATAAAATAAAGAGAGAGAGAGAGAGAGAGAGAGAGAGAGAGAGAGAGAGAGAGAGAGAGCCACGACCAAATGACGACAAAACTGAACTAGCACTTGAAGTTCCTGGAGAGAGAGAGAGAGAGAGAGAGAGAGAGAGAGAGAGAGAGAGAGAGAGAGAGAGAGAGAGAGAGAGATGAAATAAAAAAAATTCCTTAATTACCATTCTACTCCTGAATCTGTTCAGATGAATATTTCCTCTATATCTCTCACCAGCTATGTGTACCCTTGGGGCCACTCTTGGCCAATGCTTAACTTTCAAAACCTTTATTTCCAACAAGTGCGAAACAGCCTTCAAAACCTTTATTTCCAACAACTGCGAAACAGCCTTCAAACCTTTATTTCCAACAACTGCGAAACAGCCTTTCTTGAACTACGCATGACTGGTCGTCTTCGCCACCTTCTCTCTGAGGAAGCAACCAAGACTCCGATGTGTGCCTTTGTCAGTTCCGGATTTCAGGATCAGGATCAGGATCAGGGGCGTTGTATCAAATACAACTTAGCCTATTTAGGCTTTTTACGCCCCTTCTGTATGTATATATCCTTTTTTTTCGTAACCGTTGGTCCAGTCATAGGCTAGCTCAGACCTATTATCCATCAAATTCATATCTAATTTTTGTTAATAATTCATGTTTATCTATGAGGTTCTTAAAAACATTAATACTAGGTGCACGTTTGATGTTAAGTGTTAGTTTATTTCCAAAAGTTGGTTACTCTATTAGTAAAAGTAAATTTTCTTAAATTCGTTCTAGAATATTGTTTAAATATCTTATCTTCACTGTTCCTTGTAACATTCTTCTGCGGAGTACAAAAAAAGCATGCTTTATCAACGTCATCAATTTCATTAAATATCTTGTATGCTTGAATCAAGTCTCATCTTATTCTTCTTGCCTTAAGTGTTGGAAGTTGCAGATATTTTAATCTTTCCTGATATGAGTAATCTTTTATATTATGAATCATCTTGGTTGCTCTTCTTTGTACCTGTTCTAGAGCTTCTGATTGTCTCTTTAGCATTGGATACCATACAGTGTTGCCATATTCAAGAACAGGTCTAACTAGTGTCTTATATAATTGCAAAAAAGTGTCCTTTTCCATAAATGTAAAGGTTCTTTTTATTATTCCAATCATTCTGTTAGCCTTATTAATACTATTTACAATATGATTGTCAAATAGTAAATTTTTGTCAAAAGTCACACCTAGGTCTTTCTCTTCTTCACATTTAGATACTTTTATTTCCTTGCCCCCAATTTTCATTATATACTCCTTTTGTGGGTTTGTTTTACCAATATGAAGTACTTTACATTTTTCTGCATTAAAATATAGACCACTGTACTAATGTTTCAATATCCTTTTGTAATTCCTTATGCAATTTTGGAGAGTTATACAGTTTTGTGTCATCTGCAAAGACTTACATGTACTCTTTAATTCTACAGGGAGATCATTTATAAACACCGTAAATAATATTGGTCCCAAAATACTGCCTTGTGGTATCCCACTAATAACATCAGCACTATGAGAGAAGGAACTACCAATCCTTACCTTCTGAGTTCTTTTTGATAAAAAGTCTCTAACCCAACCAAGTATATTTCCTATTATTCCATAAGACTCTAATTTCTTTAAAAGTCTTTCATGTGGTACTGAATCGAATGCTTTTCTAAAGTCTAAATACAAAACATCTATATTCTCTCCTTTATCTATCTCCTTTGTGAAGTCTTCCATCACTTCTAAAAGTTGAGTCACACAAGACCTTTTTGCACGAAATCCATGTTGACACTCAGCATATAATTTATTTTTCTGTCATATGTTTAATAATAGCCTCTCTAATAAATGATTCTAAAATTTTGCATATAATGCATGTTAAACTCACTGGTCTATAATTTCCTGGATCTGTTCTTGTACCTTTTTTGAATACTGGAATGACTGTAGCTGTTTTCCAATCTGAAGATTTCTTTATCAGATTAGAAAAGAGTATGTAAAGTGGGAAGGCCATCTCCTCGTTTAGCTCTTTTAGTACTCTCGATGGGATGGCATCCGGACCACATGCCTTATTAGGGTTTAAAGATTAAAGTTTCTTTTTTTTGCATCCACTGAAATGTCTACATTTTCTAACACTATGCCTTTTGACCTTGAAGCTGGACTTAGAACAGGCATATTTTTAGTATCTTCCCTTGTGAATACACTAGAAAAAAATGTATTCAAAATATCTGCCTTACCTCTATCTGTCTCCACTGTGTCACCATCCTTAGTCACTAAAGGGCTCACTCCAGTATTCATCTTTGTTTTCGATTGTACATATCTCCAGAAGGCTTTTGGATTTTGTTTACATTCCTTTGATAACTTCTTTTCAAATTCCTTTTTTGCTTTTCTTATTTTTTTTATTACAAGTATTACGTGCTTTAATATAATTTTGATAATCTTTCCCCTGCTTTGTGACTAAGAATCTCTGATACATATATATATTCTTTTTTTTACAAATTTCATTGTCTTTACATTCATCCACTTTGGTTTCTGTTTTTTATTTTTCTTAATAAATTTGTTTTGGAACGTTGTTTTCTATTAAGAATTTAAAATACTTTTAATTTCCACCCAGCATTGTTCTACACTAAGATCATTGAGTTTATTCCAGTCGATCTTCTTCAATTCTTCTTTCATTTGCATAAAATTTCCTCTCTTAAAATTATATGACTGCTTTGATTCTTCTTTCCCTTGCTCCTCTCCTAGGTACAGAGAGAACATTAAAACCTCATGATCACTTTTGCCTATAGGAGCTAAGTGCTTAATGTCTGATATCATATTTTCATCATTAACAAGTACTAAATCTAGTATATTTGATTTTTGTCCCTCCCTGTGTCTTGTTGGTTGTTTCACCATTTGGTTCAGAAATGCATCCTGTAGGTAGTTTATGAACTTTGAACCTCTTTCTCCAGAGCCAGTAGCATGCCAGTCAATATCTGGGAAATTAAAATCTCCAGTAATACAAACATATTTGAATCTTTCTAATCTAATTTGTTTCAGCAACTCAAACATTTTTTCTTCATTTTCAATTGTTGAGTTTGGACTTTTGTAAATAGTTCCAATCAGTATTTTCTGTCTATCCTTATTTAAAAAGGTAATCCACAAGTTTTCATCAAAGTCATTTCCTTTTGTAAACTTGTATACTTTGGCACTTATAGAATCCTTCACATATACAGTTATACCTCTTTTTTGGATTTTCATTGAAAAATAGTTCATAACCTGGCATTGAATATTCGACAGAATTTACCCCTTTTTGGTTTTTCGCTATAGATTCTGTTACTACCATAATGTGAGGTTTATTTTCTTCAGCTAATAGAAGTAACTCATCTTTTTTGTTCAACAGTCCATCTGCATTTGTGTACAAGAACGTGTATGACAGTTCCTGCACAGATTTTCTATCTACATACCTTTTAAAACTATTCACATGTTCTTTGTTCTTGTATTTTGATTGTCAGTTTTCTTCTTTATCATCCTGGCCAGGCCTAGGTTTCCACTGTACTTTCACTATTTTCCCACCTCTGATTCCAATGTCTTTCTCCCCTTTCTCAATCCTTTTTCGAAGCTCTTCCTTAGTTCTTTGTTCTTT
Organism: Conus ventricosus; assembly: GCA_018398815.1. Lineage (NCBI taxonomy): Eukaryota > Metazoa > Mollusca > Gastropoda > Neogastropoda > Conidae > Conus > Conus ventricosus. The sequence goes on along the minus strand of CM031619.1, from coordinate 36,325,283 downwards.
TGTCTTTCAGTTGGTGTGTAGTCTGGGTTTATATATATCCTCTTTTTTGCTCTGTCACCCCTGCATTTATTTTGTGGGCATTTCTCAATATTTCTTTTTTTACCTCCTTGTTTTGGACGCTTACTCTCAGCAGTCTCGGTTTTGTTCCGATGTTGTATTTACCCAGCCTCACTGGATTCTGGACAGTCTCGTCTTTCAATTGAGGACAAATCTTTCCCACCATCTTCTGTATACTCTCCCTCTCCATTTTCATTCTCTCTTCCCTGTTTTCACTCCCACACTCTGGATTTACGGAACAGATTATTGCCATTCCATTCCCACGGGCAGCTCAACGTATCTGCTTGATTGGCGGCAGAAAGTCCCAACAAACAACACTGCTTGTATCATTTCTGTGCTTTGAGAGAGAGAGCGAGAGAGAGAGAGAGAGAGAGAGAGAAGAGAGAGAGAGAGAGAGAGAGAGAGATGTAAGTGTATATATATATATATAATATAATATATATATATATATATTATATACATATACACATATACTTACATCTCTCTCTCTCTCTCGCTCTCTCTGTCTCTCTCTCTCTCTCTCTCTCTCTCTCTCTCTCTCTCTCTCTCTCTCTTTATTATTTTTTTTTAGGAAAGGCGAGCACTAGTTCAGTTTTGTATATATGTTACGCCTAAATCGTGTAATTGCCGATTTCATGTAATAGGCAAAGTTTTGCCGATTTCATGAACTAGGCAAGCGAAATGCCTAGTTCATGAAATCGGCAAATCACCTGCCTATTTCATGAACTAGGCAAAACGTAACTGCCGATTACATGAACTCGGCAAAATGCAAATTCTCAGTTAAACTCTCATGATGCATTTTGCCGATTTCATGAAATAGGCAAGGAAGACACCAAGAAAGTATAGAGTGAACAGACTAGTGGTTGTCCGCTGTTGTGACGCAAGCTCACACACACACACACACACACAGAGTTATTTCTTGTTTTTTTTTTTTTTTTTTGCTTTTTTTTTTTTTTTGCTCTCCCCATCGTCAAGGGCAAAAAATATGAAAAATCTCAGTTGTTATTCTATACGGCGCTATACGGCGCTTAAATGTCTGGCGCTGAAAACAGGAAATCGTTCTCTCATGGACACGATGGAGGGACTTGCATTTGCGTTCATGTTTTAGGCCAACTAGGCAATGTTTTACAATGGAGAGACACCAAACGACGCATAATGATTTTAGTGATTTCAATGGACACCATGGGTTTTAGACGATTTATCATTAAATTTCAAGTTTAAATGTGATCAGCTAGTTTATGTGTTTAGCTAGTTCTCTCTCTATCTCTGTCTTATTTGGCGCTGAAATGGCGCTGAAATGTCATGGAACCTATAGAGACACCAAGGAAGTATAGAGTGTACAGACAACACACATACATCATAGTACACACATGCACGCACGCACACACAGTTTCCAAAACAATGATGAAGAAAATTCTAAATTTGAAGGAATTTGCAAAGGAAAAATCAAACTGTCAAAAATTCAAACTTTCAAACCGTTCTTCGTCTTAACAGTTTTTACATGCTGGTCGTGGGCGGCATGCGCTATTGCACAGGAATCCGTTCTTTAGACAGGAACACCTTTTTGTGAGCAACTTGAAGTGCAGTTGCATCGCCTGTCCATGACCAACTGACAGGGCCCTCACAGCCGATCTGACTGTGATGTCGTTGTCGGGGAACATTTCGGATGAAATTCCTTTGAACTTGGTCAGTTCAATTTGATTCCTTGAAAACCTGCCGGCTAGAATACCGGCCTTTGTACCCACCCGAAAGCCAGAGTCCCCCTTTTCAAGTACAAGACCGATCAAGTCAGCAGGATCTCCCCTCCCACGGTCGAACCAGAGACAGGTATAAGTACGTTGTCTCCAACTTCTATTGTCTTCAGTTTTGCCACTGATCTACTAACCATGCGCTTGGCTTGTTTTCTTAGGTTTTTAGCTGCTTCAGCTCGTAAACAGCTAGCCATGTCACTGGCGTCTGAGACTGCACCCTGGCTCTCTTCGTCGACACTCTGCCCCTCCTCGACACTGTCATATTGACTCACCTCACTCTGACCTTCTCCGAACTCACTCTGACTCAGCTCAATCACAAACTCATCATCTTCGACACTGTCACACGGAATCACCTCACTCACACACTGACTCATCTCACTCACACACTGATTTACCTCACTAACACTCTGGCTCATCTCAGTAGCACTCTGGCTCACCTCACTCAAACTCCATGCTTATGATGCTCTCCTCACCCTGACCCTCCTCACCAGTGCCCCCCTGACCCTCTTCACCAGTGCCCCCCTGACTCTCCTCACCAGTGCCGCCCTGACCCTCTTCACCCTGACCAACTATTTCTAAGAACTCTTCTTCGAGAATTCCGTTGCCAGTTTTCTCCAGGAACTCCACGGGGATTTCTGTTGAGAGCCCCAAGGAGGGTGTTTTGCCAAACATGAGTGTGTACGGCTCCTTCTTCGTTGCTTCACTCACACAGACATTCATTTGCCATTGCACGAACCTGATTCCCAATGTCCAGTTTGGGCAACATGTTATATCTCATCCACGCAGTGAGTTTGTCTTTCATCACCCCATTTGCCCGTTCCACAGATCCCTGTGACTGAGGGTGACGTGGTCTTCCGTTCACGAGGACAAGCTCGGGGAACATAGAAGCCAGTTCTGTGATGATTTTCGCCGTAAATTCTCTGCCATTGTCCGATTGCAGAATCTTTGGTGCCCCGAAATCAAGGAAAATCATTAACAGTTCTCTAGCAACTTCCACAGCGCATTTCGACGTCAGAGGACGGAGAATGTGAAATTTTGGATAGGTGTTCCTGTAATGAAGGATCCATTTAAACGCACCGTCCTTCATGCTCTGCATGTCAACGAGGTCTATCTGACCTCGCTGATTCAAATTCGACACAAGCACAGGACGAACCACAGTTCCCTTAGCAGTCTCTTTTCTTTCCTTTTTTCTTCTGGTAACTTTCTCGACCTCAGCCAGAGTGGCTATTTCAAACGTGGAGAGAACATGGTATTCCTCTCAAATCCCAAATGACAGGGAAGTGTCACAACTGAGCAAGCAGGTCTACGGCTACCTGAAGCAAACTCAGAGTGAAAAACAAACACATTTACTTGTGAGCAGTAAAATGAAGCAAACTCTGTTCTCTCTATACCAGAAACGCAATAAACGGATCACACAGCCACAGTGAAGCAAATTCACTCCTTACAGTACAGGAAACACTTTGACCGGTAGTCAGGCAGTCAATGCCGTGTGTGTGTGTGTGTTGTGTGTGTGTGTGTGTGTGTGTGTGTGTGTGTGTGTGTGTGTGTGTGTGTGTGTGTGTGTGTGTGTGCATGTGCGCGCGCGCGCGCGCGCGTGTGTGTGTGTGTGTGTGTGTGTGTGTGGTGTGTGTGTGCTTGCGTCACCACAGCGGACAACCACTAGTCTGTACACTCTATACTTCCTTGGTGTCTTCCTTGCCTATTTCATGAAATCGGCAAAATGCATCATGAGAGTTTAACTGAGAATTTGCATTTTGCCGAGTTCATGTAATCGGCAGTTACGTTTTGCGTGTGTATGAAGAGAGAGAGAGGGATGCGTATGTGTGTGTGTGTGTGTGTGTGTGTGTGTGTGTGTGTGTGTGTGTATGTGTATGTGTATGTGTGTGTGTGTAAGAGAGAGAGAGAGAGAGAGAGAGAGAGAGAGAGAGAGAGAGAGAGAGAGAGAGAGTCATGGCCCTATTTACGTCAAGTCCTTTATCATAAACCAGAAGTTAATAGACAGACAGAAAATCACGGCATACAGTTGGCATGTGCCTACAACTGCCTATCCAAGGTGGTGTCGTGCAAGCAGTTACACAGTGACGTTACGTACAAAGCACCTGCAGGTGGACAGTTACACAGTGACGTTACGTACAAAGCACCTGCAGGTGGACAGTTACACAGTGACGTTACGTACAAAGCACCTGCAGTGGACAGTTACACAGTGACGTTACGTACAAAGCACCTGCAGGTGGACAGTTACACAGTGACGTTACGTACAAAGCACCTGCAGGTGGACAGTTACACAGTGACGTTACGTACAAAGCACCTGCAGGTGGACAGTTACACAGTGACGTTACGTACAAAGCACCTGCAGGTGGACAGTTACACAGTGACGTTACGTACAAAGCACCTGCAGTGGACAGTTACACAGTGACGTTACGTACAAAGCACCTGCAGGTGGACAGTTACACAGTGACGTTACGTATAAAGCACCTGCAGGTGGACAGTTACACAGTGACGTTACGTACAAAGCACCTGCAGGTGGACAGTTACACAGTGACGTTACGTACAAAGCACCTGCAGGTGGACAGTACACAGTGACGTTACGTACAAAGTTACCTGCAGGTGGACAGTTACACAGTGACGTTACGTACAAAGCACCTGCGGATGGACAGTTACACAGTGACGTTACGTACAAAGCACCTGCGGATGGACAGTTACACAGTGACGTTACGTACAAAGCGACCTGCAGGTGGACTTCCTGGCCAACCTGACCCGCCACATGAACGTCAGCCCCAAGGGCACCACGTGGGCGCCGTCAGCTTCTCCAGGAAGGCCCACGTGGAGTTCTACCTCAACACTTTCAACGACCCCCAGCAGCTGGAAAACAAGATTCGGGACATCCCGTTTCGTCAGGGGGATGTGACAGAAACGTATGAAGGACTGAGGTAAGGCGTGAGGTCTCTCTCTCTCTCTCTCTCTCTCTCTCTCTCTCTCTCTCTCTCTCTCTCTCTCTCTCTCTCTCTCTCTCTCTCTCTCTCCCATGTGCACAAAATGGCCCAGGAGGAGCTGTCGTGTGGTCTAATTGTGCAGTGTTTGATATTGTTCTGTGTGGTTGTCCATTGTGCAGTGTTTGATGTTATGCTGTGTGGTTGTCCAGTGTGCAGTGTCCGATGTTGTTCTGTGTGGTTGTCCAGTGCGCGGTGTTTGATGTTGTTGTGTGTGGTTGTCCAGTGTGCAGTGTTTGATGTTGTTGTGTGTGGCTGTCCAGTGTGCAGTGTTTGATGTTGTGTGTGGTTGTCCAGTGCGCAGTGTTTGATGTTGTTCTGTGTGGTTGTCCAGTTCGCAGTGTTTGATGTTGTTCTGTGTGGTTGTCCGGTGTGCAGTGTTTGATGTTGTGTGGTTGTCCAGTGCACAGTGTTTGATGTTGTTGTGTGTGGTTGTCCAGTGCGCAGTGTTTGATGTTGTTGTGTGTGGTTGTCCAGTGTGCAGTGTTTGATGTTGTTCTGTGTGGTTGTCCAGTTTGCAGTGTTTGCCGTTGTTGTATGTGGTTGTCCAGTGTGCAGTGTTTGATGTTGTGTGTGGTTGTCCAGTGTGCAGTGTCCGATGTTGTTGTGTCTGGTTGTCCAGTCTGCAGTGTTTGATGTTTTGTGTGTGTGGTTGTCCAGTGTGCAGTGTTTGATGTTGTTCTGTGTGGTTGTCCAGTGTGCAGTGTTTGATGTTGTTGTGTGTGGTTGTCCAGTGTGCAGTGTTTGATGTTGTGTGGTTGTCCAGTGCACAGTGTTTGATGTTGTTGTGTGTGGTTGTCCAGTGCGCAGTGTTTGATGTTGTTGTGTGTGGTTGTCCAGTGTGCAGTGTTTGATGTTGTTCTGTGTGGTTGTCCAGTGTGCAGTGTTTGCCGTTGTTGTATGTGGTTGTCCAGTGCGCAGTGTTTGATGTTGTTCTGTGTGTGTTTGTCCAGTGCGCAGTGTTTGATGTTGTTGTGTGTGGTTGTCCAGTGTGCAGTGTTTGATGTTGTTGTGTGTGGTTGTCCAGTGTGCAGTGTTTGATGTTTTTCTGTGTGGTTGTCCAGTGTGCAGTGTTTGATGTTGTTGTGTGTGGTTGTCCAGTGCGCAGTGTTTGATGTTGTTCTGTTTGGTTGTCCAGTGTGCAGTGTTTGATATTGTTGTGTGTGGTTGTCCAGTGTGCAGTGTTTGATGTTGTTGTGTGTGGTTGTCCAGTGCGCAGTGTTTGATGTTGTTGTGTGTGGTTGTCCAGTGCGCAGTGTTTGATGTTGTTGTGTGTGGTTGTCCAGTGTGCAGTGTTTGATGTTGTTCTGTTTGGTTGTCCAGTGTGCAGTGTTTGATGTTGTTGTGTGTGGTTGTCCAATGTGCAGTGTTTGATGTTGTTGTGTGTGGTTGTCCAATGTGCAGTGTTTGATGTTGTTGTGTGTGGTTGTCCAGTGCGCAGTGTTTGATGTTGTTGTATGTGGTTGTCCAGTGTGCAGTGTCTGATGTTGTTGTGTGTGGTTGTCCAGTGTGCAGTGTTTGATATTGTTGTGTGTGGTTGTCCAGTGCGCAGTGTTTGATTTTGTTGTGTGTGGTTGTCCAGTGCGCAGTGTTTGATGTTGTTCTGTGTGGTTGTCCAGTGTGCAGTTTTTGATGTTGTTCTGTTTGGTTGTCCAGTGTGCAG
>CM031619.1:36291322-36306322 GCA_018398815.1 Conus ventricosus | reverse complement strand
GTGTGCCCTTATGCAACTGAATGGCGATTTTTGAATGTTCTGGCAAACAAACTAGATAGGGTTAGGCAGACCTTAGTACATCTACTAGTATGGAGAGGAGTAGTGTGTGGCCGGCACTATCTTCATATAAATGCTCCAAATATACAATGACGGATGTACTACTACTGGCGATTAGAGCCGCCATAATTGCTGTAACTCTGCTAAAGCAAGTTGCAAGCGTCCTACTACTGACGTAAGATCTATTTTTAGATACTGCTCACCGCTGGCCTGGCATTTTGCCAGCATTGATCCGGCTAGAAAGCACCCAAGCAATACTGGGTCAATCAGGCGAGCTCGCCTGATTGACCTAGAAAGCGCTGCAGGCCTACCACTAACGTAAGATCTATTTTTAGATACTGCTGTCGGGGTTGTTTAGAGTTGACTGCCTTGAATTTCCACCAAGCACTTCATGACTTTGTATATATTGCTGTGATTACTGGCTTCACTGCTTCGCTTCAACGTCCTGCTTCAACTTTTTTGGCTGCCGCACACACACGCACGCACGTCCCCCCACCCCCACCCCACGCACGCACGTCCCCCCACCCCCACCCCACGCACGCACGTCCTCCCACCCCACCCCCTGTGTACACCACACACACTCCTACCCCCAAGTCGCCCCAAGTTCTTAATTAAGTTTTTAATTAAGTCACCCCAAGTTCTTAATTAAGTTTTTAATTAAGTTACTTCAAGTTCTTAATAAGTTCTTGATTAAGTTTTAATTAAGTTCTTGATTAAGTCACCTCAAGATCATAACTAAGTCATCCTTTAAGTACAACCAAGTTCTTATAATTATCAAAAAAATACAATCTATGTTTTTATCTTAAATAGTAGATGTCTAATATAGTACACACACGCCTCAAAAAACGTGTCATCGTTGAGGATGTCTTGCTCAGCGTTTTCTGCATAGATCTTAAGGAAGGTCTTACATCCGAAGCAACCGCATTGATTACAATTCTGGTCTATGGAAATGTCTTTTATAGACTCCAGGTCTTTATTTATTGACTTCATCATTTTATAATACGCCATGATCTATTTTTATAAAAAAAATTTAAAATATTATTCCATTATAAATGGATCAAAATGATGCTTTGTTATTGGCGGTTTTGGCGTGCTGGTGTCTTTTTCTGCATTTAGTGGCTCAGATTTTTTGATAGCTTTCGTTTCTGTTGCCATTGTGTATATATTTTATAGCCGTAATAACTGCCCCCAACAGCAGCAATGGCGCAAAAATGGCAACAGTTTTAAGTTCAATATTCCATGAAGACTTTGGGGCCCTTGTATCACATGGAGTTTTTATAGCGGGCATTGAATCAACTTGTTCTGGCGTTGGCGGTGTTATGTTTTCATGATGAGTTATATTCTGCAACATTAATTTTTTTTGTCTGTTCCACTCTGCTAATTTTTTTCCTGCTTCAACACGCCCAGGATTTTTAATGGCCTCCACCTGATTCAGCGTTTTCTGCTGATTTTCTGGCTTGGTTACTTTCTCCACCTGATTCAGTGTTTTCTGGTTCTGCTGATTTTCCAGATCGTTCATTTTGAAGGGAAATAAAATCTATATGATTAAAAGTTATAATCCCATGATTAATGGCGATAACAATGTTCCAAATCTATAGTATAAATCACACCCTAGAGACTCTAATGACTTTGTTAAAACTGGATCTTGCGTTAAATCATACGTAAGATCTTGTTCAGAATCAATGGGAGCAAATCTACTGACTAGTTTAGTGTACAAACTAAGAACCGTTTGCCCCACACTTTTCACCATTCTAGACCCCAGCTGCGCTTCATACCTGTTATGATACTTTAAAATGTCTTGTGGCGACATCTGTTGAATCTGTTCAATGCTGAATTCAGTTCCGAGGAACTGTTTTGTTTTCCCACATGCTGCCAAAGAATACAACCTCTCCTTTTTGGGCATAATAGCTTGGTCATCAGCTTGGTCATTCATAAGTTCAGGAAGGTTTAGGCTGCCTTGTAGCTGTAGGAGATCATCACTGTTCATGTTTTTTAATAATTATAATTATTTTATTTTCTAAAAATGAGCACCGAAAAAACTGTTGCTAACCTTGTATACCATTCTGCTGTTATTGGCGGTCTAAGTGTAGGATACTCAATGCTTGGTAAAAGCTTGTTAAGAATTAAACCAGCAGATCTTGGCAAACTAGACTTTGAGGATTCAGCAAAGCTAATTGCTATCATTGCAGCTTCGGTTGCTACGAAAGATTTTCTAGTTAAGCAAGGAATAATTCCAGACAAAATAAATATGTAAGAAAAAAATACATTTATAAAAAATGGCTTCACTCGCAATAATGATAGGCGGCGCTGTGGTGAATGCGCTTGCTTTTAGCGGAAGTAATTTCGCATTTAGTAAACTGCGGGATGACGGCGAGAGAAAAAGACATAACAAAGCTATGGAGCAACTAGCAGCTGCACAAGACGCCTATGAAAAGCAGAGACTTGAGCAGTTAGATTTTATTAATGACACACTGAAAAAACAGGGGCATGCAGCTTACATATTTAAAGATGTTGATCAAGCAATAAAACAATATTATCTAGTAACAGGCAAACCGGTCCAGACATTGCCCCCACCAAAATTCAGTGACTTTTATCAACCATCAGAAAAACAAAAGATGCAAGAAATCGCGTTTATTGCCGTTGGTATGACCGTTGTGTATTTTGTTGCGCATAATATTGGCTGAATAAAAAATGTACAAAATCTATTATTCGCCCAAAGGATATTGGAAGGGCATCACAGCAATTAAAAAGCTAAGCCAAGCAGCGGGAGTCAGTGAACAAACAGCAAAAGAATGGTTATCTAAACAAGCGATTTGGCAAATTTATTTACCAGCGCCCAAACGAATACAGAGACCGCACTTTGTGAACACAACTCCAAACGACACCCATCAAATGGGTCTTCTATATTTACCCTCTGATACGATTAGACGAAAAAGATTTAAGTACGCACTCACAGTCATTGACATGGCTTCAAGATACAAAGATGCGGAGCCATTAACACAAAAGAGTGCTTCTGCTGTTGCTGTTGCCATACAACTGATATACCAACGAGGCCCTTTAACTTATCCTCGCATGATTCAAGTCGATGATGGGAAAGAATTTAAAGGCCAAGTGAATCAATTATTGTTAAAACACAGAGTTACTATTAGAAGAGGCATTCCGGGAGTTCACAGATCACAGGCTTTAGTTGAAAACTTTAACAAACAGTTAGCCGAAAGACTTTTCTCCTACCAGTATCACAGAGAGCTTATTGACAATTCTCGCAACACAGAATGGGTTAGAAGACTGCCCTCAGTTTTGCGCACAATGAATAATGAAGAATTTAAAGGGCTAAAACCAGTACAAGCAATCAAAAGAAAAACAATAAATGTTGTTGAAGGAGAGTCTTCATCCGGCAAACTATTACCGTTTGGTTTAAAAGTAAGGTACCTTTATTTACCGGGGGAAGCAGAAGGGGACACTCGCATCAGGGCAACAGATCCTGTTTGGAGTGTTGATCCATATGAAATAAAAAGAATTGTAAAAATGAATCCGCCCGTGTATTATTTACGAGAAACTGACACAACAAAACAACCAGCTCCTCAAAGATCTTTTGTGAAGGAAGAACTGCAGATAATCCCACCGGGCACAGTTCCGCTTTAATTAATTTACGGTTCTCCAGTGCCCAATTGCATATGAAAACTCTGGATTAACAAATACTCGTTTTGTGTTTGTTCTATCTAACGACTTCTTTGTTACAACTGTTGTGTTGATCTCGTGTAGATTAGATCGCAGTTTTACGTTGTCATGATGAAAAGTCTTATTGCCAAACAATGCTTCTTTGTAGTTGTCATGTGATATGTTTGACTGCACAACGCTGCGAGATATTCCCTTTGCTTTCTTAATGATTTTCTCCTGGCTCGAAATACTGTACATTTTTGACCTTAACCCCACATACTCCTTAATCACCTTTCCAGATAATTCATCCTTCATCTTTCCTAAAACCTTCTTGTTAGTAATTGAATGTAAAGGCGAGTCTTTAGGGTAATCGGATGTATCATACCATCCTGCATGCCCTTTAGCTACTTCGGTTTCCATGTCTTTATAGATGTCTTCAGTAGGAATATCTATAACAAAACTGTCTGTATCTGTGTAAAGTACTCTGGACTCAGGATACGAGGGCTTAAAGTAGTCATAAAGAAACTCTAACATCAAAAGCTTTGATAATTCTAAAACAGTAAACCCAATAAATACAGGTTTGTCCAATTTGACTTTCTTTTTTTTCATCATTATGCCAAAAAGCTGATCATGAAATCTTCTAAAGTCCTGATAATTAGGTTTAGAAGTCAGCTTAATTGCTTCGTTCTCTCTGGTAACCAATCTGACATCTTTACGCTTGTGCGGATTCTCCATAGTCTTTCCAAAACAGCTGTTGTTCATCAACTTGAAAAAGTCTTTTTCTGAAGCATCTGTGGTTTTTAGTTCTGAGATCAGTGTTCTTCATGATGTATGGTTTCATGAACTGTTCTTGATCAAAAGCAATAATACGATGAACAGCTGTTAACTTCAAACCGTGTCTTAAATAAAATTGTAGAAGTCTGTAATGGCAGACATAATTTTTTTTTCCCCGAAGATTAGGCACAAGTTTAGGTGGTTCTCTTGGATCCATCTTTAGACTTTCTGCTGCTAATGGATAGTCATTATGCAGGTCATGGAGTTCATAAGGATATTCTAAATCAACTTCTAGAATGTATCCGCGCTGTTGATCAGGCGTTAAACTGCCCAACCACTTTAATGCCTTTTGAATATTTTTCGGATCACCGCCTGTGTACATTTTAAAGTTGCGTAATGGAAGTGATTGCGCCATTGCCCAACCATACAGATTGTTTGCATCTAAATACATGAGATAGTTAGACTTTTTACTCGGATCATAGTCGTCCAAGTATTTGTTGTTTGCTTTACAGTAATGATGCGACGCCATACTAATTCCTCCACGCAATCCGTTTTCAATCATCTGAATCATTGGTAGGTCAGACAATAAATCAATCTGTACTCCAGTAAACTTTAAGAAAGCGTCCCAACTCATCCCGGGCGCAGAAATATAATGCGCAGGATCCAAGCTATAATGTTTCATGCAGGTCTTTCTATAGTTTTCAAAGACGTCCGCCAACAAACATACATCTGCCATTAAATAGGAGTCATGATAGTCTCCCATCGTTTTACAATCTAACTTTTGCCAAGCATCTTGAGCATGCTGGTAATCAGAATCACTAATGTCCTTTCCTCTGAGACTAGAAAAGAACGCGCCTTTAGGAGGAAGTGTGTCTTCATCAAACCTTTCCCAACTGTTCATGTACTCATAAGGATAAACGCCCTTTTTAACGAGAGTTGGGTCAAAATATTCTTCCGTTATTGGGCAGGACTTTAAGGACATAGCTAGTGACTCTAATGATCCCATCATGTGTTGCATAGAGTCATAAAAGACATGTTATTTAGATAAAGCACATGTACTTTTCTGATGACTGTGCAATGCATGCTACCCTGAAGGCGCTGGTTACTGCTTGCATTATAAGGTGAGAGTCGTAACCTCGCAAGTTATGAAAGAATACAGGCAGCTTCCATGTCTTAGGATCAAACTTTAGTTGAAGATTGCATTTACTGTGCGCTGCACCTCTAAACTTCCCACTAATGTGATCATGGTCTCTACTGTTGGATTCTCTGCGTCTGATGAGAGGCCTAAACCACAAATCCAACAGTGAGTGGCTGAGGCATACTGTTGTTGGTCTTCAGACGTCATCATGATTTCAGATAAATTCAGATTATTAGAACAATCATTACGCACTTGCTGCATGCGCTGTAAAAATCTTCTAGCCGCATCTGGTCCTATATAATTCTGGTTCTGAATAAACGCCACCGACCTGACAACAATGAAGGCAAATGAACAAATCTGATGATTACTCATTAAGACTGTTTTTCGAAGTTTTTGTGGCGCTGGCCCTTCATAAGGTACAATGAGTGATTCAAAGTCTGCGTAAACAACATATGGAGAATGTTGCAGCCGTTTCCAGTTCTTAAAACTAACTTAGATCCTGGCGGGGGCGTAGTTAGTTCTGTCTTACAGTCTACAGAACTTTTACAATGTTTCTTATGTTCGCTCGCGGCTTGCACAGATGGAATTCCTTGTTAAACATTTTCTGCAGAATTCTTGTATGTTGTGTTTTTTGGGAAGTATGCGCCAAAATCTGCTCATTGTGCGTATCAATGTGTAATGGGGCAGCCTGCTGGCGAAAACATTAGGAGTAAGTCCACATGACTTTTGGCTGGTTCGCCTATTGTTGGACTGTTCTTGGACACTTTAATTGGCACCAAATTTGTTTCCTCATCCCATGTGTATACATTAACAGTTATTGGGTTGTTTTGTTCTTTCAAACTGATCAATTTGGTCTACACATAACAGGAAAGGATATTCCATTGAAGTTAAGATCTTTGGCGTATTGCCGATAGTTAGTCACTCTCTCTGCGTGTTCGCGGACATGATGCAGCCTTGCAAGAACGCACCACATGAAACATTTGTTGTCTGAATTCTTTATGTTTAAAACTGCTCTCTTTTAAAACCAACTCTCGGGTAGCGGAATGTAAGCCTTGCTACAATCGGTGCATACTTAGCCTGTTTTAATCTAATCTCTAAGACTTCGCCCTCTGACCAACCAGAGCCTCTCATTTTTAGCTTCTCAGCGGCCACATCAAACTGTGTAAGCAGTTCGTCTGCCCAACCGGGTGTTAAGTCATTATGAGAAAGAATAGTCTGCTGTTTAGTTGAGACCCAGACTTCTAGGTTTTCTTCATTTATTGTTACATAGTCGATTAAAACAGCTAACATTACTTTAACTGGCGGGTCTATTGTTTAGTTTGCCTGGAACTTGAGAAATAGCATGAACAACACTTGCCTGTACGTTTGTTGGGTCAATGACTTCTAAATCAATATCATTCAGTGCTCTGATAAACGCTCTCTCTCGAGCATTCCTTTAAAAAATTCGTCTTGTCCTTCATATATCTTAGCCATGCTGTCTTTCTTTTCTAAGCCAACATATTTATTTAAATTAAAAAAAATACAACGGCTTAATCAGAATCAATATCGACAGTCTTTTTGCGCTTGGACTCATAAACTAAAGTATAAACGCCCTTTGGCATTGTTAATGTGAGCTGTTTAGACAGAGTTTAATGTTTCGTTTACTTTTTTTAAGCATTCCTTTTTTATCTGCTCGGGTCTGGCCGTTGAGAAAAACTTGTCCCGCTTTCTTTGAAGATCAAACTTTTGTCTTTTATAGTCATCAAAATCGGCCTGTAAACGATTAAATTCTTCATCCGTGATGTTTGAGTCAGCTAGTGCTTTATTTATTGTCAGTTTGAACGAGCTAAGTTTAGCTGTTATTAGTTGAACCATAGCTGTGTGCTTTTGGAGTTTAGTTTTTATTTTTTTGCTAGCAGCACCTACAGCTAATGAACACAGGCCAAGAGCTAAAGACACAACCACCTAGAGGTAAAGCTGCGGGTGCACCAATACCTGTTGCTAAGAGACCAACACTCGTTCCTGCTGATAGAGCGCTTATAGTCGATGTTCCAGTATTAACATATGTAACAGCATTAAAGGCAGCAGAATACCTTCGTTTGGTTTTGCTGTATTTGAAAGGTCCTGCTCTAGTTTTTGTTGCATTTGTGTAATGTTTGTTAATCTGAAGGTTTTTACTTCAGGGGTTTCTATAACAGCAGAATTGCCTGCTATCTCTTCTCTTGGCATCTCCGGTGCTGTAGGCACATTTGGATAAACCTTAACAGACATGCTTTTTATAAAATGAAAAATAATTTAGTATAATACATAGTCTAATCTGTTTTCTTGAATATTCAGCTGCGCATCATATAATAAAAACAAATGTACATTAAGCGGTTTATCGGCTTCTTCTTCTTTATCAATTTGAATGTTTATTACGTCTCTCACTTTTCTCCCGCTTCCATACAACTCATTATCCTCTGTTGACCTTAGGTCAATCCATAAACCGTATTTTGTTGTTAAATAATCATCAAGCCTAACATTGTGAAGATGTAAATCTTTAGACACTAGGTCTGCTGTTGGATTTCTACCCTCCCACCCCCAAACAATTTTTCTTATTTCGTCAAAATGATGATAAGGTCTAAGCCCGCTAGCGTAGATTTGGTTAGGACTACCGTCAATTGTACATTGCACTTTCGTTATTTTAGGATTAAAAAGCTTTTCACTTGCTCTTTTGAACGGTTCTTCATCTTCACACAGCAATAAAATACCTTTAAGTGAATGTGCTGCAACGCTAAAACTAAAATTCCATATAGTGTCTGCCCTGCTTCTGGGATATGTTGTATGATGAATCACTCTTTCGTAATATATTGCTAATTTTGACTCATATTGATCCTTAATCAGCTTTGCTAATTTAGGGTTGCTAACAACGTCAAACTCTAACGAGATGTCAGAAATGCTGTACTTTGCTTCGGTGTCTGAATGATTTGATAACACGTTTGTATTCGTTAAAAGTTAGTTCATATGACAATCTGTCTTTTAATGCTCCTTGAAAGTATGGTGCATGCGCTTTTAACAACTCAAAATCTAAGGGAATGGGAAAGCGATTTCCATACGCAAACTTTACGGCTACATACTTTTTGCCGTCTTTAGTATCTCCAGCGCCTATTCTATGTTTTAGCGCTTCTTCATTTTCGATTCCTTGAACGCAAGATCGGCCCTTTCATTCCCAGTTAGCCATAGATCAGAATAGGTTAAAAATATGTCTGCATTGTGTAAAGAAAATATTTCTTGCCCCTCAAGTTTTATAGAAATTTTCTTAACGATTGCCCGCCCCAGATTCTGTACAACTGTCCTGTTTGGGTCTGTTGTTGAAGCGAGTTCTATTTTGAAAGTAAGACGAGCAGAGCCTGGCACAATCACTTCATACCGCTCTAGGTCTGGAAATTTGACAGTAAGAATTTGATCTGCATCAATAGTAGATGGATTATTTGGAAACAGTAATATTCCGTTTATTTCCCTTCACGCCTTGGGGCTCTTTCAGTCTTCTATACGGGTCAAGAATCGAGCCATGTGCTGACATTTTTTTATAACAAAATAAAAAGTTAATTATTTAAAACATGGCAGGAATTGAAGATGAAGAAGATTATGATGTTTTTGACCCTGGAGACGATATGAGTGAAATGATCCCTTTGACACGGCATCGCTCAGCGCTCTCAATGCGGCGTGAATTAACAGAAAGTACGGTCGGAGCATTTTACAAAAGTTTAGGTCAAGAACCTCCCGAATTTATAGACCCAAATGATTTTGAATTAGAAGATGGTCATTTGTTTGTAAAGGGCGATCAAGGAGAATCTGTTCGGCTTACAACTAAACCAGACCCATCAAAGTTTTTAGCCAAGAGTACAATTATACAAAGACTCAGTGTGAAAGATCAAAATCGCCTTGCATTGCTAGACCAAAATTAGATAGGGAGGCAGTTTCTAAACTTCAAAAACACACTACAAGAACTCCCAACAGCTAACCAAATACAAAACATGGAACTTAAGAATTAAATCAATCGGCAGATGAAATAATAAATGCAATAGAAGCAGAAACCAGTTTTTCAGAAGAAACAGCTTTAAAGACTATACCACGACTCCCCGCTACCCATGCGAGAAATAGCGGCCCTTGATCATGCTTTGAGAAGGATCAGAGGCGAATTAACAAACAATTTAGCAAAACTAGGTGAACTAGATGAGCATATAAAAAGAGAAAAAGAAAAACTCGTTGAGGCTGACGACCGCATCGTAGGGCGTGAGATTAAAGAAAGAATAAGACAAAGACTAAAAGATCTTGAACAAGAAAGATCAGCAAGACTAGAAGTGCTAACTACTAACCGAGACCAATTACGAACTCAAGTGAATAGAATAAGAGAAAACTATCCGAAAAATTTTATATGAAGACACGACACTAGCAGAACGAATACGAACACTGTTTAGAGAGCAAGGAGTCACATTAGTAAGCGTTATAACAGCCTTAGGATTTGCAATAAGTACACTGGTGATGGCTATTACAGGCGGCGGTGGAGGGCAAAGTTCAGTGCCTCCGCCGCCATCGCCTCCGCCTGATAAATCATGGGTAAAAAAACAGCTTGATCATCTTGCAAGTTTATTAAAAAAATTAGCTGGTAAAGCCGTGGACGCTTTACCAGGAATATTGGGGGAGTATTGTCAGCTGGCTTTTGTCTACTGCAAGCAAGTAGTTGGCTTTATGGCCGAGCACTTATGGACATAGTTCTTGTAATAGTTGGTTACTATTTAGTAAGATAAAGACCAAGTAATCCTATGCCAGTTAATCCAAGACAAGCGCTGTCTTTTCAATATTCATGGTCATCGCGAACAGAGTCCGCGAGCTTTGCTGAGTCTTCAATGACTTTGGGGGTTTGGACTTCGGGAATTAGATGACTTAATCTTGGGTGTTTGTTTACTGCTTGTAATATTACTGGCTCAGAATTTATGTCGTTTTTTCCCAACCTTCTGTTCATTGCCTGCTATAAGAATTTCATTATTATAGTTTATTATTATTCCTACCTGGAGTCTAAGGTCAGAAGGCAACATGTTATAAACCAGTGCCAACAGCAAAGTCTACTTTCGATCTTGCGTATTGTAAAACATGTTGTTACCTTTGAATACTTGAAGGTAAATCAACTGTAGAATTAATGGCGTCCTCTAAATTTGCTAAGTATTGTTTTTGTGCGTCAAAGCCAGTAGAAGGATCAGTTATGCTCGATCTTGCCTGTGCTTGCGAACCTAGCAAACACCAAACGTAAGTACGAATAGAGTCGTTTATTCGTTCTATTCCCGCCCTAGTTAGGCCCTTAGAAGTGTCTAAGATAAATGTTGTCCATGCTGTTTTATGCTCTTGCTGTAGGGACCCGGGCTCAACAGTTGTGCCAAAAAAGAAAGATTTGAAAGGAGGATGCCAGTCATAGTTATACTTTCTGTGCGTGCCCCGAAAATAAAGGTCGCCTAGGCCATGATTATGATCCAACTTTTGTCTAAAGCCTGTCTTGATGTTAATATTGAATTCGTTACAGATCCTTTTAAAAGCCTTCATGTCTATTATGTTGCTGAGTGGATTAAACGGTTTGTCATTTGGTAATGGAGCTTGCAGTTCAGTCAAAATACGCCTGAAGGTGTAATAGAAATGAAATCTGTACACTGACCTCACCAAAGGATCATGGTGATTTAAATGATCAGCATACGACACTCCACACCCAGTTGATGCGCAAAACACAGCAAAGTTTAACTGGTTCTGATAAAACTGCATCGGATGACTAAACACGCTTTCTTGATGTGGTCGTTTTCAATAGGGGGTTAAGATATCTGCTTAATGGAGTACTCACCTTTTTATGAAAAGAGGCAGTCTGGGTCACAGCAATGTCAAGAGTATCAGTTGCTATATTTTTAAGATTGTAGTGTGGCCCAACAGAATATTTTGCATCAGTATATTTGAACGCGCTCATTTTTATTTCGTTCAAAAAATGTTTGTAACAATAACAACCCAAGACCGCCCTTCGTTTTTAGAACATGCTATTGATAACAATTGCGGGGCCAAAATGGTCGCGCTCCATGAAATATTCTACAAAGTCGTATGGTTTAATATAAGCGAAGCCAAGGAGAATAATACGGTTCTAAAAGTTGACAAAACAGGGGCCAAAGTTAGCGAGTTAACAATACCTGATGGTTATTACGGTTTTGCTCACTAAAAGAAGCAATGAGTAACTTTGACATTACTCTCAAACTTAACAATGCAAATCTAAAAACAATGTTGACCTTCAAACCTGAAGAAGAAGAAGTAGGGTACTATTTTGATAAAGAGCTAGCTAAAATGTTAGGCTTTACAACTGCCAATCGACCCACTCATAGTTTTAGAGTTGCAGCAAACAAAACTACTTATGAGGGGGAAAGTCCGCTCGATCTTGCATTACATTCATTACTCTATGTTCATTGGATGAGCTAAGCACTGATGAAAACTTATATGATGGAAGGCCCTCAACTGTTTTAAGAGCTCTTCCATCAGGGAAAGCTGCATATTGCGATTATGAAATTATACAATTCCCTAATTTACAGTTTAAAAGATTAGTTTGTGGGAGGGTTGGATCATTTAATATAAAAATTGCGGACAAAACAGGGAAAGTCGTGAAATGTGATAACCTGCACATTGTTTTGGAAATAAAATAATGCGTTACTAAAAAATAATGTCGCGTGGGCCAGAAGAACCAGGAGTTACATTAGCGCCTGTGAGGTGTATAACTTTAGAATTAAAAGACCTTGCAGACGTTACGGACTTTGAACAGAACGGTGAGATAGGCGCTTTGTATGGTTTTGAGTACACTAAAGATGGTGATTATAAACGCAAAGAGGTTGGCGACAACAAAAAGTTTCCTAAACTAGAGCAACTGCGCAATCTAGAGGCAAATAATGTTGGCCAGTATGAATATAAAATAGTTCGAAAACCTGACCTCAAATGGCACTTAGAACCATATTTAGAATGGGACATAAAATTTGAATTCATAAGCCCATTTACATATTTTAGCCGTCAAAAAAGTTTCAGAAAAGCATTCAACTCTGGCCCTTTACATGTAAGTCTTATGCCAGATGACAATAGTCGGAAAGAGATTGAAATAAAGCCGTATGGGAAAAAACAGTACATCCTCCACAGAAGAGAAGCGGTTTTAAAAGATGCTTCTACAAAATTACAGTTCATGCCGCAAATGAAATTAGGGGACACGTTCACAATGATATTTGAAATTTCTGTCTTAAAAGATAAGGAGAGGGATGGGGTTTGTGGGCGTTAGTGACGTCCTTTTTAAAGGAATTCTAATTAGCTGCAAAACTTAGACGTTGACAGCCTTAAAGTTACTGTTGTCATTCTTCACAATGGCGAGGATATTAAGGTCATAACAACAAGCAACAAAATCAATATTAGTCTAAATAGAAACAATCTTACAGCACTGAATTGGATTAATCTTACACACTTAGGCCTTATAGGATTTTATTATACTGAACAAGTTTTAACAGAGGGTATGATAAAAACAATAACCAGATTAGATTAAGTTCTGTTATAAAACTATGGAGCAGTTAAACTTTATGACAAAAACTCCTCATTGCTCATTGATTTGTGGGCAGACTGGTTGTGGAAAAACAATATTTATCCTCGACCTGTTACAAACAGTTTATCGTTATAATTTTAATCATATTGTGGTTTTCTGTCCAACACTTAAATGGAACAAAGCATATCATAATAGAAGGTTTATATGGACAGATGATGACATATATTTAGTTGATCCTAGCAATAAACTGAGTGAGTGTTTAGAACAGTTTTATAGACTGTTTGAAGGAACGCAAACACTATTTATTATAGATGACTGTTCGGCAGAAAGAGACATAGTTAAAAAGAGAAACACTTTGTCAAAACTAGCTTTCAGCGGAAGACATGCTAGGATAAGTGTGTGGATTTTATGCCAGAAATATAACTCGGTTTTAAAAGACTTTAGAGAACAGTTAAAGACTGTAGTGTTATTTCACATGAAAGACAGAGACTCATTTGAAGAATGTTTGCGCGAAAATGATGTTATTGAAAATGATCAGGAAAAACATAGGATTAAACAAAAACTAAAATCTGAAAAGTTTTGTAAATTAGTATTAAAAACGGATAACCCTACACAGTATGTCTGTTTGTAGATAATCGTTATTTTTTGGTTATTGAAGTCTTACTTGTCAAAGAACAGAGAAAGGCGGCTTTTAGGCCACTTTCGCCCAAAAACTTGGTGGAGGAGCAAGTGGGGTAGAACAGACATTTATCTGTTCTCTGTGGGCCATAGAAAGTCACGTCTCACACGGCATGCTGTGGGCCATAGAAAGTCACGTCTCACACGTCATGCTGTGGGCCATAGAAAGTCACGTCTCACGCTTCATGCTGTGGGCCATAGAAAGTCACGTCTCACACGTCATGCTGTGGGCCATAGAAAGTCACGTCTCACACGTCATGCTGTGGGCCATAGAAAGTCACGTCTCACACGTCATGCTGTGGGCCATAGAAAGTCACGTCTCACACGTCATGCTGTGGGCCACAGGAGCTCATGCCTCGCTACTCACGCATGGAAAAGACAAGTTGTATTGAAAGTCTGTGTTGCTGACATTACAAAATTTGATATTGATCTGTACAACATAGGCGTTGAATAAAAACGAGGCTGGCAGGAAGGAGACACTGTGTGAGTCGAGGTAATAATGATGATAATAATGCTGATAGGAATAATAATAATAATGATAATGATGACGATCAAAATAGTGAAAAAATAAACTTTTCCCTTCCTGACAGCCTCGTTTTCAACGCCAATCTTGCGCCGAATTGGAAGAAGATAAGTGATTGCTCGTTCATGTTGTTGTCCTGAGTGTTGTGTTTCTTGCCTGAAGAAGACCTAAGAGGTCGAAACGCGCCGTGTTTTGTCTTGCGATTCGTTTGTCTACGTCAATAACCTCTCAAAATTTATAGTCATCCACATTGAACTCGCCAATGGTAACCAGGAACTTGAACCTCACGCATCGAAAAAAGTGAACAGTCCCACTTCTCTCCTCACGCGTGAATCGTGAACTATGAACCGTGAACCATAAAGCGTGAAGCGTGAGTGGAGTGGTATGGCCCCACGCAAGAGAGACCACGTCTGTCCATTTTTCTATTCACTCATGAGGCGTGGAGCATGGGGCGTGAGAGGTGAGGCGGGAGTTTCTATGGACCAGTAGCCTCATCGTCTACACTGACTCCTGAACTGTGTTCAGTCTGTTTTCCCTTTCAGTCCCTGTTGAGTCACGGCGCCCCCATGGGCTTCAATGGTTGATACATATTGTTCATCGTCATGCCCACTTGGTTTC
>CM031619.1:36266322-36273822 GCA_018398815.1 Conus ventricosus | reverse complement strand
GGCTGTTAACTTCGATAAAGGACTGTCACATTACACGACTGTTAGTCTGTTAACTTTGGTATGGGACTGTCACATTACAACTTCTTCAGGCTGATAGATTTGATATAGGACCGTCACTTCCAGGCTTCTAATTTTAGAATGAAACAGTAAAATTCCACTTTCACCAGGCTGTTGACTTTGGTATAGGAATGTCACACACGACTTCCGTGCTGTGAATTTGGGAACTATACAGTAAAAAGCCACCACCACAGGAATGTTAACTTTAAACCAGACTGTCTCCTATACAGTGCAAACTTCTGTCCATTTGCTCTCACGACACACACACACGCACGCACGCACGCACGCAAGCACGCACGCACGCACGCACGCACGCACGCACGCACGCACGCACGCACGCACACACACACACACACACTCACACACACACACAGACAGTGACAGAGAAAACCTTTGCCATTAAACAAATAAGGATTGCCGAATGTACCAGCGATTCCTTTTTTGGTGTAGAATGGAATGGTTGAATGTTCCATGTTCATGTCAGCCTCCTATAGAGCTTGAACGAATAAATGTCGTAAATTCGAGGTAATCACCCGTCGAAGAAAACAGAAGGTATTTTGAATAGAATGTTAGACTGCGAGCGCCTGTTTGAAATCTCCAAGTCACGGCAGATGGGAACAAAAGCCTTCAAGGACTAGACCTTGCACATCACAGGATGAATTGGACGGAACACTGGGGCTACAAGAACGGACTGGGTGAAACAAGACACGAACATTAGAAAAGACCAGAAATCCAGACTTAGTAACTTCACTTTTCGGAAGACAAAGGCATACAGCCATTCTCGTTCTGTGTACGTAGTGGCTGTCTCTTGCCTTACTGTTTGTCATGTATCGTGTGGCGTGCGTTTTACATACCAGCCCTTTCCATTTATCTATGCTGATGTTATGTTCCAGAGCTGTCGCCGGGACAACCGCTATACTGACGACACCAGCTCGGATAATTCACCAAGGAGTATGTTTGAAGTTTTGCATGAAGAGAAGCAGCTGTTCAGAACAAACAACGGAAGAAGTGTGTCTATTTTGAATGTTGTTGATGGAAGAACTGAACCTATAATTATTGATTATAAGGGGACTGAATGACTATGTGTCTTGAAGCGAATTATGCTATGCCTGTGTTTCCTATCAGCTGAAGAGTTATACGTGTCTTGAGTATGAACTGAAACATGAATATGCCTTT
Organism: Conus ventricosus; assembly: GCA_018398815.1. Taxonomy (NCBI): domain Eukaryota; kingdom Metazoa; phylum Mollusca; class Gastropoda; order Neogastropoda; family Conidae; genus Conus; species Conus ventricosus. Next base: position 36,272,589 of record CM031619.1, on the reverse strand, counting down.
GTTACCTGTCTTGATTAGGAACTGAAGAATTGCTATATCTGTTTTAACTGTCCTCAATAGGAACAGAAGGTTTATTATACTATTACCTGTTGCATGTATGAACGGAAACATTATACCATCTCACCTGTTTCATCTATGAACGGAAGATTTATTATACTATCTTACCTGTTTCTTTGAAATGAAGGGAAGGGATTTTTAATCCCTATCTACCTGTTTAAAGTATGAAAAAAATTTTTATTATACTACTTACCTGTTTCATGTTTTTGAAGGGAAAGGGTTTAAATTTTACCGTTTATAAACAGAAACTGTCAAACATGACTTACACTCAACGCTAATTAGTTGAAATGGCCCACAAGCGGAGGAAAAAAACCACAGACTACAACAAAGTAATTTCGAAAAAATTGCAAAGAAGGATGGGGCCGACAGTTTTGGGGGTTTAAACATGAATCTCCGTCGGGGGGGTTTTAGGGGTTCTAAAAAACCCCAGGGGTGAAAGGGTGGTGGGTGGGGAGCGAGTTTTTCCCCCGTCCCCCAGGTCAGCGAAATGTGTGACCTGACGAGGTTTAACCCATGCGGGGAAAGATCAGTAAACCCCCCGTCACAGATCATGGTTTCCGTTTCTTTGGGTGCCGCATGCATCCAGGGGCGTTGGGACGAACAGGGCCACACAAAACACAGAAAAGCCGCAAAAACCCGCCGGACCTTGGGAGGAGTTTGGTTTCCGCAAACCGGGCCCCGGAAATTTCCCATGGTGACCCCCCAGTAGCCAAAATTGTTGGGGTACGGGGTAGCAGGGGGGGGGGGGGGGGGGGGGGGGGGGGGGGGGGGGGGGGGGGGGGGGGGGGGGGGGGGGGGGGGGGGGGGGGGGGGGGGGCCTTTTTGGTCACGAAAATATCAACACCATTAAAAGAAAAAACTGTTTTTTTTGGGAAAACCCTCACTGTTAAATTTTCTGTCATAAAGGTTGTCTTGAACTGAAAGAACACTTTTAAACTGAAAAAAGCAAAGGTTTCTGATAAACTGATCAAGAGTAATATTATGTTCTGTTTCAAAAAACATTGAATGGTTTTTTCGTGAATTGATCAAAAAAAAGGATTACGCTGATCGTCTTAAAGAAAAGGCCTGAATTTACTACAAATTCTTTTTTGTTTTTGATGTACATAAAGCGAACATGGGAACCTATCCATTTGTTGAGTATTTTTTACAGAATAAAGCCCCATCATTACATGTTTTGGGTTTTTAAACACTGCGTTACATTTTGGCGAAGGAGGGAACCTGTGAAATGTTTTGGAAGACACGGGAAATTACATGTAAACCTTTTTCGAAGGGGTAAAAATTTAAAACCCCGATCCCAGGCTGGGGCCATCGCTAGTCAGTGTTTAGACTTTTTTTTATACTATTTCTTTGTGTGAGCGTGTGGGGTATGTTGTGTGTGTGGGGTGTGTGTGGGGTTTGTGTTTTTGGGGTGTGTGTGTGTTTCTTTCTTTTTCTTCTTTTTAAAGGGTTTTCACAATGCTATGATATTAACAAAAAAAAAAAAAACAACAAAAAAACCTCCCATCTTCCTATCCGGGAATCTCCCTACCTTTTCCCTTCAAAAAAGAAATCTTAACAACAATAACATACCCCAAAACATTTTTTTAAAAATTAAAAACAATGAAACCAACTGGGCTTTCCCTTTAAGCCTTTAAAAAATCCAGCATAAGCCCAAAACGTTTTAATTTAAAAAAAAACCCTTAAAAAAATGAATCTTTAAAAACCTTGAATGACAAATCGAATGATAAAAAAGATTTCAAATGTTTTAAAAGTGTAAATAAAAAAGGGCAGTGTTATTTCCTCACCGCAGACGCACTTAACTGACTGTTAAATTTTGGGGGAAAAAGGGTGGGGGGGGTTTTGTTTTTGTGGTGTGTGTTTTGTTTTGTTTTTTGTGTTTTGCGTGCGTCGTGGGTGCGTGGGGGCGTGCGTGCGTGCGTGCGGCGTGCGTGCGTGCGGCGTGCGTGCGTGCGGCGGGGCGGGGCGTGCGTGCCTGCGTCGTGCGTGCGTGGGGTGCGCGCGCGCGCGCCGCGGGGCCCCGCGTGTGGTGTGTGTGTGTGTGTGTGGGGGTTTTTGTGTATGAATTTTGCTTTTTTTAAACTCTTATTTTTGTTATTTGAATGGGTTTTTGGGGAAAAAAAAAAAAACCCAAAATCATTAAATTTCTATGGGCTTTATCGTATGTGTGCCTCTCCTCTCTCTCTCTCTCCTTCTCTCTCCCTCTCTCCTCTCTCTTCTCCCCTCTCTCCCCTCTTTTTCCCCTCTCTCTCTTTCTCTGTCCCGCTCTCTGTGGTTGTAAAGTGCGGTGCTTTTGGGGTGGTGTGGTGTTTGTGTGTGTGGTGTGGTGTGGTGTGCGCGCCAAAGGGGAGCGCGGGGTGCTTTATGGTGTGTGGTGTGTGTGGGGTGTTGGTAAGTGTGTGTGTGTGTGTGTGTGGGGTGGGTTGTGTTTTGTGTGTGTGTGTGGTGTGCGTTTGATCAATTTTTTTCTCACCTCTTTGCATGTAGGGGTGTTTTTTTTTTTTAATGTGTTTGGAGTGGATTATCATTTTTAAGCATAGTAGCAGCAACACAGCAGGGGCCCGCACAGAAATAGTAGTATACAGGGATTGCTGTTGGTGCAAATGTTGTTGTTGTTTAAACAATCCCTTTGGGTTTTGTCGTCTTTGTTTTTTCTGCGTTTTATTAAAAAGACTGAGCCAAAAATGCCCAAAGTGGACAGAGTCAATTTGCCCCAAATAAGTAAATCAAAAAAAGCAAAATTGAGGGCACTCGGCAGAGCTAAGACATCTCCAAGTTTGAAACGTTATGGTCCGTTCTTTAAATCCGCATCCAAAAAAAAAAAATACCAGCGGCAGTGTCATTAGCACACCTCCCCTCCACGGGAGTGTCATTAGCAAAACCCCCCTCCAGCGCCCGTGTCATTACCCCAAACCTCCCTCCAGCGGCAGTGTCCTTACCAAAACCTCCCCCCAGCGGCAGTGTTTTGGGGGACGTTAAAATCCCGCGCGGAACAAATTTTGCAGTAAGGGGTGAATAGAAGATGAAGCACGCACGCCCCGGGGCGCGCCCCAAACGCGTGCGCGCAAAAAGCACACACACACACACACACAACAAACACACACACACACACAACACACACACACACACACACAAACACACACACACACAAAACGCATACTTACATACCCACGCAAAACACACACACACACACACACCACAACACACACACACACACAGAGAGAGAGAGAAAAGAGAAGAGAGAGAAGAGAGAGAGAGAGAGAGAGAGAGAGAGAAGGAGAGAGAGGGAGGGGGGGGGTAAGCGCTTTAAAAGGCAAAGAACCTGCGTGGAGGGGGTTTAAAGCAGCTTTTCCTTTCATAACCGCACACTCCGTTTCATTTCAACCAACCGCCTTCTCCCACCTGCCAGTCTTCCCGTCCTCTCCTTCCTCCCAGTGTCTGTCTGTCTGTCTTTTCTTCTCAGTCTGGGCCCGCTTCTCAGTCTGCAATTACTGCAGCAGCAGCAGCACAGGGAGCAGCAGCAAACACAGCAAATGGCTTCTGCAAATTTTCCCCCACCATTTGACCATTTTGTCCCTTTTTTCACACGTCCCACACCGGCACACCATCCTCCCCTTCCCCCCCCACTACCGGGCACAAAACCCCCCTTTCACCCGCCCCCTTCCCCCGGGCCCCTACCATCACACCCCCCTGTCATACTGCCCCCCCTTTCCCCCCCCAATACCTTCACATCCCCACTGTCACAAATGCCCCCCTTTTCCCCCCCCTACCTTTTACATCCCCCCCTGTCACACTGGGCCCCCCCCCCCCCCCCAAAACCTTTACAAACCCCACTGTCACAAATGCCCCCCCCCCCGCCATCCCTTTACATCCCCCCTGTCCAAATGGGCCCCCCTTTCCCCCGCCACAAACCTTTACCCCTCCCCACTGTCCCCACTGCCCCCCCCTTCCCCCCCCACTACCTTCACATCCCCCCCGTCACACTGGGCCCCCTTCCCCCCCCACAAACCCTCACACCCCCACTGTCCAAAAACTGCCCCCTTCCCCCGCCAACCGTCCCATCCCCATGTCACAACCTGCCCCCTTTTCCCCCCCCCCACACCGCACAATTTCCCCCTGTCATACCGGGCCCCCTTTTCCCCCCCCACTACCTTCACAACCCCACTGCAACTGCCCCCTTCCCCCGCCATTACCGTCACATCCCCCCTGTCACACGGCCCCCCCTTCCCCCCCCCCCACTACCGGGCACATCCCCACTGTCCACACTGCCCCCCTTCCCCCGCCCCTACCGTCAATCCCCACTGCCATACCCCCCTTCCCCCGCCCCCTAAACCCTTTAAAATCCCCCCCTGTCCCCACTGCCCCCTTCCCCCCCCACTAAACCCTCAAAATCCCCCCTGTCATACTGGGCCACCCTTCCCCCCCACTACCTTTACATCCACCCCCCGTCATAAATGCCCCCCCCTTCCCCCCCCCCACAAACCCCCAACCCCACTGTCACAACTGCCCCCCCTTCCCCCCCCACTACCGTCACATCCCCACTGTCACACCCCCCCCTTCCCCCGCCACTACCGTCCACCCCACTGTCTACTGCCCCCTTCCCCCGCCACTACCGCCTCCCCACGTCACACGCCCCCCCCCTTCCCCCGCCACTACCGTCCATCCCCACTGTCAACGCCCCCTTTCCCCCGCCACTACCGTCACTCCCCATTTATACTGCCACCTTCCCCCGCCACTACCTTCACATCCCCCCGTCACACGCCCCCCTCCCTCCGCCACTACCTTCACTCCCCACTTCACACTGGCCCCCCCCCTTCCCCCGCCACAACCTCACATCCCCCCTGTCCACTGCCCCCTTCCCCCGCCACTACCGTCACATCCCCACGGGGCACACTGCCACCTTCCCCCCCCCCTACCGTCACATCCCCCCGCACACGGCCCCCCCCTTTGCCCCCACTACCTCACATCCCCACTGTCACAAATGCCCCCCCCCCCCCCACACCCCACTCCCCCCCCTGCACACTCCCCCTTCCCCCGCCACACCGTCACATCCCCCCTTCACACTGCCCCCTTCCCCCCCCACTACCGTCCAACCCCACGGGCCCCACTATATCGTTTTTTTTTTTTTCACACAGAACAAACCTCAGAACCGGCGCGCTCGCCCTCACACACACACACACACACCACACAAACCCCCACCACACAACACACACACACACCACACACAACCCCACACACACACACCCACACACACACACACACCACACACACACACACACAACACACACACACACACACGCACCACGGCCCCGCAGCACGCACGCCCCCCACACAACACACCACGCACGCAGCGGGTCGCACGCACGCACCACGCATGCTACACACACACACAGGGTCATTGCACCCCTCCCCTCCAGCGGCAGAGTCATTACACAACTCCCCTCCGCGGCAGTGTCATCACCCACACCTCCCCTCCAGCGGCAGTGTCATTACCACACTTCCCTCCCTCCGCGGCAGTGTCAATTTGCACACCTGCCCTCCCAGGCAGTTCATTACCACACCTCCCTTTCCCGCGGCAGTGTCCTTACCTTCCTTCCCCCCAAAGCATGTCAATTACACACCTCCCCTCCAACAGCAGTGATATTAGTACAAAACCCCCCCCCCCCAACAGCATGTTATTAGCACACCTCCCCTCCAACAGCAGTGATATTAGTACAACCCCCCCCCCCAACAGCATGAAATTAGTACACCTCCCCCCCCCCCTAACAGCAGTGTTATTTGCACACCTCCCCTCCAACAGCAGTGAAATTAGTACAACCCTCCCCCCCCCCCAACACATGATATTAGTACACCTCCCCTCCAAAAGCATGATTAGTACACCTCCCCCCCCCCCAACAGCAGTGTCATTTGCACACCTCCCCTCCAACAGCATAATTATACACCTCCCCCCCCCCCCCCCCCAACAGCAGTGTTATTACACACCCCCCTCCCAACACAGTGATATTAGTACAACCTCCCCCCCCCCCCAACAGCAGTGATATTTGAAAAAAACCCCCCCCCCCCAACAGCAGTGTTATTAGCAAAACCTCCCCTCCAACGGCAGGGATATTAGTACAACCCCCCCCCCCCCCCAACAGCATGTTATTAGCACACCTCCCCTCCAACAGCAGTGATTTAGTACAACCTCCCCCCCCAACAGCAGTGTTATTAGCA
>CM031619.1:36258822-36261322 GCA_018398815.1 Conus ventricosus | reverse complement strand
GACTCATTAGACTCATTAGACTCATTAGACACCGAGACTCGTTAGACACTTAGACTCGTTAGACACTTAGACTCGTTAGACACTGAGACTTGTTAGACACAGACTCGTTAGACACTGAGACTCATTAGACACTGAGACTTGTTAGACTCGTTAGACACTGAGACTCGTTAGACACTTAGACTCGTTAGACTCGTTAGACACTGAGACTCGTTAGACACTGAAACTCGTTAGACACTTAGACTTGTTAGACTCTTTCGACACTGAGACTCATTAGACACTTAGACTCATTAGACACTGAGACTCGTTAGACACTGAGACTCATTAGACTCATTAGACACTGAGACTTGTTAGAAACTGAGACTTGTTATACACTTAGACGCATTAGGCACTGAGACTCGTTAGACACTGAGACTTGTTAGACACTCGTTAGCCTTTTCACCTCTCATCCCTCTTGTAAGTCGTAGAGCCCACTGACTGACCCCACTTGATCAATACACCATGAAAATTTAACATAGTAAAAAGTTCAGAAAATAAATAATTGATTACCACTCGGTGCCGCTAAAGTGCATCTTAGCCAGATGTAGGAAGCAAACATTTGCTAGTTCAAGATCAAGAGCGTCAGCGTCCGTCGTTGGAGGCAAGCTAAATCTTCACCAGATCGGATTAAATGGTGTCAATGACATGCATGCCGACAACATCAGAATGCGCGGGGATCGTTGACCTTGTTGACTTGTGCCCGAGGCGAGCCACACGTGACAGGCATAACCCATCCCCTCAGCTGGCCAGCGATGTTCCCAGGATAACTGTAGGACTAGGCCCTGTACAGCAGCCACACACCTTCAAAGTTTCAACAGCTCTCCTCTTTAATCCCTTGATTCGTGTCTCATTCACCCATGCCCGTTAGACTCGTTACACACACACGCTCGTTAGACACATGCCCGTTAGACACTGAGACTCGTTAGACACTGAGACTCGTTAGACACTGAGACTCGTTAGAAACTCGTTAGACACTGAGACGCGTTAGACACTGAGACTCGTTAGACACCTAGAATCGTTAGACACTCTTTAGACACTGAGACTCGTTTGAAACTGAAACTCGTTAGACACTGATACTCGTTAGACACTGAGACTCGTTAGACACTGAGACTCGTTAGACATGTAAACTCATTAGACACTGAGACTCGTTAGAAACATAGACTCGTTAGATATTTAGACTCAGACACTGAGACTCCTTAGACACTGAAATTCGTTAGACACTGGTTAGCCTTTTCACCTCTCATCATACATCCCCTGGCTTGTAAATCGTAGGGTCCACTGACTGACGCCATTTGGACAGTTAGTGCAATGGCAAACCCCTGTCCCAATTCCAGGAGTCTCGTTGACCAATATTATCCTGTTCCTGAGGAAGTTTAACTCCGTGCCTGTTTCTACATCGTGGACTTTGTCAGTTTTATGTTTGTTTGCTTACCGGTCTATTTCTTCAAGTCCTTTGGTCTTATTTCTTTCAGTTCTTTGTTCTTATTTCTTTAAGTTCTTGGATTGCTTTCGCTTATCACAATGATCTGGTTTGACTTAACTCTTTCCTTATCACCAACTGAACAACACAAAGAAGCAGCCATGCTGTAAACTCTTTCCTTATCACTAACTGACCAACACAAAGAAGCAGCCATGCTGACCATTTCCTTATCACTAACTGAACAACACAAAGAAGCAGCCATGCTGTAAACTCTTTCCTTATCACTAACTGAACAAGACAAAGAAGCAGCCATGCTGACCATTTCCTTATCACTAACTGAACAACACAAAGAAGCAGCCATGCTGTAAACTCTTTCCTTATCACTAACTGAACAACACAAAGAAGCAGCCATGCTGAGCATTTCCTTATCACTAACTGACCAACACAAAGAAGCAGCCATGCTGACCATTTCCTTATCACTAACTGAACAACACAAAGAAGCAGCCATGCTGTAAACTCTTTCCTTATCACTAACTGAACAACACAAAGAAGCAGCCATGCTGACCATTTCCTTATCACTAACTGAACAACACAAAGAAGCAGCCATGCTGACCACTCTGTCCTTATCACTGTCTGAACAACACAAAGAAGCAGCCATGCTGACCACTCTGTCCTTATCACTGTCTGAACAACACAATGAAGCAGCCATGCTGACCACTCTGTCCTTATCACTGTCTGAACAACACAATGAAGCAGCCATGCTGACCACTCTGTCCTTATCACTGTCTGAACAACACAATGAAGCAGCCATGCTGACCACTCTGTCCTTATCACTGTCTGAACAACACAATGAAGCAGCCATGCTGACCACTCTGTCCTTATCACTGTCTGAACAACACAATGAAGCAGCCATGCTGACCAAGCAGTCATCAACATGTCCCTTCATCCTTCTCTGTTAGTGTCTTTTTCTGTTTTAGGCGTCTCCTTTTCTTGATGTTTCTCTCTTTCCCTTCATTACTGCAGACTGTTTAGATGTCTGTGTCT
>CM031619.1:36241322-36246322 GCA_018398815.1 Conus ventricosus | reverse complement strand
AAAGAGAATTAGATTGAAGACAATCATGATGCTGAACGAGTAAGTGTGACCAGGAAAGTTAGCTCTGGTTACAGGCAGTGGAATACAAATACCTGTCTGGTGATAAAACTGCCAGTGAAAGGTTATAGGAAGCAACGGCACAATTGCCAGTGTAAGTCCCAGTGCCCACATGATAGCACAGGCTATGTGAGCTGATCTGGCTCTAAACCGTATGTGGCTGAAAGGAAAACGAAGAACAAGGAAACGATCCAAAGTAATAACAAAGATTAGGAATGCTGATACTTCAGATGATGACAAGGATATGAATCCTGCCATGCTACAAGCTGAACTCTTTTTCCATACAGTTTCATTCCAGATGTAACTACCTGCATAAATCCAGTCTGCCACACCAATGAAGACTAAGTAAACTCCCATCAAAAAGTCTGATGCACAAAGATGAAGAACAAAAATAATAAAACCAGTCTTGTTTCTTTCAGAAGAGAAGTAGATACGATAGAGAAAAGAACTAAAATTGCCCAACACAGTTGTCACGGCAAATATCACAAGAGCACAACGATAAGCAAGAGATTTCAACAAGTCGTCACATGAAGATATTTCGTCAGATGGGGCCGAACATTTTCCTAGGAAATTGTCTGGTAAAACAGCAGAACAACACAATTTGAAGTTGTCTGCAAAAACATACAAAAGATTTGTCATGCGTTTCATGAAGTCTGAAGTGTAATCGGTTATAAAACAACCCTGTAAATTCAAAAGCTGAATATTATACAAGAAGCCTTGTTCCTTCAGTGCCTTTATTTTACTCCATGACAAATCTAGAACTTTTAAGTTCGCCATGAGAAGTGAAACAATGCTCATGTTCAGAGAATTTGCTTGGACATGGGAAATGTTGAATACCATCAGTGATGGATGTACATACTGGTTTTGGACATCAAGAATGCCACCAGACATAGGATTTCTTGCCAGATTCAATATGCGAAGTTGAGGCATCCCTGAAAAATAGCTGAAGTTTACAAAATGGAGTAGATTATTACTAAGATCCATGCTGTGAAGGTTGGGTAACATGAGTCGTACCAACTTCTTCCATCCACACCCCTGCACACCCAGGTGAATCAGCATGCTGTTATGAGTGAAGTCACTTATACGCATTCCACAATCATAGACTTCAAGGTAGCGTAGCTGTGGGAAAGACCTGACAAGAAAAGTGCGATTGCAGAAGAAGGCAAACCCATGGCAAACACATGGCTGAGGACAAGTAATGTTGCACACCAGCTCATCATCATGCAGTGGACATTGTGGCAGACCATCACACAGGTGATTCACATGCACACAGATCGTTTTCTTAATGTCCCGACATCGATAAAACCCTGGGCATGTCTTATAATTCTTACAGTCAGCCTCATCCTCGTGTCCCAGACAGTCTATCATGTCATTACACCTGGTGAAGACAGGGAGACAATAGCCATCATCGTGACACCGAAAATGCGTGTCTGGGCACTGCTTGTTGTTTTCTGGTAGAGGGGTTATGGTGAACCCTCCAGGAGTGTCAAAGCTGACAACAGCTGGGGGGTCTATTTGACCGAGCGTGTATCCTTGGAATTGGCAATGTGCCTCGTCCTGGTTCGTGACACAGTTCTTGAACCCATCACATGTTTTATTCACCTGTATGCACTAAAGAGAAGACAAGAAAAACGTTTTATACACCACATATAAAACCTTTAATCCTAACAGCAACAACAATATGATTACGGCTATCACCACCACCACCACCACCACCACCACCACCACCACCAGTACTACTAAAACAACAACAGTAATAATTACAACAATTAGAACAACAGCAATACCACCACCACCACCACCACCACCACCACCACTACCACTACTACTACTACTACTACTACTACTAGTAGTAGTAGTAGTAGTTGCCAAGTACACCCTGGTCACCATGCATCCCGCCAGCACTTAACCTATGTGGATCCACAATGTACTGTAGTGACCACTGAACACGTTTCTGTTGTTCCCAAGAGAAAAAAAACCCAACTCATTTGGACTATGAGTTATCGCCCTTGATTTAAGGCTACCCCCCCCCCCCCCCCCCCTTGTATGCTGACCACAATCATCAATTTCAGTCAAATGTAGTTCATGTGAATGACAAGAAATCCACGTGTTTGTTACTTTGGTAACTAAATCAATGACTTGCCGTCTTAAAAAGCCTTTGTGTAGTCCAATATAGTATATCTTGGCTTCAGGGATGCGGTATCTACTGAAATTGTCATTTTTACAATACGGACTGTATGTCATCTGCGATATATTGAAAATTATAGAAAGCAGGGCTCGTGGGGCGTTCTGTTCATACACAACAATGCCTTTGGGCCATTCAGGACCAATTAGGGCTTCCTAGTCTCGTTGTTTATAGGTACAAAATTCAATATATTTCCTATACCCCCTAAATGTGCGATTTCGACCGAAAACGACACAACACGCTTTAAACAGAACGAAGTTGTTGTTATTTGCAACAAGCATTGCTGTAAAACAAAATTAATATATTGTAGTGAAATACAATATGCTTGAGTGCCTGGAGCGGTTCATGATGAAGAAATTCCTGGAACTTAAAAAGGTGACGCAAATGCCTTCCCCACCTTGCCAGAGGAGACAGATGACCTGCTTGTTTCTGTCAGAGGTTCTTTAACTCAATCTTCCATACAGCAGCTGCTGGAAGACCATGACATGAAAGAGTTCCTGTCAGCGTTTGCCAAGCACAGAGAAGAGATGCCACTATACCAGCATGGGAAGACAGCCCAGCTGTGGATCTCTTACGTCGACCACATCTGGCTTCTGTCTCTGTTGCATGCCGTCAAAGTCAGTTACTATGAGCTCTATGCACAAACGCTGTTGGTTATGCCTGATCTGTTTTTCAGCTTTGGGGGCAAGAATTATGCACGATTCTTGACATGTTTTGGCATTTTCCTTGCAAACATTGAGATCACACATCCTGGGGCAACAGACCTCCTGCGACATGGCGCCTTCAGTGTAGCTCGATCTCTCATCCCAGGCAACAGATGCGCTGTAGATAAAACTATGGAGGAGACGTTCCATAAACATGCCAAGAGTCGTAGTGGGACAGCTGCTGGTGTTATAGGCCTCACAAACAACTATGAAGCCTACTAGCGCTGGGTCAGAACCATTCATCAGCGGATAAAGTATGTGCAGGCAACCCTTGATCGGGCTGACATGTCGCAGTCCAGTGACTTAGGGAATAACATCGTGACCTTAGACCTTCAGCAATCATCAATAGTGAGGTCAGCGTACAGCGCGCAATGAAATCTGTGGAGAGTTTTACCAACCCTTTCACAGTTGAGCCCAGCAAGCTGGTGATGCTGGCCTCTGGTGCCACGGTACCAGCTGATACAGAAAGACATTTTTGCAAACAGAAGAAGCAGGGAAGACACAGAAGGAAACATTCATTGCTGAAAGACTGAAAGCCAAAGAGAAGAGGTTCTTTGACCCCATCAAGCAACTCAAGTTAAAGACAATGGCAACACTTCAAAGAAGGTCAAGCTGAGGTCAACAGACAACAAAGTAACTGAATTCAAGCAACAGGGCAACACTGCCTTCCAACTGCTTGTGAAGTCACAGGAAGGGAAGCTTGGTCTTGATTTGAAAGAGATGATGAGCTTTCAGCTCACACCCGTTCCTTACAGTTTGGCAACAGCGGACAACTTCATGACCAAGACGGACAAAAGCACTAGCTTCCACTGGTTGACCAAGGGTATAGAAAATGCTGACTCGCCGCCTGATGCGGAAACCCTGACAGTTATCGATGGAAATGCCGTTTTTCACTCCACGACACAGGTACCAACAGCCTTCCGCCAAATCCGTGTCAACGTGTTTGATATGATGCCCAAAACATCAGACTTTGTATTCAGTACAGACATGTACAAAGAGGGACCAATAAAGGCAATGGAGCGAAAAAGACGAGGCACAGGTGACAAAATCATCTTGTCCGGAGACTCCACAAAAAGATCAGGAGACTGGGCATCATTCCTGTCCAACGACGAGAATAAGTCACAATTTGTGAAGCTCCTCCTACAGGTCTGGAGTAGAGACTACCAAACAACGCAGCTGAAGGGCAGGAACGTTATTCTCGTGTGTGAGGGACAAGCCTACAAGCTGACATCAGCCGACGGTACAGATAGAGAAGTGCTAAATGACATGACACAAGAGGAAACGGACTCAAGGGTCATCCTCTACTGCAACTTTGGAAAGCAGAAGGGCTATCGGTTCATCAGAGTGAAAAGCCCAGACACTGATGTTTTCTTCATCTTGCTTCATTACGCCCTGCAGTTGAAAGATGCTACTATTCTCTTTGACACAGACAAGGGCAACAAGAAACGACTTCTCAATGTCACAGACCCTGCAGAGGAGCTCACACAACAGCATTGTTCCGCACTCCTGGCACTGCAAGCGTATAGTGGATGTGAGTCGACAAGCGCCTTCAACGGCAAAGGAAAGGTGAAGCCATTGAAAACCATACAGCAAAAGCCCAAGTTTGTTGCCAAGCTCGGTGAATCCTGGGAGATGTCTGAAGACCTGCTGGACGAGCTGGAGGAGTTCATGTGTTGCATCTATGGCAGGCAACGGTTCCAGCACGTGAATGATTTGTGTTTCCACATGCTGAAGGAAACGTGTGAAGATGACGTTATAAGTCCAAGCCTCAGCATTGATCTGTCCACACTCCCACCATGCCGTAGAAGTCTAAAACAACATACAAGAAGAGCAAACTACCGGGCGGCTACCTGGAAATGAGCTGATCAGCCTATTCCAGATGTGCCCAGCCCAGCTGAAGGCCATGGCCGAGTGTTCAGCAATGGGATGCTTGAACCTTTGTGGACTGAAGAAAAAGAACTAAACCTCCCTCAGTCAGTTATCGATGATCTTCTTGATGAGAATCCTAAGACAGATTACAATACTGTTACAGATGAGGTGGACGAAGAAATCTT
>CM031619.1:36186322-36238822 GCA_018398815.1 Conus ventricosus | reverse complement strand
ACCAGCAGTAGCTGGCCGAAATTTTCCCAAGGTAAAATCTTTATTAGACTCCTGAGTCAGAACACACAGAAATATTTGTTCAAAATAAGTTTTGAATCAACAAACGGTTTAGTTCTGACAATTGTTTTCGGAGGATCAGCCGCACAATGCAGAGCGTTTAAAATTCCAGATAGTTCAGTAGTAAAAGTCAATACCCGTTTCCTGAAGAAATGGATGAGTTTTCAATTTCTGTGTGAGGACTAAAACGTTATACTTATCTGTCTCGTGTTGATTCGCCTGTAATAATTCGATGATCATTTCAGTATGAATTGCAGTTAAATAAAATCATGTGCTTGATGTTTTTGGTTTTAATTTGGGTGAAGGAGTAAATCTTTCTTGCCTGTCCCATTGGTCTGTCTTCTCAAAAGGAAACCTAAATCGTTGAAACCCGTTGCTAATGTCTTGTGATGTGATTTTTACCGATGTAGCTTTTCAGCCTGTCTTCTCGTTTCAACCTGAAATTGCGCTGGTGGTCTTATCCTAGAGGCATTATATGGTTCTGATCGGGTTGGTGTTGATGTTGTAGTCTCATAGTCACCCATAAGACTGCATGCCACACCCATTCGAAGGATGTTTTTTAATCCACAAAAAATGTGGAACAGGTCCTCCTGGTGTCATGACATCTCTCACACATTATCCTCGTTACAAATCTGTTCAGTAGTACTGTGGCCTGCTCTAAACACTGCCTGTCCTTCAGCAATGATCATCTCTGCTTGCGGCTTCAGTCTGTTTAAAAGAATCTCCAGCTTCACCGTGCTCTGGTGACTGATCAGACTGATGGTTCGATAATTTTGGCAAAGTTGTAAATTGCCTTTCCTGGGAAGAGTGATAATCAGGGATTGGGTCCATGGTGTTGGCCATTCACCAGTTTGTCAGATCTTGTTACAAATGACTGTCAGGGCACTGATCATAGCATCTCCTACTTCCTTCACTAACGCTTCCGGTATGTTGTCCATCCCGCCCCCCGATTTCCCCGTATCAAGGATTTCACTCCTTACTCTACTTCCTCAAACTGTGTGGGGAAGTTGTCACTGTTACTGGTGGGACATTCAGTCTTGTGGGTCTCCTGTTGTGATGAAGTTGTACAATTCGAAGCAGTATTCTATCCAGCGGTGGCGAATGGCCTGGTCGTCTATCGGGCACTTCCCTGACTTGTCCTGTATGGTGGAAACTCGTAAATGCTTAGAAGTTGTCAGGTCTTTTACCAGTTCGTGTGCTTTCCTACTGTTGTTATTTTGTATATTGTCCTCAATGTCTTGGCACTGCTCCTCTATCCATGTCCCCTTTGCTTTCTTAATAGTTTACGTGATCTCCCTGCTAATTGCTCTTTACTGTTTTGCTCCATCTCCTTCATTTTTCTTTTTTTTTCTTTGTTCCCCCTTGCAACGAAGGTTCTCTTTTCCTTTTCGAAAACTTTTACATAAACAATATAATACGTCATTCAATGTATTCACGTGCATCAATAAGTAAAGACTATAATATTCTTTAGTAATTCCATACACAACATTGTCCAAATCTGTTTGATATAGCAGTCATTCAATACAGAGAATAACAAAAGGAAATTCCCATGAAACTGCAGGGGTATTTGATGCTGATTTTTCTTGTTCTTCAGTTCTCTCCTCTTGCCGCACAAATCACGAATGTCTGATGTGACTCAAAACTTTTTGACAGAGCGATGTTTGCCGAGAATCTGACTGGCAGTTTCGGCCACCGCAGAGTGGGAGGTGTTTACAATTGTCTCGACATCTGTATCAACTTCTGCATCAAGGATGGAGAGTGCTGCAAATTTCCTGCCTATCATGATCTGAAAAGCCTCTACGACCTCAAGGTTCTTAAGCTTTTCGAGGTCAAACATGAGCCGTGTGTGCTTCTATTTGCTGATTGTCTTCAGACGTCGTTAGAAAGTCATCATCAGCAAGTCATGGTCACTTGCTACATCAGTTCCCGGGAAGCTGCGTGTCTTCGCCATGTTCACGCTTGACTGGAAACGGCTCCTGTGTAATCAATTTGGTTGTGGCATTGTCCATTTGGGCTGTGACACGTCCATCGTCTTGATGCTTTGTGGTATCCGAAAGTGTTTGCCATTATGAGGTTGTTGCAAGTAACAAACTCTAGCAGTCAGAGGCCTCTGTAATTCGTCTCACTGTTGCAAAATTAACGCATGTGCCCCTCCAGTTCTTGTAAGCCTCTTCTCCTGTCTTGGCATTCCAGTCACCTTGTAGTACTAGGATGTCTTTATTGGGAACTTGATCTACGACTTTTTTAGTTGGTCAAAGAAGTCTTCTACATCGTCATCACTGTACTTTGAAGTTGGGGCGTACGCTTGTATGATGATGCTAAAGGGGGCTTGCCCTTAGTCGTATGGTGATGAACCTGCTTGAAACTGGCTGGCACCCCATGACAGCGTTGACAGTGTCTTTGTGAACGAGGAAACCTACACCTTGCTGATGTCTGTCCTCTCTTCCTCTGAAGTACAACTTGTGGGCTTCGTGAGTGGTTGTTTCTCCAAAGTTCTTCCACCATGCTTCGCAAAAGTCCAAAGATGCTCCAGGAGTATCTTTCCTTTTCATGTTTGAGTTCTTCGAGTCTTTCTGCTTGTTTCAGTTTTCTCACATTTCCTGTGCCGATGACGATCTTATTTCTGGCACGAATTTTGTCTCTTGGCGTATCAGTCGCATGTGTTTCATCCCAGCCCTGGTACCAGTGGAAGGCGTGGCTCTTGGTGACCCGGGCGATGACCAATCCCACGAAGAAGGCTCTTGGCAGAGGTAGTGCCTTTGTTGTCTGGCAGCCACCTGGAAGGGTGGACGGGCCCCTCTGATCCTCATCCATCTCCTAAATCTGTCAAGTACTGGCTCCAAGCGCCATACCCTGGTACACCGCTTCAGCTGGCGGGCTACACCACGTGAGAGGGCAATATTGACAAGGCATTACTGGGCAGCGGCCCGAATATTGTAATATCGTAAACCCCAGTGATCGTTAAACCCATATTCTTGAGACAAACGTCATCATCAACAAATGTGTGTAGCTATGACAGATATTTTTTTGTGAACATTATGATTGTAGGCTATCCATACAACGCCCTTAATTCAGGAAAAACAAATCTTTGCTATCCTGAAATTGCCTGTAAAATCTATTATGGACACACAATAGTTCACTATTTTAAGACTCTAATTACATAGAAAAAGTAAACCTGGTAATTTGAACAGTCACTGGAGAATATGCAGATCTACCGTTTTGTTGCTGTGGGTTGGCCCCGATTCCTAAATCAGAAATCCAGTTGTTTATTTCTGATCAACTTTAAAAAAGATACATAGCCTATGGAAATTAGATGCAAAACTATACTATACATAACGATGAAGAAACGGAGGGACACAGGAAAACAGAAACACCTTAAAAGTAATATCTATTTACTTGAGAGGAAAATGGTGCTATCTGAACAAGAAGCACTTGAACTTAAGATGGGTCACAAAAGGGGAATAATAACAAATAACCAGCCACCGTGGCGAAATGGTTAGTGTCGCGGGCTCCCGGCTGGGAGGTCGCGGGTTCAATTCTCATCACAGTCATGTGGGATTTTTCTGCCCCGACCGGCTCCTACCCAGAGTTGACTTTGCTACGGGCTCAGTTGGGAAGACTTGGACCACACAGTCGAGTTTCATCCGCTTAATGGATGCGTCTCTGAGAGTGTTGCTCAAATTTCCTGACCAGCACTGCGGGTGTCTGTATCTCTCGGGCCTGGTTAACGTCAGGATATATTATGAAAGGAAGCGTAGGGTACTTCTCTGTTATGCAGTATCAGACCTGAATGGAAATCCGTAGCATCATCTTCGTCATACTCATTCTCATCGATCAGCATAAAAAAGTCTCAAATTCTGTGGCCCTTCATGCCCTGCTCTCACGGTGACCTCAATTTCAATGTCCTTTCCACGTCTGTGGCCTTGGTTTGATTCTGTCGTGGTCACCGGTAATGGCGAGTCCATGGGGCTGTCGATGCATGGATGTGGTGGCACCCTCCGGGGGGAGAGCTCACTCACGCCGGCTTCGCGACTAAGCAATTATTGTCGTCAGTAGGGGTTTAGTAGATGGTGTCCTGTATATGTTGGATCAGAACAGGCGCCACTGGACACCACCGAAATGACTCAGCAGCAGTACAGTGTCTCCTTTCGAGGGGTTGCCTCTTGAGGACTTGACATTGACTGCTCCCAGTGGAATGCCGGTGCCGGGGCTGCAGCGGGACCGACCGGGTTGTGGTTGTGGACGGGGTGTCGGAATGAGCGGCGTGGATGCACTGCCACTGAGGTGGCAGCAAAGATGGGACACAAGAAAAAAAATCATTTTTTGTGTGTCCTTGAAAAGAGGAATTATGTGTGCAAAAATATTATGAAACTTACGCTGTATAATGGATCCACTTTACCTGATGGTAACGAAATTGCCCAGAAAGTTAATAATCTTTACCAAAAGTTATATTCTTAGAGGGATGTTGAATGTTGTGAAATTCTAGATCTAATGGTAATGGTAATTTTGTTTACAGCCCACCCGACCGCAAAGGGCCATATCAGAGCTGTCACCACATTGAAGTCAACTCACAAGTCATAGAGAAGAAAAAACCTCACCACACAATTCTTTAAAACACCTTTCCAAAAACACACCAGACATTTCATTAAAAATCTTTCCTCTGTAAAATCTAAGATCAGATGGACATATGGAAAATGTTGATCTCCCTTGGAAATTCAAAGAACACTTCAGGTGGGACATACCTAAACACGGTTATAATGGAGTGTGCTGTAAAATGTTTATGTCTCACATCATGCGAGTCAACACAATCGAAAAGAATAATGTTTCACTGTGAGTGGTACCTGCCATGGAATGCACCACAGAGCTTCTTCACCTTTTAAAAGATAAGAATGGATGAATTCTAGATATTGTAGACAATTAACCGATATTAACTGAAAATCAGTTAACTTCTTTGGAGGCAAAACTACTTTGGAAGAAGTCTGAGTTGCTCATAAACATATGCATAATATGACACGTCCTGGCAGCGACGGCTTCACGGAAGAATTTTAATAAAACAACTTTTTTCTGGCTACGACTAGGTCTGTACGTCGTAAGAGAGCTTATTATTGGATACAACAGAAACGAACTATCTTCAACGCAAAAAGAAGGCATTATTGTATGCATTTTAAATGGCCACAAACCCAAGAACCGAATGGAGAATTGAATACCAATTTTACCCTTGAATAATATAGGATCGATTAGCCAATCGACTAAGATGTGTGATTCCATCTATCATCAGTGAGGACCAGACTGGTGTTATTTCCAATAGATGTTTGGGGAATGACATTCGTTGTATTTATGACATACTTGATTATATGATTATGTCTGAAAAAACACACACCTAAAACAGGAATATTTTAATGTTTAGACTGTGAACAAGCATTTGACAGTGAACGCTATGATTTCGTGTTTAAGGTATTACATGCCTTTGGCTTTGGTCAAAGTTTCTGTCAATGGATAAAAAACATTCCACACAAATATTAAGTCAACTGTTTCACTGAATGGGAAACTAGCTGTTTTGTTCGCTGTTGAGAGAGGATGCCACCAAGGCGATTTGTATTTTATTTATTTGTTATCTGTGTTGAAATTTCAGCAAGTGTGATAAGACAAAATAAACATAAAGGATTTAAAATGCTAATACTGAGAATAAAATATCACAGTATGCAGACGGTACTGAACTTATTACAAGAAGGGAAAATTATTCGAAGAAACAATTATGTGTCAACTAACACATTTGGAAGAGTGTCTGCTAAATGAGATTTTAAAAAAACACACAAACAAATGCAATATAGTTCGAAATTTAAGAAAATTCACCCGTTACGTATATGCCACATTTAGATATATAAATTGGAACCTCCCTAAATTCCAATGTTTGGGTTTCTGGTTTACGAGTCACATAAAAAAAGCGAAATTATGAATATTCAAAAAACGTTTATAGAAATATGAACACTGTACAAAACTTGGCTAAATAGGCAGACAACACAGTTCGTTAGAGTAGCAGTTCTTAACACCATGATCTTATCACACGTAATCCATCTATGGATGCTATCATCAAACCCACCAGGCTACATAATCAATGAAATTCATACATTTATATTTGAAGTGTGCATGGGGTTATAGATAATAAAAAAGAGACAAAATTAATCGAAAAACCTGTGTGACGAAAACAGAGCATGGGGTATACCAAAATTAAGGAAGCAAATAAACGCACCGAAGCTAACTTGGATTCGTAAACTTTTATCAAATAGTCATAGGTGGGAGAGATACTTTTTTTTCATCATGTTACAAAGTGGAAATTATTTATGAATTGGGTACTGATCCGTCTGGGCATGATAAGTTAGGTAACTTCTAGAAAGATGTATTGAAAGCATATTTAAAGAAATAGGTAAGACCGTTTGTGTCAAAACTGAAGAACTTTTTTCAGAGCCTTCTTTTGTAATACGAATTTGAGGACTGGGGGCCGATTTTTCTTAATTGGATCGAAAACGGTGTATTCTGCGTACGAAATCTGTTAGATAAAAGGGGATTTCTTAAATCTTCCATTCCTTTGTTAATGGCATATAACGGTTATATTAATCTTCCATTCCTTTGTTAATGGCATATAACGGTTATATTAGCGCTGTGAAAGGTATTCAAGAGAAGATGGAGTAAAAATAAAATGCTGTGAAGAATGTGACAACTGTGACGTGCTCAGTTTCAAGGATGCCTCACTTTATTGTTTGTGATGGTGATATGATCATGATGATTATGTTTTGTTGTTGTTTTCATTGTTTCATTACCTCATGTATGCGGTTTGTAGTTTTTATTTGTAATTTGTTCTTTCATTTCGAAATAAAGTATGATTCGTCTGAAGACGCAATACTACAAGCCTTAGATATTTTCTTAGCCGAATTTGTAGGGAGACAGTGTAAGCAGAAGAAATACAATCAAAGAAACACCTGTCTGTTTCCACAGTCCATCATGTCTTCCTGGCACACAGGATGCTCACAGAAGTCTTCGTCACGTCCATCTAAACAATCCTGTCGAAAATCGCACACCAGAGTATAAGGCACGAAGTCTCCAGTTACGTCACAATAGAAGTAGGGTTGTGACGGTCCCTGGGACATACTGCATGTGGCCCTGTACCATGTCTCAGTGTTTTCCAGTCCGCTGCACCAACTTTTGACATCACAGGCCAGCAGTGTGTGAGTCAGGTGCTGCATGGGACAGAGTTCCAGAGGAATGCTTGACGCGGTCGTGCTGCTTGGAACAGGAAGCGTGACGGGTGTGTTGGTGTGGTGAGGATCTGATACGGAAGGGAGCTCACATACAAAGCCATCAAAACGGGAGGAACAAAGACTGCCATAGAATTGGCCTTTAGCGGTACGCCAAATGATGCATTCGTCCACATCAAATTCATCAATCTCGATCTTTGTATTCCCTGGGAAGAAGAAGACCAAAACACCCCCTCCCAATTAAAAGTGCCCTGTAACCTGCAATGATTGTCTTGGAGCTGAAATATGGGTTAGGGGGAAAACGCAGAAGAAACGCTTGGATCTCTTTGGTCTGTGTCTCTTTGTCTCTCTTTTCTTTGTATTTCTGCCAGTCTGCCAGTCTGCCTGCCTGTCTGTCTGTCTGTCTGTCTGTTTGTCTGTCTGTCCCCTCTCTCTTCTCTCTCTCTCTCTCTCTCGAGCCTAAGCAACAATGCCTTCACAGCAACATTGTATACCAAGCTACGGTAACTTCAAAACAATGAAAAAGAAACATAAATAGGGATCACAAAAAAAAAACTTTCAAAACCCAGATACGCAAACCACAAACAGTCATTCAAAAATGAAAAATACAAAAATCAAACAGAGCTGAGTAAATACTTTTGGAGACTCAAAGATAAAAAAATAGACTAAAAACATATCATGGAAAATCAAAAAGAGAAAAACATACAACAATATTTCAAAAGATGCAATCTATGCTCCACAGAAAAAGGGTTTTAATATTATGTAAACCACACCTAGCACCTTAAATACAAAAGTAGAAACAGTAACAATTGCAGGCACACATGGAAATCTTTGTTAGCGCACTCCACCTGAACAGACCCCAACAAGAACCACAGACCACACGGGGCACGACTCACAGGGTGCAGAAATGGAATCAGGCCCCGCACGCTATAAAAGACAGATAGCGTGCCCCAAAAGAATATCCTGAGGAAGCGAGAGGTTCGAAACAAGCGTGTTGATTTTAATACTTAAATTTAAAAAAATATTCTTAATATATATTTTTTTTTTAAATGAGTATTAAAATCAATAGAAAACTCAAGGAAAACCAACAGAAACTCAACATTCGACGTAACCAGGGGTTTCATATGATGGTGCAGAAACAAGTGAACTGGTGGGACTATTCATGCTGTCCAACATCAAGAAAAAACTCGGAAAACAAGTCGGACTATACAGAGACGATGGCCTTGCTGCAGTAACCAACAATCCAAGAACCATCGAAAACAAGAAGAAAGAACTATGCAAAATCTTCCAAAACCAAAACCCTTAAAGATTACCATTGAAGCAAACAAAAAGGTAGTGAATACTTAGACATAACACTGGACCCCCCTTTATGTACACACCAAAAGAAAACCATCCCCATCTGTATTAGAGGACCATACCCCATGGCATAAACAAGAGACTATCAAACCTGTCATGCATGAGGAAGTGTTCAACAATGCAGCAGTAGAATACCAGGAGGCACTACAAACAAGTGGATACAATTACATATTGCCATAAAAACCCAGACAACACAAATAAAAGCAAGAAAAATAGGAAAAAAAAAAATCATATGGTATAACCCCCCTACGACGGGAAACTCAAAACAAACATAGGGAAAGAATTCTTCAAAACCCTAACAACTTTCATTTCCAAAAAGAACACAAACTGTCCAAAATATTTAACAAAACACTGTCAAACTATCGTACTAAAGTATGCCCAACCTCAAAAACCTGATTGACGCATCCAACAAAATGAAAATCAACACAGCAAAGAAGGTGAAAAAAGGGAAATCTTGCAATTGCACCAAAAGGAGCAGTGCCCACTAAACAATAAATGTCTTCACAACAACATTGTATACCAGGCTACTGTGACATCAGAAAATGAAAAAGGAAACATACATAGGGATCACTGAAAACCACTTCAAAACCAGATATGCAAACCACAAACAGTCTTTAATAAAGAAAAAATATAAAAACCAAACAGAACTAGCAAATATATCTGGAAACTTAAAGACGCAAAAACAAGCTACAATATTTTCCTGGAAAATCATAAAAGAGCATCACCATACAGCAAGTTTCAAAAAGGTGCAACCTATGTTTAACTGAAAAATGGTTAATACTATGAAAACCACACTTAACAACTTTAAACACCAAAACAGAAATAGTAAACAACTGCAGGCATAAATGGAAATCGTTTTTTATAAAACACACCCAAAACAAAACCTGAAACCCCCCAAAAAAACACTGCAGCCAACCTGCACGTGCAAACAACCGCAAACGGGAGCCCACACGCTATATAACATAGGCGGGGCAAACCCAAAAACCATCCTGATGACAGCGCAACACGCTCGAAACAAATTGTAGATAGTTTTAAGATTCCTCTTTTAACTTGTTTTAACTAATGTTGCTCCCCAAGGGGTTTGAGCACTCAAAAATTGTTTTTTGGCATTTTAAATATTTCGATCTTAATCGCTCCTCACGTTGAGCACTGTGGCCCCGAAGGATTTTAAATGGAGGAAACCAATTTTAGGCAGTCAACAAAAAATATACCGTTTTCTAATCCGCAATCATATATAAAAATTAATTTGAACAAACAGAAAAGTTTGTACATAATATGAGTGGAAAGCATTCTTTTTTTTGAATCCAAATGCAAAAAAAGGACAAAAAACACCTACGATTCAAATCATTGGCGATCACCACCAGCCATAGACGAAATGAAACCCTTTGAAGATCAAATGAAAAGAATGATAACAATATTGAATTAAAAAAATCTAACAAGGCTTCCAAACAACACTAAAAAAACAAATAAAACAAGTACAAATGACAAAAAAATATTTGTGAAAGGGTGATAAAACTAGCAATTACTACAAATGGAACCAAAAAATACTCTCAACTCCTTGACAAAAACATCCAGAAAAACTACAAAAAGCTGACAAAAATATAATGACAGTATCCGCACTAAAGAAAAAGAAAATTGCAGAGCGCATAGACCTAAGTGACAGGATAGAAGCGACAGCAAAAAAAGAAGCTTTCAAACACTCAAAGACCACAAGCCCAAATTTTTATAACAATCCAACATGTAGACTAATAAACCCATCCAAATCTGAATTAGGCAAAATAAGCAAGAAAATTCTGGAAAAAATAATAAAGAACGTAAAATCAAACTCTGAATACAACCTCTGGAAGAACACATACGAAGTTTTCCAAGGTTCAAAAAACTCAATAAACAAAGTAATACAGTATTCATCACATTTGACATAGTAGACTTTTACCCATCTATAGATGAGGGACTACTCACCAAAGCCCTGAAGTTTGCCAGCAACCACACAGACAAACAGGGGCAGAAATGGAATCATTCTCCACACCAAGAAAACATTACTACACAGCAAAAATTAAACCTGGATCAGGAAAACCAACAGAACTCAACATTCGACGTTAACCATGGGGTCATATGATGGTGCAAAACAAGTGAACTGGTCGGAATATTCATGCTGTCCAACATCAAGAAAAAACTCGGAAAACAAGTCGGACTATACAGAGACGATGGCCTTGCTGCAGTAACCACTATCCAAGAACCATCGAACACAAGAAGAAAAAACTATGCAAAATCTTCCAAAACCCACAACTTAAAGATTCAATGAAGCAAACAAAAAGGTAGTGATACTTAGACATAACACGGATCTCAACAATCATATATATAAACCATACAGAAACCCAACGAACACCTCTTTTATGTACACACCAAAAGTAACCATCCCCCATCTGTATTAAAGACCATACCCCATGGCATAAACAAGAGACTATCAAACCTGTCATGCAGTGAGGAAGTGTTCAACAATGCAGCAGTAGAATACCAGGAGGCACTACAAACACGTGGATACAATTACAAATTACAATACAACCCAGACAACAACACAAATAAAAGCAAGAAAAATAGGAAACGAAAAATCATATGGTATAACCCCCATACGACGGGAAACTCAAACAAACATAGGGAAAGAATCTTCAAAATCCAACAACTTCATTTCCAAAAGAACACAAACTGTCCAAAATATTTAACAAAGACACTGTCAAACTATCGTACTCATGTATGCCCAACCTCAAAAACCTGATTGACGCATCCAACAAAATGAAAATCAACACAGCAAAGAAGGGTGAAGAAAGGAAATCTTGCAATTGCACCAAAAGGAGCAGTGCCCACTAAACAATAAATGTCTTCACAACAACATTGTATACCAGGCTACTGTGACATCAGAAAATGAAAAAGAAACATACATAGGGATAACTGAAAACCACTTCAAAACCAGATATGCAAACCACAGTTCATTTAATAAAGAAAAATATAAAAACCAAAAAGAACTGAGCAAATATATCTGGAAACTTAAAGACGCAAAAACAAGCTACAATATATCCTGGAAAATCATAAAAAGAGCATCACCATACAGCAATGTTTCAAAAAGGTGCAACCTATGTTTAACTGAAAAATGGTTAATACTATGCAAACCACACTTAACAACTTTAAACACCAAAACAGAAATAGTAAACAACTGCAGGCATAAATGGAAATCGTTGTTAGTGAACACACCCAAAACAAAAACCTGAAAGCCCCCAAAAACACGTGCAGCCAACCTGCACGTGCAAACAACCGCAAACGGGAGCCCACACGCTATATAACATCGGCGGTGGGCAAACCAAAAAACCATCCTGATGACAGCGCAACACGTCTCGAAACAAATTTGTAGATAGTTTTAAGATTCCTCTTTTAACTTGTTTTAATTAATGTTGCTCCCCAAGGGGTTTGAGCACTCAAAAAATTGTTTTAGGCATTTTAAATATACTGAACTATATATATATATATATATATATATATATATATATATATATATATATATTATATATATATGTATATATATATATATATATATATATATATATATATATATATATATATACTCTCTCTCACTCTCTCTCTCTCTCAGAGAAAGAGAGAGAGAGAGAGAGAGAGAGAGAGAGAGACAGACAGACAGACAGACAGGCAGGCAGACTGGCAGACTGGCAGACATACAAAGACAGAGAGACAGAGAGACACAGACCAAGAGATCCAAAGCGTTTCTTCTGCGTTTTTCCTCTAACCATATTTCAGCTCCAGACAATCATTGCAGGTATACAGACACCTCTCTCTCTCTCTCTCTCTCCTCTCTCTCTCTCTCTTCTCTCTCTCTCTCTCTCTCTCTCTCTCTCTCTCTCTCTCTTTTTTTTTTTTTTTTTGGGTGTGCTCCCCCCCCCCACCAATTTCATCTCACTTTGCTCAATTTCTTCTATGTATTTTCATGCCTTACAAAAAATGATTACATGTTGTGCCTTGCTCTCTCTCTCTCTCTCTCTCTCTCTCTCTCTCTCTCTCTCTCTCTCTCTCTTCTCTCTCTCTCTCTCTCTCTCTATGCGTGCGAGCGTACGTATATGTGTGTGTTCAAAAATATGTACGTACTTTCTCATATTCACTTCAGTGTCTGTTTTCATACATGCCAATCTTGTACGTTGTAGTACATTTACATATGCTCCCCCAGCCCACCTCACTCATTGTTATTCTCATTTTTATTTTTATTTTATTTTATTATTATTATTTATTTGTTTGTTTTGTTTATTATTATTCTTATTTTTTTGTTTTGTTTTCATTTCTCCTCTGTTTTCATTTGATGTTCCTCTATGATTACATGATGCATGACCACTTTGCTTGCTTCTTTGCTTTCTTACATTATTTCATTTCACTGCGTGTTGTAGTCCCTACTCAGGGCGAGGACTGGATGTAAAAAAGCGCGTCAGTGCTTATCTATAATCCTCGTAAATAAAGAATTTTGTCTTGTTTTGTCTTGTCTTGTCTCTCTTTTATCTCTCTCTCGCAAATGAAGATGAATGACATTTTTTACTTCGTTGTTTTGCGTAAATATATTGTTAGCAAATTCTGTGAAGACCCTTGTTCATTTCGAGCTGCTTTACTAATGTCAAATCAAAATGAAGGAGTTTCAAAATACATTTGCATGTGCTTATTCAAAGCTTTTAAGAGGCCCACAAATTAGCTCGGTTGAATGAACATAGCTGTTACAGTTACTGTACAAATTTGATATGCTTATCCGTCAGCTACTTGTTGTCAGACCACGTCAGGTTTGTGTGAATGGTTATTCTTATAAAGCATCCCCATCAGAAGGGGCCATGGCCTATACTGATTAAAATTTTTCGTTCGTTCGTTCGTTCGTTGTTCGTGCTCTCTTTCTGTCTCTCGCGCTCAAAGCTGTGGTCACTTTGCTAGCTGCCATTTGCAGAGAGAAGTTTCATTTCAAGGGCTGAAAGAAGGATCATCTCTCAGAGTTCAGGAATCCGCTGGAAAGTGCGATCTAAATGCGAAGTTTCTGAACCAGCTGTAACAGTCAAAATAGACATAACAAACAAACAAACAAAAAACAAAACAAAACAAAAGAAAAAGAAAACAACCATGCGTGCAAATTGATTTGAACGAACAGAACCGCTTGATGAAGCTATTAATGAAAAATGGATCCAAATGTTAAGAACGTTCCTACTACATGCATTGACAGGCCAAGATAAGAATCTGAATTTGTCCAAAACCAGTGTTCTTTTCTTTTTGTTCTCTGTGTTGTTATGCAAAAGTGATTCAGATCAAGACTGATGACTTTATTCTGTTGGAAACATTATACTTAAGACATGAATATGAAACCATTACATGTAAGTTTCGCTTATAGAAAAAAATATCCGTAAACACAGCGTTTTTATTTATAACATATATCACACAAAGGAAATCATTTGTCCATTAACCAAAAGGAAATCGTTATTCATAGCCAGGTTCGAAGTCGGAAAGGTCAGTCCTTGTCAATTCAGGTATTACTTGCGTTTACCCCTCCCTGAGTTCCCTGGGCTTCGGCGACAATCAGTCTTACCCGCCTTCTTGACCCGGTTGCTTCCCTCCCCCTCAGGACTGTCTTCTGAAGATGGGGCTCTGGGCCGCTTGCTGGGTGTCTCCGAGCAGTGATGAGTAGGACTCTTCTGTCCCACCCCAACTCCCAGCTCCGCCTGTCGCATAGGAGATCGCCCTCTGTGGTCCTCCTCCTCCTTCTCAGTCCCCTCCCCCCTTCTGCACATTGTCGACCTGCTCCTTTCGCTCCTCCCTCATTTCACCATTTTCTCCTGTCACCTTCTCCTTCTCTCCAATTTCACCTTCACCCTCACTCTCAAACTCACTCCGCTCACTTTTCTGTGCTGATCATCTGGCATTGCGGTTCCCCTTTCTTGTGCCCAGGCTTTCTGCATGCCCGACACACCACATCATTTGTACACACTGAAACATGGTGGTTTTGTTCTAGGCACTTTGAACAGACAGCATTTTGCGTTGCTTTTTTTGTTCCTTATGGTACACTTTGGCAATGAAAACACTGACTTTTATGGCGGTGTCAAGCGGAACTTTTGGCACTGTAATGAATAGGAATCTTCGTCCTGTTAGAAAACGTGTCAATTTACCATCTTTGTCTCCAGCTCTTTCGCTTTGGATGTTGGAGCGGAGCTCACAAACTGCTTTCAGTAACGCATGTTTGATTTCATTGTCTGCCACCGAAAGTGGTACCTGATCAATGAAAACCTTCGTTGAGGGTTTTTCCTCCCTAGTATCATCCCTCAGGATAAACGGATTTGTGTTCAAAAGCTGTACCACAACACCTCTTACCCGCATTCCTTGGATCAGCAGCTAGGATCTTGCCTCTTTGGTGGCCAAGTACATACGCCATAAACCACCGATCTGCTGGGCTCCCACTACTGATCCTTGGCCAGCATCCCTCTCAGCTGCTAGACATACCTCTAATACAGCGAGGGGCTCCTTACTGTCTGTTACTGGCATGTCTTTAGCTTTCAATAACACCGGCGTCACTCTCACTGCCATTACCCTTTCTTTCTTTTTTCCAAACTTTCTAGCATCTCTTGTATAAAGCTAAAAGTTTGCAGTTAGTCGGGCGAAAAGAGACTAAAACAAAACAACTACAGAATGAAAAGAACACAGTCCGAAAAAAAAGATCCAAACAGTTGCTACTGAGAAAAAGAAAACCAAGTCCCAAAGAACGTGCGATAACAACTCACCGTCGGTTAACACAAGCAAACAGCACGTCCTCTCGACATGGCTGTCGCTCACCAACCTACCGTTACTATAGTTGTTAGCTTTATCAGCATTATTATCAATGCGATTGTTAGTATTGATATTACCATCACAGCCATTAACATCATCATTGCCATTGGCACTAAGACTGTTGACATGGCAACCATGCTGTTTAAGAATCCTCTAACCCACTCTCCTTTCTCCCATACTATAACTGCTTTTGCCACATTATCACCAAAAGTGATAGTAATCTTGTCTTTTTTTTCTCCATATTTTGATTATCATCATTGCCATTATTATCATTCCTATCAGTATTACAATTATCATCCTTACTACCTTGACTCACCCATTGTCTCCTAGAGAATGTAAATATCTTCGTTCAAGCTCACCCATGTTATTTTGCACGAAACCCCCCCCCCCCCCCCCCCCCCCCCCCCTTTTCACATACAAATCACGTCCATCTCATATCAGTTTTGGCCAAAATCAACACCTGTTTTACACTAAGATTAACACGCAAAAACCTCTAAAAATCGACGTAATCAGCACATTGAAACGGGGGCTTACGTGCAAGATAAGATTTGGTGATCATGAACAAAGATATTTACATTCTCTCCAGGAACATAAAATCAACTAAAAATGTATATGGCTTGACAATACTACTCCGAGACTGGTTCCAATCAGTATTGATCTCTAAGGCTGCAACACCGTGTGTGCAGTGGCGCGTGCAACACGAGACCTGCTGCCTGCAATACTGCATTATTAATTAGTTGAACTGTCGCGCGTGCACGTTCAACCAATCGGCAGGGAGTATGACGTCATTTGGCCGGGGAAGCTCAGCTGAGCTTAAATCACGTGACATTTTTGTTGTTAGCAACTTGTATTAACTGCCTCGCCATTTCACATTGGAGGGCTGTGCTGTGCAGACGTGTGAGAGGGCTGTGCTGTGCAGACGTTCGAGAGAAGTGATTTTACCAGAAATATTTATGTCTCAAGACAGCATTTCTTCAGAATTAGAGAGAGAACTTATGGAATCGAAAGTTGCTCATCAAAATCTATTAGATTTCTCAACACAACCATCAACTTTAATTCTACCTGACATGGATCAAGCTTCTACTTTTCAACAAGCTCAAAATCTTCCATTACCACCTCCAACACCAACAGAATTGTGGACTGAAGAAGAAATGTTTATTTTACGGGAGAATCAACACTACTTTCAAAAAATGATAGAAATAATTGAAAAAGCAAAAACAGAAGGACCACAGAAATTGCCAAAGAAGCCTAAAAGAAAGCTTGAGCAATTGTTCAAAGAAAAGAAAGGGAACAAGAAAAGAAGAAAAGAACCTTCAACGCCGAAAGAATTACATGACTATCTCGTGGCAAATCAGGCCGACATTCAATCATCTATTTCAAGAGAAACGTTTTCGGAAAACCTTTTTTCACAAACAGCAGCTGAAAATGAAATTGTTGACAGGTTGCAAAAGGGCGTGAGAAATGTGAAGAAGCAGGATGCTCAAACAATCATGATCTACGTTCAATTTGGGCATTTTTTGAATCTTTGCAAAAATTGGCATGAAGCGGAAAGAAAAGATGGGAGAATAAAAGAAACTTGGGCTCAATGGCTTAAAGAGAAATGTGGATATTCTGACGATCATGCACGCAAATTGCGCGCTGTTGCCAATGTGCTTTATGGGTATTGGCAGTTTTACATTGTTGGGCTTCCAATCAGTTTCATTTCCAGCAATTTAACAGATAACAGATAACAGATAACAATTTTATTTGTCCAAGAGATGGAAAATTCACGCCATGCTGCAAGTCCCTGAATTTGGAGAATATTGGAAAAAACCTCTCAGTCTACCTTTGACAACTACCCTGCAAGCCTCTCAGTGAAAGCCGCAAACGCATGATGTGGGTCTAAAAATAGTAACGGTTATGCATAACCGCCGAACAACTGCCCTGCAAACCTCTCAGTGAACGCCACAAACGCATGACGTGGGTCTAAAAATAGTAACGGTTATGCATAACCGCCGAGCGGCTTGGCTGTGCCTACGCTCCGCTTCACTTACAAAGGCTACCTTTTCAGGCGGCCGCCGATAGACCTTTGAAAGAGATCCTGTGATTATTGATTCAGGACTCTGATAAGTGCTTTTGGCGGCTGTCTCGAATTTACGTCGTTCAAGTGTTAACCGCAAAAAAGCCCCTTTCACATTCCCCTGCAAGCACCTCCCTATCTATTGTGTGTGTGTGTGTGTGTGTGTGTGTGTGTGTGTGTGTGTGTGTGTGTGTGTGTGTGTGTGTGTGTGTTGTTTGTTTGTTGTTTGTTTGTTGTTTGTGTGTGTTTGTTTGTTGTTTGTTGTTTGTTTGTGTGCGTGTGTGTGTGTGTGTGTGTGTGTATGTTTTGTCCTACAAAGCAGTGCAGTAATCTAGGTCAAAACGACCTGGAGCTGAATGACATAGTTAATTAAACCACCCCTGCCCACGCACGCACACACATAAAAAATCTAATGATTCTTGCACAAAAACGAGAGAAATAACATGGGTGAGCTTGAACCTGCATATTTATATTCTCTCCCCCATACTAAAAAAATCTAAGGGTTTTTTGTACGTTCTTTTAAATTCCCGCACATTAAAAAATCAGAACGACAAAGACTCTCCCTTTTGGGTTTGGTTTTTTTTTATTCTAATGAATTTTAAAGGCCCCCTTTAAATTTAATTTTTTAAAAATTTTCCCGGTTTTTTTCCAAAAAGAGAAATTTAAACGATAATCGCAAAACCCCCCCCCCTAGTTTAGGGAAAACCCTTTTGAACTGTGACGATAGCCCTCAAACAATTTAGTATCTGGGTTTAAGGTTTTTTAAGGGCATACAAAAATTGGATTTACGAGAAAAAAAAGAAGGTTTATTTCCCCAAAAATTTATAAAACATCTTCTCTTGTACTTTTAAAACTTTAACTCGTCTGCCCGTGGGAAAACCTAAAATTCGAGCAAGGCTTTTTTTGGAAAAAAAATACTCCTTTTTTCTTTTAGTGGGGAAAATTTTAGTAATTTTTGAGGTTTGGCCCCGTTAATTTTTTAACAATAGGGCCCAAAAACGCTAAGTACTTCTTTTTAAACAAAAGGGGTTTTTAAAAAATTTGGGTTTTTTTGGGACTTTTTATTTGGGTTGCCCACCTCATTCTTAAAATTATCCCGGGGGTTTTGAGCTTCTTCAGATTTGTTTTGCCCACATTTAAATTTAAAAAACCAAGGGCTTTTTGAGCAACCGAAAAACCCCCCCCCCGCCCAAATTTACCATTGGTTTTTTTAAGAACACACGGCCCTTTTTCCCTTGGGGTTTTATTGGGTACATTCTTTTTTTTAAATTTTTTTAAAAATTAAATTTTTTTAAAAAGGGGCCTTTTAAAAAAAGGGAAAATGCTACTTACGATGAGAGCATTTATAAAACCCCCAAAACTTTTGGGCTTTAGCATTAAACATTTCGTAGATGGGTCATTTCCCCTTCCCCGGTTAGACCCTTTTAAACCCACAACTAAAAATTTAAACCCGCCAATAAATAAGGGTAGAGTGCCTTTTGCAGGGGGATCCCCCCCTAAAGGCTTTTTTTTTGGGAACAGTTAAATTTTGGGCCCTTACTTTTTCCCAAAACCCCGGCTGTTTGGGGTTTCATAAAGCAAACCATTTAACCATCCCAAAATTTTTTGTAAAGGTCAGTATTTTTAAAATTTTTTATTTTTTACCCGTACAGGCGAATACAAAAAAAACACAAGTCCCCCCTAACGAAAACACGTTTAATCCATTTAAAAGCCAAAGGGCAATAAGCCCAAAAAAAAGAATTTGCAACGGGAAATTTTAAAATTTATCCTTTTTCCCGATTTTAAACAAAAGTTGACCGGGAAACATGGGGGGGGCAAGGGGGGGGTTTTTGGGGGGGGAACGAGAGATATTCTTATGTCTTCTGGCCCGGGCCCCACCTCTTTTTAACCCGAACCCCCCCCAACCCAAATTTGATTGGGAAACCAAAAACAAAAAACATCCAATTTCCGGACAACATTTTTCTTAGATAAAAGTAAAGGGCAACAAAGCCGGTGTGCAAAAAACTTTAAAGACTCCATTAAGGCAAAGGTTTTGGTGTTATTTGGAACGCAACACGACCAAAACGCTCGGGATCTATCACAGGCTTTTATGCTTGAAAACTTTCTAGAATTTGGGGATGCTATTTTAATTTTCTTTGATTTTCCTGCCAGCATAAAAGGGATCAAGAGTTTTTGCACCTGCTAGGTCAAAGGGTTTACTTTGTTTTTAGGGCCTTTTGGTTTTTACATCTTCCCTCGGGCCCTTTGACTTTCAAAAGGTATGAACAAATTTTTAACAATTTTAAAACCTCATAGCCGGAGACCCCCCAAAACTTAGGGCCAAACAAGGGGTTTTAAAAACAAGGGCCGGGTCCATCCATTTTAAAAAAAAATACCCCCCCCTGAAAAAAGCGATCCAGTTAAAGCCCCCACAGCCAGAAAGCAGCCCAGAAAGCATCCACCTGTTTATCTCCTCACACCAACAGTCATACTAGCGAAAAAAAAGCCCTCGTTGTATTTTTTTCTTTTACTGGATTAGCTTACTTTATTCCCTAAAAATTTTTTTTCCCGCACAGCACTCCAACGGCCACGTTGGCAGCCATATACCAGCAACTTTTTCCCCATAGACAAAACCCAAAATAACAAAAACCCGGGCCCATTTTTGCCAGGCAGAGCATCAAGCGCTTTTGCTGCTTTCTTCTTTTAAAAATTGGGTAGATGATGTAATTGTTTTCCTTTAAACCCCCTTTTACCGGTTGAGGGTTGGGGGGTAATGGCCCGGGTTTGGGGAACCCCCCGGGGAAAACTAAACATTTTAGAGATGGGAAACCCAAAGGCTGTTTTAAAATTCTTAAATATCGTTTTCCCCTTTTTCTCTGACAAGTCCCCTTTTTTCTTTCCGTGCATTGTGTTTTTATTAAAAATTTTTGTTTACGGGTTTTTTTTTCTCTGGTTTTTGTTGGGTAGCTGCACTTGTTGTAGACAGCGCTTCTAACCTAGCCGCCCTTTCCCTTTCATTTTTAAAAATTTTATTTTCTGCTGGATTCAGCCCCCCTCTTGCCCCAAATTGTTACGCTGCATCAGCGAGTTTTTTTTTTCTTCTTTTCTCTCATCCTTCTCACCAAGTTTTGGGTTTAAATTGGGTTTTTTATTGCCCCCCATTGACTTTTGGGGTTCAAAAGTAGGATGTCCGCAAAAGGCAAAAGGGGAAAACGTCAAGGGGTTTTAATGTTTCCCCTGACTGTCTCCCCATTTTAAAAATCTTTTTAATTTTGCTATTGCTTCATCGGGTTTTTGGCCCTAACTTCGAAAAGAGGTCATTTTTATTTTAGATCGTGTTTGGGAAACTTTCCCCCCAAGTTTAAAGAATAAAACCTAGGGCCCTTTAAATTTTAAAAGTTTAAACGCCTTTGGGGCAGCAAAAGGGTTTCCCCCTGCCTAATTGTGTTTTTTTTAAAAACTTAGTTGGGGGCTGGCTTTTTAGTAAAACCCAAAAAAATTTCCTTTCCCCAGTTCCCTACAACAGATTTGGGGGGTTTTTTCTATCTTAAAAACAAAAGGCTATGGGCCCTTTTGACGGGCCAAACCTTTAACTTTTTGGAGAATGAGGTTTTTTCCCCATTTTTTTAATAAAATTTTGCTCGAGATGCGCAAATGAAGGGGTGTTTCCCGATTCTTCCCAAAGAAGGGTTTGGAGAACCCCTTTTGCGGGTCTTAAAATACTTCGCGCAAAGGGACCTAATTCGTTTCAATTTTTTCCCAAAAAAGGGCCCTTTCCTATCTCTTTCTTCCCCAAAAAGGTTTAATCGGTCAAATCTTCACCTTTTTTTTTTATTTATATTCTTTTTTTTTTTATAAAAAGGGAAATTTATACGGTTTTTGACCTCGATCCTTTCAGAAAAGAACGAACCCCCCGGTGTTAAAAAGGTTTTTAAGGCAGACTGGGAATTAGTGTTTACTCCCAAACCCGGTTTAGCCTGGCAAACTTTAACAGTTATGTTCCCCCATCTTGGGTCTGCGATTTTTTAAAGCCAGGCATGCTAAACTTTCATTCAAAAAAGATATTACATCGGGGATCCTAAAGGGTACTGTTGTTGTAATTTAGGTAGGGCATCGTTAAACTTTTAGTAAACAAAAAGAAAAAAAAGGGCTTTTACGGCGGGAGCATTTTTAAACCCCCTTTCTGACCTATGGCTGCCTAAAAAAGAAAGAAAAAGAAATTTATTTAGGGAATACAAGACTCTAAAGCCTCAAACACAGGGTTTAAAGGGGGGATGCAAAAACCCTGGTTTAAAAAATGGGGCGTAGCGGGAACATTTTTTAAAAAGATTCTGCCCCCTCAAAATTTTTTGGGTGTTTAAAACGCAATGGGCCCTTTTTCCAAGGCCCCCTAAAAGAAAAACTTACTTAGGTTTTGGCTTTAAACCCAGGGGTTCTGTAATTTTTTCTTTTAAACCCTTTTGCTTTTTCGCGGGTTTGTGACATTTCTTTGAGTTTGATGTTGTTTTTTTAAACCCCCACTGGGGTTTAAACAATTCCTTTTTAAAACCCGTTTAAAAGTTAAAACGGTTATTTATTTGGGAAAAAGTTTTTCACTCCATTTCAAAAAAAGAAACAACAAGGCACCTCTGGGAAAATACATCAAATAACTCGGGAAATCTTTAAAAAGGGAAATTTTTTTCTTATTTAAAAAAAAAAAACTCCTTTTAAAGAGAATCAAAGCGTTTATAAACCCAAAAAAGGGGAAGGGTTTTGGGTAATAAAAAAGGGAATCCGACGTTTTTATTTAGGGCGCGGAATTTTTCCCGCCAACAAGGGGTGAAATAAAAAAGGTTCGCGGGGGCGGCAAAGAGATCCTGGGAGGGTTACGTGTTTGTAAAAATCCGCCTTTTTTTATGTAAGACTCAAGAAATACTTAAAAAAGTTTTAAATGGGGGTGGGTGGATTTTAGATCCCCATTTTTCAACAGTTTTTTTGGAAATGGAGAAAGGTAAAGGGGAAGATGGTATTAAAAAAAATTTTCACGAAAGCAGACGGGGAAAAGCCCCCAAAAAAAAAAGGGATGTTTTATGGTTTGTTTTTGCCAGTTAAAAATTGAAGAAAAGGGTAAAAAACGTTTGGGTTTTTTTAAAAGTAGAAGAAATATTCTAATAAAACAGAGGGGTAGCTTGAAAAATTTTTGCCAAAAGATCCGCACTGTTTCCTTTTCTGCGGTTTCTGGGGGGTGGGAAAACTGTCTTCCCTTCCTTGGAATTTTTTACAAACAATATACGGTTTCATTACGGCACATTGTTATATTCTGCCCCAACCATTAAGACAAAAAAGTTTACAAAAAAAAGGGAAATTTTTTTGGACAGACGAGAAATTTTTTAGTTTAAACCTATGACAAGCTGAGCGAAAGGGTTTTAAAAATTACTTTAAACGTATGAGGGGAATGGAAAAATGTTTTTTATTTTTGGGTTGGTTTAGCGGGAACGAGACATTTTTAAAAAAAAAAGCCCTATCAAAACTAAACCTTTTGTGGACTCACGCCTTAGGTTTTTGTTGGTCTCAAAATTTTAAAAAAAACAAAGCTGTCTTAAAAGACTTTTTGATCGCAGTTAAATCGGGTTTTTATTTTTTTTACCCCCAAAGGCAAAGAATTTTGGGAAAATTTTTTGGGGTGAAAAATTTTGTAATAAAGGGACAAAATGACTAAAAAAAAAATTAAAAAAGCAGTTTTGAAAAAAACTAAGCAAAGCTAACTACTTAAAGGACTACCCTCCAGGTCAATTGTTTGTTTTTTGTAGATTTTTTTTTATTTTAAAAACTTAAAACAAATTTTTTTATTTTTAAATTTTTAAAATTAAAAAAAGAATTTTTGGGGGGCCAGTTCAAAAAGGCCCGCTAGCTCCTAAATGCACCCGCGTTTGAGCTAAAAGACCCAAGACAAACTGGTTTTAAACTAATTGGGTGCCAGGGGAAAAGTTTATGGTTTGGTACCCGATTTATGGACTACAAACAACGAAATTGAAGACAAAAACGACAGCAAAATCCTACCCTAAAGAGATAAAAAAATGTAAAGGGGAAACCCATTTTTGGGAAATATGAAAACAATTTTTAAAAAAGGGGGAAATTGGGTTGGGGGTTGGGTTTTCCGGGAAATTCTTGGAATTTAAAGTTGGGAAATACGAAGCCCCCAAAGAAAAATTTTAAAAGAACCCCAAATTTTTGAAAGGCTTTAAAGGCAGGTCCCCTTCCCTTTTTAGCCTGGTTTCCCGGGAACACAACAGAAAAAACATATTGAAAAACCCAACGGGGCTGAATATAAAGCTACAGAGAAAAAAGTCCCTTTGTAAGTGGGGGGGGGGGGGGACACCGGGGGCTTAGAATTTACTCCAAAGAAAGTCACTAAACCCAGGCAAAAGACGATTTTTTTCGCTTATTTATTACTCCCCGGGGGGGGGGGATCATTTTGGGCCCGAAAATGTGTTTAATTTGAGGTTTCCCAAAAAAAAGGCTGAAAACTTTTTTGCCCCCCTTAATCGTTTTTGCAAATTTCTAAAACGGAGATGAAAAAAAAACACCCCTTTCGGCATCAACAAGGTTTTCTAGAAAAGGGTTTAAAAACAAACCCAACAGTACCGATTTTTTTATTTTTTATTTGATTTTAATTTTCGTTTTTTTCGGGGTTGATGAAGTGCTGCCCAAAGGGGAATAAAAAGATTAATTTTAAAAAAACTTTTTTTTAAAAATGGGGGTTCAACAGGGTTAGGTTAGGGGCAAATTTTAAAGGAACTTCAAAAGGGAAAAGAAATCGACTTTGGGGTTTAAATAAAGAGTTATTAAAAAAATTAAAGCCCAAAGTTTAAATATCTTTCTTTTTGTAATTACTTTGGGTCATCGCTTTTAGCTAGCGGAAGTGCTGGGTCAATGGCTCTTTTTTGCCTTTGGGTTTTTAGCGCCAAACCTCTTAACATTTGGGGGCCCTTGGGTTTAGGTTTAGGGGCTGTGTCTTTGGGTTTGTAAGTGCTTGGGTTTTAAAAAAATTTTCTCCCATATTACAAAACACACGCCATTTTTTTGCCCAGCAACCAAAAAAACTTTTTTTCATTAAAATTAAGAATTTAAACAAATTTATTTCAGGATTTAAAAAAATTAAAAGACGAAGAATTTAAAGTTTAAAGGGGTGAGGGTTTAGGTTAAGACGGCCAAAATTTAACTCAAAAAAGGGTGGGGAAAGACTTTTTCTTCACGACAGGGAGCAATGATCAATTAAACGAAAATTGAAAAACAAAAACTGACGGGTTTAAACCCCCAAAAAAGGGAAAAAAAAGTTTAACCCAAAAAATAAGTTTAACAAAAATTAAATTTTCTATTTTTTTTTTTTTAACCACTGTGTTTTTGGGGGGCAACTTGCAGTCTTTTACGAACAACGATCTTTAGGAGCCCGGGGTTTTAGAAGAAGAGGCTCTCAAATAATATACGGGGGGGGGTTTTTCTGTTCTTTCCAAATTCATTTTACGTCTACGCTCCAATAGGATCTTAGCTTAATTCTAACTTTGCCCGGCCCTCCAGGGGCCTACAAGTTTCTTACTTTTAGCCCCCAAAAGGCAAAAGTTTTGATTACCCTTGGGACACTCAGTAATGCTTTTTTTTTTTTAAATTTGATTGGGGTTTTTTTGGGTTTTTAAAACCCCTTTGCTTTTAAATTTTTTCATTGTTCATGGCACGGAAAACTGCCGGGAAACTCCTAACCCTTTTTTGTTACCTTTTTGTCTTTGTATGTCCATAATTTTCTCTGTGATTTTATAGGTTAACGGGGGGAGCTTAATTTTTAAAGTTTTCTACGGGGCTTGGGATCGTTGGGTTTCCTGGGATCCCCCCGAAAAATATAACATGATGTTTTAAAAAAAAAGGGGTTTACAGAACCTTTAAAATCTTTTTTATCACAACTTAATCATTTTAGGGTCTTTTTAAAGGGGCCCGCAGGGATAGGTTTTTGTAAAAAACCCAGCCACCAGGTTACTTTTATCCGGGAAAAAGGGGGGCGGGCTTTTTATCTTGAAGCCATGCAAAAAAAAGGGGGGAAAAATACTAAACTTTTTTCTTCTAACTTTTTCATTGGGGAAATTTTCAGCAAGTCCATCTTTGGGGGGGGGCATTAGGAACTGGGAATTTTAAAAAATCTAGGCCCCTTTTTAATTTCCTTTTTTGGGGCAGGCAAAATTTTTTGCCAAAAAAACCCGGGGGAAAGCCAAATCTTTCGCATCTGATTCAGACACTTAAACAGCTTTTTTAGTTTTTCCCAAACAGCTTTTCCTTTTCCAAAACCCTTTAGGAGAAAAATATATTTTTTACTTGTATTGTCCATTAAAAAGGACTGTATTTTAATTTTTTTGGTTTTTTTTGATTGTTTGTGCAAGAATTAGATTTTCTCCCAAGCCCCACATAAAAACCCAAATTTTTTTCTTTTTCTGTTCTTTGATGGGGTTTAAAAAGTCGACAGTTCTGGAGGCGGTGTTTTTAAAAATTTTTTCCCCGTCACTAAGTAATTTCTCAAATTTATTGCTTTATCAAAATCTGTTAAAAGGGGCTCTGCCCTGACCTTTTTCTCTTAAAATTTTTTTTATTTTTTTCTAAGGGGCAATCCGCCTTTTTTCAAAGCGTCCCTCTTTCCTTAGCTAAACTTCTATGGCCTTTTTTTGAAATTTTTTTTCTGCTTCGGGCCGCAATTTTTTCAAAAAATATAAAATTTCTTCCAGAGAAGGCCAAAGGGATTAAAAAATTGCTCCCCCCACCATCATAAATACTTCCCCCTTTTTTATAAATTAATTTTTTTATAATTAATCCCTTTTTTTTTCAAATAAAATTTTTCGGATAAAACCCCCCGTGTAACAAGAAAGTTTTTTGATGCAATCCCTGCAGGAATTTCAAATAAACCTTTTAAAAACTTTCCCCAATGTAACCTTCCAGATCGGCCGCTTCATTTAACTGGGTTTTTTTCTAACCGTTTTAGCCATACTAAGGCCGAAATTTCAGCAGAATAGTAAATGTGGTTTTATAATCTGGTTTTTTACTCACTTTTTAAATTTAAAAAAAAAAAATAATTTTAAAAAAACAAAAATTCGGGAAAAGGGTTTTCTATGTGCCTTTTAATCAAAAATCTTTTGTTTTAAACTAAAAATAAGGTTTTCAAAATTTGGTTTTTGGGGAATCTTTTTATCTTTCCCTTTTTTGGGGGGTTTTTTTTCCCCTTCAAAAATTTTTTCAAGGGTTTTTAAAAAAACTATAACACCCGGGGATAGGCACTGCAAAAATTAACCGCGTTAAACTCATGTTTTTAAAAATATTAATTTTTTTTTTGGGGTTTTTAAAAGGGGTTGTGGGCGAAAATATTAAAGTGTGAGGAGCAAGCACAATTTCTCAGCAACAACTGTCATAAAAGGGAAAAATTTTTACTCCTGGCTGCTTGTGGAAAAAATAAAATGTATTTAGGCGGTGAAAAAGTAGAACAAATCCCAAAAACTGGGCCACTCAGGGGTTGAGAAGGGAAAACTACCCTAGGTTTTGAAGCACAAAAATAGGGTCAAAAAAAGGTTAGATCAGTGGGTCGAAAATTGATTTTCTCTATAGGCAAATTAGTAAAATAAGTTTGGGGCCCCGGTTTTTTTCAGAAGAAGATTTAAAAAACGGGCTTAACAAAAAAAATCCGGTTTTAAACAAATCCCTGGAAAATCTTGCAAATTTACTTTTTTACAGATTTTTTGGGCTAAAGTTTTTCCCCATTCATCATGGGGGTTAATTTTCTTTTAATCAAATTTTAAATTTTTATCATATTAAAAATTTTCGCAATAAAAAAAAAAGGGGCCGGTTTAGGAGAAGAAACGCCGCGGGCAAAACCCCGACAGTCCGCAGGAGCAGAATGTACCCCTTGAATTTTACCGCAAATGAGTAATGTTACTAAGCCTTTAAAAACCTGGACGGGTTGGGCTGGGGCGTTTAAAAGCTGAATGGAACAGCCCGCAAAAGCAAACCAACCCGTGAAACAAAAATTTTTAGATAGTAATACAACATCACCACCCGCAAAACACCCCAATTTTCAACAAACATTTACAAAAAAGATAAGGGGGGGATTATTATGTTTTTGGTTGCGGTTTTTGTTGGGGGGGAAGTTTTTAAAAACTTTTGTTTTAACGCCAAACTTGGGAGCCCAAAATTACAAACCCCCCCAAAGCCCCGTTAAAAAAAAAGAGGCAGCTTTTGGCCAAAAAAAAACAACCTCCTTTGTAGACCCCCTTTTCAGGAAAAGGTTTTTAGAACCCAAAAAAAATCAAGTTAAGGAAAATAAATTTTTGTACAAGTTTTAAATTAGTTTTTTGAAAAACTTCTTAAATTAAGTGCAAGTGAATTTAAAAAGGTTTAAATTTAAAAAAAATTATAATTCCCTTTTTAATACTTTTTAGGTTTCTTAATAAAGGAATAGTTTGGTTTTTTTGGGAATACTTGTTAGGTTTTTTAAATTAAGGACAAACCAAAAATTATCAAGTTAATCTTTTAAAAATTCTAAGTCCTACAGCTTTTGAAAACTCAGGGTTGACGTAATTCCTTGGTTTTTGTTTGAGACGGTGATTTTTTTTAACAGAAGTTGTGTTTACTGGAAAAAAGAGAGGAGCGCAAATTTAAAAAATTTTTGGATAAAAACCCTTTTTTCTCAAGAGAGCCCTTTCTTTTTAGTTGTCAGATTATTTTTTTTTTGGGCAACTTTTTACTTTTTGGGCCCCTTTGCCTTTCCTTTAGACAAGGGAATCTGGCTGGCAACGCTTACATCTTCGCCGCCAAAACCAACATTTTTTTTGATTTAATTTTTTCCATTAAATTTTATCCCTTTATCTTTCCCTTTATTTTTGTTTTCCCTTGAATGTTAAAAGGGCTGTCTTTTGGGGAAATCCCCATGGGTCCCTACCACCCATTTGCTCCCTTTTGCCAAATTCGGTTTTTAAAAACTTTGTAAAAGTTTCATTGGGACTCTTGAAAAAAAAGTCCGTGGCTTTTTAAAGAAATCTTGGGGTTTTGGGGACTTTGGGTTTAAAATAGTCTAGTCGGACGAAATTCTAAATCAATTTAAATTTGACACTCTAATACGGTTTTAAAAACCAATAAAACCGGTTGTCCAACCTTTAAAACCTTTTTCTTTTTATCAAAAATGCCAACCCGAAATGGCGTTAAAATTTTTAAAGTCTGGGTAGTTAGGTTTTGAGGCAAAAATTTAATTTCTTGGGGTTTTTTTGTTAAATAATTTTACATCTTTTTGTTTGGGGTTTGGGGGTTTTCCCTGGGTTTTTCCAAAAAAGTGGGTTTTTCCATTTTAAAAAAAAGGGTTTTTTTTGAAGCGTAGTGGCTTGGGTTCTAAGATCAGTATTCTTCGGGGTTTGGCCCATAAAAAAGGGTCTTGGTCAAAAACAATTTTTTCTATGAAAGCAGTCAGTTTCAGCCGTGTCTTAAGTTTAAAAATGTAACATCCCGTTAAAGACAAACATTTCTTAGTTTTTTGTCAAAATTTTTCACAAGGTTTTGGGGGTTCTGTGGGGCTCATTTTTTTTCTTTTTTGCGGCCAGAGGATATCGGGGGAGGGCAGGGGGTAAAAGGATATTCTAAGTCTACTTCTAGAATTTAAAAACCCTACGGGTTTAAACTGAAGTCAAACTGCCCCAAACCCCTTTTAAAGCCCTTGAATTTTTTTTTGTAAACCCTGCCCTGTTTAAAAATCCCCCTGAATTTTTTTAATGGAAAGGGGTGGCTCCTTGCCCCCCATACAGTTGGGAGCGTCTAATTACATTTTTGTTGGAAAGGGTTTTTTTGGGTCATAAAACATCTAAGTACTTTTGTTGGTTTTCGGGGGAAGGGGGGACAGGGCCCTGCTAAAAACCTCTCCCTTTGCCCTCTTCAACATTGAAGTGTGGGTAATCAGTTATAAGCCCAATTTTGGAGGTTTGGAGACTTCAAAAATGCTCCCAAGAAAGGGCCCGGCGCAAGATGTAAAGGGTTTTTTTTTTTTTAAAAGGGGTCAAGCTGGAAGGGGGCAGCAGTAGGGGGGAAATTTTTAAAAACGTCTTTCCAATTTAAAAACCCCGTCCCGCCAAAAAATATTTATCTATAATCCGGGCCCCTTTTTCCCCAGTGTAATTCTGTCCAGGCTTTCTGTGGTATTTATAGTCTGCTTTTAAATTTTGGGCTTTGCCTCTAAAAATAGAAAAAAAAAACGGGCCCTTTTGGAAGGAAGTGATCTTCATCAAAACCGGCCACGAAATTCATGGATTCATAAGGAAAACTCCTTTCCCCACCAAAAATGGATCAAAGTATTGTTTAAATGATTGGGGAAAGGGCCCTTTTAGAAAACCCCTAATTTATCTAAAATACCCTTAGATGTTTTGGGTGGGCATAAAAGGATAAAAAGGCAAGAGAAAAGTCATGTACCCTTTTTTTGGGGTGGGTTCAATTTCAGGGGAAAACCCCCTTTATTCAGAAGTCACTGCGGCCTTTATGAAAAAAAATCGGAGCCTCGCAAGTTATGAAAGAAGATAGGCAGCTTCCATTTTTGGGGGTCAACCTTAAGTTGAAGATTACAATTGTTGTGCGCAGCCCCTCTAAACTTTCCGCTAATGTGATCGTGGTCTCTCACTGTCGCGTCTTTACTGTTAGGCGTTAGCTCTAAGCCGCAAATCCAGCAGTGTGTAGATGAGTCATAGCGTTCTTGATCTTCAGAAGTCATAACAATGTCTGAAAGATTTAGTTGGTTGGATAACTGATTGCGAAGTTGTTTCATCTGCTCTAAAAATCTACTAGCTGCATTGGGACCTCTGTAAATCTCTGGTGCCATGTGTTGGCCGTCTGACCTAACAACAATAAACGCATAAGAACAGATCTGATGGTGGGTTATAAGGCTGTTTTTTGTTCTTGCTGTTGGTGGACCATAGTACTGCGGTAAGAGCGATTCAAAGTCAGCATAAACCACGTACGGACTCATTTGCATTTGTGTAAATTCTTAAAACTAACTTTAGACCCTGGTTTAGGTGTGAGGAGTTCAGTTTCACAGTCTACAAAACTTTACAATGTTTCTTATGACTGGCAGCTGCTTCTATAGTGGGGATTCTGACCAGACATCTTCTACAAAGCCCTTGTTTAGCATGATCCTTTGAAGTAAAAGCCATAAGTCTGCTTATTGTTCTGATTAATACATAATGACTCTTTGTACTATCTGCAAAAAGTATCAAGTCTACATGTTTGTTAAGTGAATCGCCTAAAGTAGGAGCATTGGGAGAAACCCTTAGAGGCACTAGATTGTCTACTACAGACCATGTGTAATACGTTTACAGTGATCGGTTTGTTTTGTTCTTCAAACTGAGATATGCTTTCTATACTTACTGGAGAGGTTATGTTATCAAAGCTCATCTCTTGCTTATATTGTTCATAATTAGATACTCTTTCTGCTTCTTTTTAACAGGGTGTAAATGTGCTAAAACACACCACATAAAACACATGCTGTCAGAATTATGTATGTTTAAGACTGCTCGTTTTAAAACTAACTCTCTTGAAGAGGAAGTAAAAATTAATTAATCAGTTTATCTCGTTTTTGT
The DNA here is from genome assembly GCA_018398815.1 of Conus ventricosus. Lineage (NCBI taxonomy): Eukaryota > Metazoa > Mollusca > Gastropoda > Neogastropoda > Conidae > Conus > Conus ventricosus. Next base: position 36,207,659 of record CM031619.1, on the reverse strand, counting down.
GCAAGAATCAGAAGTTATATGTGTTTCCAGTCTAGCGATGGGCTGTGAACAAACGGGCCTGTCAAACCATATAAAACGTTAGTTGATTTTATGTTCCTGAGAGAATGTAAATATCTTTGTTCACGATCACCAAATCTTATCTTGCACGTAAGCCCACGTTTCAATGTGCTGATTACGTCGATTTTAGAGGTTTTTGCGTGTTAATCTAGTGTAAAACAGGTGTTGATTTTGGCCAAAACTGATATGAGATGGACTGATTGTATGTGAAAAGGGGGTTTTCGTGCAAAATAACATGGGTGAGCTTGAACGAAGATATTTACATTCTCTCTCCTTCCTGACAGCCTCGTTTTTGTTCAACGCCTATCTTGCACTGAAGCGGATGAAGATAAGTGATTGCTCGTTCATTTTCGTTGTACTGAGTGCTTTGTATCTTGCCTAGAGACGACCTAAAAGGTCGAAACGCGTCGTGTTTTGTCTTGTGATTCATTTGTCTACATTGTTTTGGCGGTGCACTATCACTTACATTTAAAATCTGACAAATTTAGTTACAGCTGCATTTCACTTGATTTCCTTTTTTGCTTCAATGTTTCTTAATATATTTTTCGTGTAACAAATGTTTACGAGCGAGATATACAGAAATGCTGCTGAAGTACCTGACTTCGTCACTGTCTTCTCTCTGCGCACCTGTATGGCTCCAATTGCTTAATTAAAGAATGAAAAAAAATCCAGTTTCGTGCTTTTACACTATAGAAATAACAATTCTAAACCTGGAAGGCGTGTTACGCACCCTGGTGTTCATAATTTGACATAAATGAGTACTAATTGACAGGATTGTCTGAAAGATGCATAAACATTATAGAAAGTATATGACTCCAATTTCTCAATGCCATCCGTTGAAAACATCTACAAGTCTCTGATTAAAAGTTGCCATAAACATACTCGTATTTACGACCCCTTGACTTCCCAGACTACTCCAAACCCAAGTCTAACAAAACATTCTAATTTACCATGCCCAAGTTTGATAGTTTTGACTCTGTAGGCTGAGTACATATGGTAAGCTTTCTTTGGATATCTATTGTCATCCATGTAAACAAGGCGTAACCAGAACTTTATACATTTCAAATTTCGTTGTAACATATAGGGGTATCTGCCTGTTTCGCCGTATATCAAATGTTTAGGCGATTTTGGGTTAACACCCATCAATCGTTTTAATGCAAACGAGTGGACCTTCTCGATTAATTCTTGATTTTCAACTAAACCCCATATTTCAGATCCATAAGTCAGGATCGGCTGTATTTGGCTATCAAAAAGCTTAAAAAAGATCTTAGGTGAGTGTTCACCAATGGACCACAACATTCTTATCAATGCTACTGTTCCCTTCTTGGCTCTTTCCGCAAGATCAGACATTGTATACAGAAAACTCAATCTTGTTGACAAACAAATGCCCAGGTACTTTACATGTTCACAATTTTAAGTTCATTTCCATTAAACCACCATTTTTCATTCGCTCCCAGAGTCCGTTGTTACGAAAAATAACAACATTTGATTTTTCCATATTTACAATTAAGACCCAGGCGTTCTGCTACATCAGACAGGTATTCAGCTGTGTCTGAAGGCCAATGATGTTGTCAGATGTTAATGCCACGTCATCAGCAAATAACAGTATCAATATTTGGATAAAGTCTGGGACAACTGGATACCATGCCGGCCAAAATAACTACGTCTTTTGTGAGCTCATTTATGAATAAGGAGAAAAGAACTGGTGAACACACCTCTCCCTGTTCAAGCCTCGTGGACACATAAATACATCAGTTAATTCACCATGGACACGTACCGTTGGTTTAACAACATGATAATTCGATCTTAGAGCATTAAATATCTGCCTTGCAATCAAGACTTGTGTAAAACAGCCCATAATTTCCCTCTGCACACTGTGTCGAAAGCTTTGTGGAAATCTATAAATGCCACGTAAAAGTTTTCTATGTCTCAAAAGTTGTTTTTGAGCCATAGCGAACATAGTGAAAACATGGTCTGCTGTGGAATAACCTTCCCTAAACCCAGCTTGCTCCTCGTCAAAAATACCATTTACCTCAATCCATCTTGAGATACGTTTGTCTAATATAAAACTGTACAGTTTATTAAGAAGCGAGATTCATCGATAATTGTCAGGAATATTTAAGTCACCCTTTTTATGCAGGTGCTGGATGATTGACAAAGACCATTTATCTGGAAACAATCCATGATCAAACAGGTAGTTAAAGAATTTCAATAGGAAAGGCAAAATATGTTTCTATACCATTTTTATATAATTCTCCTATGAGACCATCCAGACCTGCAGCTTTTCGGCTTTTGAGTGTTCGTACTGCCTCCCGAATTTCTCCTGTAGTGCTTGCCTCATTCAGAGTGTCACAGTTGAATGTGACTTGGGCTGCATCATGAGCATCAAAATTAGCATCTTCATTACCCTCAATGCTACCATCATCGCTACGGTCATTGCCACTGGCGTTGAAAACATTGGTGAAATGCTCGAACCATTCAGTTTTAGTTATTGTGTTTTGTCCACTAACTGAGGGTGATGCAGAACGGACTGTATCCCAAAACTTTCTTGGTTATTTAAATTGTCGTGCAAGGAATGCAAAACATTTTCCTTGTAAGATTTCTTTTTACATTCAAGTAGCTCTTTGTACTGCCTTCTTTTCTCGGAATAAGGTATTCTGTCGGTATCGAGGTAAGATCTGCCGAACTGGTGCAGTTTCCTGCGCAAAAGAGTCCTAGTCTGTTTACATTCAAGATCGTACATCTTTTTCTCTTTTCTGACTCAACATGTATAGTTTTTTCTATACATTCACCTGCATATGTAAAGCATTCTTTGAATGTGCTTAGTGCTTGATTTATATCAATTTCAATAAGTGATACAGCTTCGTCCATGATATTTTCACATTTTCATTATGCATCAGGTCGGAGAACGTTTCATACTTGTTCTCGTCCCATTTATACATACATACTGAAACGACTTTATGGGTAAAATTAAGTTTTGGGAGAACCGCATCAGCAACTACATTTAGAGATATTTTGATAGCCGCATGCTTCGATTCAACCATAGGAACAACGGCAAATGAAACAAACTGCGGCGTTACTGAAACACGACAAAAACGCAGAAGAGCACACAAAACAAAGTGTGAAGTAACGACGATTTAATGCACGACACAAAACAGGACAAGAAATTTTCGGCAAAATGCCTTCCTCAGCGACAAAAAAATACAGACATAAACATGCACAATACTCCCCTTGTGAAGCCAAAGTGGTGAATGAAGTAGACAGAGGACAGTGGAAGAGAGGGTGAGTAGAGTTCGAAGAATAGGGCACGAGGAAAGAGGGTAGAGTAAAGTGAGGAGGAGGAAAAGGAGAGAGGGAGAGAGAGAGAGAGAGAGAGAGAGAGAGGAGGGGGGGGGGGGGGGGGGGAGGGGAGAAAGAGAGGGGAGAGACAGAGAGAGAATGGAAGTAGAGGAAGAGTGGAGAATAAGAGAGAGAAGAGGAGGGGAAGGAGAGTGAGTGGAGGGGAGGGGGTGTGATGGTATGTAGTGGGTGTGTTGCATATGAATGAAATGAACAAGAGAAAGCACAATAAATAAGATACAGTATACTCGAAAAATCATTTTAAATGACAAGGGAGGGGGGGGGAGAGAAGGGGGTCAGCCGCCTAAAGCATCCGACCCAAGTCTGACCCAAGGGTAGGTTGCCCTACCCAAGCACCAAGGGGTGAGAGGGAAAACGGGAGAACCCCGAGAAAAAACCCACTAGCCAGACGCAGCTAAGAGCTGCAAGGCTCACCCCCCACACACACGCAAAAAAAAAAAAAAAAAAAAAAAAAAAAAAAAAAAAAAAGCACTTGCCCGCGGGCAAAGCCACACACACACACACACACACACACACACACACACACAAGTGCGCGCATGCGCACGAACAAACACGCACGCACACATACACACGCCAATAAGCGCACACGCTGGGGGGGGGGGGGTAACAATGGGGAATAAATGGGTAAATGTACAAACAAGGCATACATTAAGACATCTGGGTGTAGCATAGGGAAGTAGGTGGTGCTATGGTGGCGCAACAGAAAAAAAGGGCAAAAATAAGAGCATTAACGCAAAAGATAGATATGCGGTCATGATGAGAGGCGCTAACAACACTCCCAATGACAAAAAAAAAAAAAAAAAAAAAAAAAAAAAAAAAAAAAAAAAAAAAAATCTACACATATATATATACACACACATACATACATAAACATATATATATATATATATATATATATATATATATATATATATACATACAGATAGACTAAAAAAAAAAAAAAAAAAAAAAATTTTTTTATAAAAAGGGGAAGAAAAAGGAGGGGAGGGAGGGGAAAGGGGAGGGCTGGGGGGAAAGAAGGAGAGACATAGAGGACAAAAAGAGGGGCCTAAAGGAAGGGTGGAAGTATGAGGGAGGGCGAGGGGGAGGAGGGTGGGGGGGGGGTGAGAGAGGAGAATAGTAGAGGTCGAAAGTAGAGAGAAAGGAAGTAAGATGGAAAGTAAAGAGAAGGAACGAAAGGGGGAAGGAGCCCTTCAGAGGACGATAGAAAAGGAACAAGGACGGAGGAGGTGAGGGAGAAGAAGGGAAAGGGGGAGAGGGGGGGGGGGGGGGGGGGGGGGGGGGGGAACAACGTTAAAAATCACAATGTTCTGCAACGGTTGAAATCAAACAGTAATCCACAACGCTACATCCAGTTGCAGATATATATGTATATTCCCCTGAAAAAGACTTCGATTCCAATCCGTTCAAGATACAAAGCTCATTCTGGTCACATACAGATAGTAACAAGCGACCAATCCGTTCAAGATACAAAGCTCATACTGGTCACATACAGATAGTAACAAGCGACCAATCCGTTCAAGATACAAAGCTCATACTGGCCACATACAGATAGTAACAGGCGACCAAAAGGGTTGACTATGCTCTCTGAAGACGTACGTAATCTATCATGGGAATTGGTTGCATCATCCGTGTCCACAGGTGCTCATAAATCATAAAATTCGTTTGATATGTTGCTTTTTGTGAATTTAGGGTACCAGTTCGTGAGTTTAAATCTCCACAAATCATAATTGGAACATCATTATATTCATTTCCAAGATCGAGCAAGCAGTCTTCCAACAGACTAACACCATTATAAATGTCCGTTTTCTGGTAATAAGGCGAGTTTTCAGGGGGAATGTAAACTCCAATTACCAAGCAATCAGACATGGTTCCCATGAGCTGGCGGGACACTTTCAGAATAACAATATTGTCCATTTCACATTCAACTCTACGTACATATTTACTAAGTGATTTTCAAACAAGGAAACAACACCACCTTATAGACGACCATGTACACTGTCTGATAATACCAGGTGAAACAAATGCTACATGTGAAGGAGCTAAATGATCAGGAAATCTGTCGGAAAAAAGTTTCCAATAAGAGGACAAAGTCATACTTTGCAACAAAATGGGGTAAATCAAGTTCATTCGCTATCCTCCATATGCCTTCTACATTAAATGACACAAAGCGTAGTATTTGATGTGTGCGGACGAACAGCACTGTCAGAGCGCTCACACTGAGTCACTTCGGACAGTGGACAGTCATCATCGACACTAATGACGGCATGCACATTATCGTCATAACGGTTGCCACATTTCACATCAGAGTCATCATCGAGTTCAAAACAGTTTGAGATTTGTTGTGTCACTATTAAGTCGGTAAAAGATCAAAGCTAGGGCGATGGCCTGATTGCTATTTCACACAACTGGAATTCGGCATGCAAGAATTTTGAGTTGGTGTGTTCCGGTGCCAGTTCTTGGGAAGTGTTGCTTGGTTGGATGCAGAGAGAGCAGACCTCTGATTGCTGGTTCGCACAGGTGTCGCTGGGGGCGGCTGATTGCAATCAGAACGTGGCTGTCCCACCAAACGTGACCTCCCTCGTCCCTCCCTCCACTGGCATCCTTCTTTGCCGTGGCTGAACTTGATGACTGCTCCGTCGGAGTCCTCAGAGGAGAGCCCCGACCATGACCACGAGGCAATGAGAACGGCTGGAAGCTGGTACCCTCCTCGGCAGTGTCGTCCTCGTCTCCTGCACGTTGTGGACTGTTTGCGTTGGCCCGGTGCTGCACTCCGCCTGATCTCGTGTCCTGCGTGTGATCCTCGGAGAGACCGGCGTCGTCGGCATCTTCCATCTGATGGGTGGGATATGCAGCTGTCGTGTCCTGGCTTTGTGCCACAGCATCAGCGTAGGTACGGGCCGGGGACACTGGTGGGAAAAGGGTGGTAACAGAGGGGCGATGATCAGCGGGGTAAAGACTGGGGTGGGGCCTGTTGTCACGGCTGTAACTGCTGTCTGGGTGTCTTCGGGATTCTGTGACGATCAGCTTGCCTCTGGAATAGTAGCCATGCTTGCCTTCCTGATGGAGCTGCGCCATGGTGTTCCTCTGCTGCCTCGTCAAGTCCCCTGCCACTCGTATGCCATCCGAGTCCCGCATCTGGCTCTTCCCCTCGTGGTCTTTCATAACAACCATAGCGTCCCTCCATCTGTGGAACTTTACAATGACGGGCGTGGCCTGCTGGAGTTGGGAGATGGTAAGCCAAGACGATGTGTCCTATCGATGTCGTCCATCGTCCAGATTTTCTGATGGAAATAGTGATTCAGATGCTGAATCACTCTCTCCATACATCGATCGTGGGATTCGCCTTCCTCTTCTCTTAATCCATACAGCAGCAAGTTGGATCGCCGAGAATAGCGCTCCTGCCTCTCCACTTCATCTTCAAGATGTCTCAGTCTGAAATCAAACTGACGCTGATCTTATTTCATGTAACCCAGCTGTTCACTAGTCTTCTTTGTTGATGACTGCAACGTGGAGACAACGTTCTGTATTTGTATGAACTGATCTTGTAAACGTTCATATTTCTTGTTGATATTGTCCTCTAAACGCTGTACATGGGACCTTGTATCATTCATCATGTCAATTAACTTGTCAGTTTGCCTTCAGAGAACAGCATTTTACCAATCCTAACTCACATCCGCCCTCAACTAGTTTCGGGCGGATGCGCCCTAGGATTGGTAAATGCTGTTCTCTGACAAGTAAGACTTTAATAACGACCCTACAATACTAATTTACTAAACTTTTTAGAGAGTAACGTAGGGGGAAAGCAGCAGTGGCTGAACGCACCCCATAGAGCAACGTAGAGGGAAAGCAGCAGTTGCTGAACACGCCCATACACAAACGCCAGTGCAGGTAAGCCTTTAATTGCTATTGTTGGCCTACCTAAGGACTCCGCACTATTAGATTACTGCAGAGACCCGTCATTAGGTTGACACCCGATCACTTACCACGTGACCGGACATGACGATTTCCAACCAACGCCTCTCAGTTTAGCCACGGTGTTCAATGCAGGCGGTTGTGTTTGTGTTTACAGAGGAACAGCTTTTGCCATATATGAACATATGTTTTATTACAAGTGTATGACGGAGTATCTAAACAAAAGAAAATCAGGCGTGCCCAGTTCTTTGCTTCCTAAGCTAAAGAGAAGTATTGCTTTTTTGGAAGGTGAGGAGAAAGAAAAAACGAGAACCTACTATTGATGAACTACACAAGCACCTTGAAGCTTGTTAATTCAAGACAGAGATTTAGCCGATATATTTGAAAGAGATGTTGTTAACTTTGAAAAGCTTTTAACTTTTGAAGAAATGATTCTATTCAAAAAGCTCCAAATGTTCAGTGACCGGTGTACTACCTAGTAGTTAAGAAAACTTCTCCACCTTGTGGTGTTTGTGACACAACGGCAAAGCAGACGACGCGGAACATGACTCGGGCTGGGCCCAGACAGGGCTGGTGTTGTTACTGGCTAATTATAGTGGGCGTAGCACTGTTCGCTAACTGCCCTCCGACAACTGCTCTGCAAGGCTCTCAGTGAACGCCACAAACACATGACGTGGACTTAAAAATAGTAACGGTTTTGCAAAACTAGGCCAATCAGGCGGCTTCGCCTGATTGACCTACAAAGCCCTCTCTAACGTGCGACTGTAAGACCACAGCAGGCCTACCGTGACGTGGTTGGCGCAGTGTGGTCTAGTGACATTTCCCCTTCACTTTCCCACAAGCACTGTCCTATCTATTGTTTGTTTGTGTTTGTTTGTTGTTTGTTTGTGTTTGTTTGTTGTTTGTTTGTGTTTGTTTGTGTTTGTTGTTTGTTTGTGTGTGTGTGTGTTTTGTCCTACCCCACGCATGCACACCCCCCACCCCACTCCACCCGCCCACCCCACCCCCACCCCACGCATGCACACACTCAAGTTCCTTCTAAGTTTATAACTTAAGTTACCCAAGTTACTTTTAAGTTCTTACTCAAGTTGTCCTTAAGTCATCCTCAAGTTGTCCTCAAGTCATCCTCAAGTCATCCTCAAGTCATCCACACGTTCTTACTCAAGTCACCTCAAGATCATAACTAAGTCATCCTTTAAGTACAACCAAGTTCTTATTCAAGTTATCTTATAATTATCAAAAAAAATACAATCTATGTTTTTGTCTTAAATAGTAGATGCCTAATATAGTACACACACGCCTCAAAAAACGCGTCATCGCTGAGGATGTTTTGCTCAGCGTTCTCTGCGCGAGATCGGTCAGCATAAATCTTAATAAAGTTCTTACATCCTAAGCAACCACATTGATTACAATTCTGGTCTATGGAAATGTCTTTTATAGACTCCATGTCTTTATTTATTGACTCCATCATTTTATAATACGCCATGATCTATTTTTATTAAAAAAATTAAAATTAAGTTCTTAAAATATTATTACATTTCAAATGGATCAAAACGATCTTTGTTGTTGGTGGTTTTGGCAAGCTTTTGTCTTCTGTATTTGTGGTTCAGATTCTTTTGACTGCTTTGGTTCTTGTTGCCATTGTTTATATATTTTATACAGTAAAACCACCCCAGCAGAAAGCAAGGGCGCCAAAAAGGCAACAGTTTTTAATTTTCAATTTCTTATGAAGACTTTGGTGCTGTAGGCCTTGAATCACATGGAGTTTTTATAGCTGGCATTGAATCAACTTGTTCGGGCCCGGTTGGGGGTTTTTATTATGAGTTATTTTTCTGTAACATTAATTTTTTTTGTCTGTTCCACTTGTTTAATTTTCTTCTGCTTTAACACGCCCAAAATGCTTTCACTGGTCTCCACTGATTCAGTGTTTTCTGATTTGCTGATTTTTGGCTTGGTTACTTTCTCCCTGATTCAGTGTTTTTGATTCTGCTGTTTTTCTGGCTCGGTCATTTTGAAGGGAAATAAAAATCTATATGATTAAAAGTAATTAATCCCATGATTAAGGGGCGATAACAATGTTCCAAATCTGTAATATAGATACAGCTTAGGATCTAATGGACTTTGTTAAAACTGGATCCTGCTTTTAAATCATACATAAAGTTTTGTTCAGAATCATGGGAGCAAATTTATGACTAGTTTGTGTTTTAAACAAGAGCCGTTTGCCCGACACTTTTCACCATTTTTCGACCCCAGCTGCGCTTCATCCCTGTTGTGATACTTTTTAATGTCTTGCGGCGACATTTGTTGAAACTGTTCTTTTGCTGAATTCAGTTCCCGGGAACTGTTTTGTTTTTCCACATGCTGCTAAAGAATACAACCCCTCCTTTTGGGCATAACAGCTTGGTCATCAACTTGGTATTCATAAGTTCAGGAAGGTTTAGGCCGCCCTGTAGTCAGTAGATCATCGCTGTTTCATGTTTTTTTTAATTATATATTTTTTTTTAAAATGAGCACCGAAAAGACTGTTACTAATTTGTATACCATTCTGCTGTTATTGGGGGTCTAAGTATAGGATTTCACAATGCTTGGTAAAAGCCTGGTTAAAATAAAACCGGGTGATCTTGACAAACTAGACTTTGAAGACTCAGCAAAGCTAATCGTTATTATTACGCTTCGTTCGCTACGAAAGATTTTCTAGTTAAGCAAGATATAATTCCAGAGAATATTAAATATGTAAAATAAAAAATCATTTATAAAATGGCTTCACTCGTAATGATGATTTCGTGGCGCTGTGGTGAATGCGCTTGCTTTTAGCGGAAGTAATTTTCGCATTTAGTAAACTACGGCGACGGCCCAGAGAAAAAGACATACAAAGCTATGGGCAACTAGCCGCCCCACAAGACGCCTATTAAAAGCAGAGAATGAGCAGTTAGATTTCATTAACGATTCCCTGAAAAACGGGACATGCAGCTTACACATTTAAAGTGTTGATTCAAGCATAAAGAGCATTATCTAGTAACAGGCAAACCCAAACGAGACATTTCCCCACCAAAATTCAGTGACTTTTATCATCCATCAGAAAAACAAAAGATGCAAGAAATCGCGTTTATTGCCGTTGGTATGACCCTTGTGTATTTTGTTGCGCATAATATTGGCTGAATAAAAATGAACAAAATCTATTATTCACCAAAAGGATATTGGAAGGGAATAACAGCAATTAAAAAGTAAGCCCGTAGCTGGAGTCAGTGAACAAAAAGCAAAGAATGGTTACTAAACAAGCGATTTGGCAAATTTATTTTCCTGCACCTAAACGAATACAGAGGCCACACTTTGTCAAAAATACCGAACGACACCATCAAAGGAAACTTCTATATTTACCCTTATGATACGATTAAACGAAAAAGATTTAAGTACGCGCCTTACAGTCATTGACATAGCTTCAAGATACAAAGATGCGGAACCCCTTAACACAAAAGAGCGTTCTGCTGTTGCTGTTGCCCTACAACTGATATACCAACGAGGTCCTTTAACTTATCCTCGCATGATTCAAGTTGATGATGGAAAAGAATTTAAAGGTCGAGTGAATCAATTATTGTTTAAAACATAGAGTTACCATTAAAAGAGGCATTCCAGGAGTTCACAGATCACAGGCTTTAGTCGAAAACTTTAACAAACAGTTAGCTGAAAGACTTTTTTCTTACCAGTATCACAGAGAGCTTATTGACAATTCTCGCAACACAGAATGGGTTAGAAGACTGCCCTCAGTTTTGCGCGCAATGAATAATGAAGAATTTAAAGGGTTAAAACCAGTACAAGCAATCAAAAAACAAACAATAGATGTTGTTGAAGGAGAGTCTTCATCGGCAAACTATTACGTTTGGTTTAAAAGTAAGGTACCTTTATTTACCGGGGGAAGCAGAAGGGGACACTCGCATCAGGGCAACGATCCAGTTTGGAGCGTTGATCCGTATGAAATAAAAAGAATTGTAAAAATGAATCCGCCCGTGTATATTTACGAGAAACTGACACAACAAAACAACCAGCTCCTCAAAGATCTTTTGTGAAGGAAGAACTGCAGATAATCCCACCAGACACAGTTCCGCTTTAATTATTTACGGTTCTCCGATGTCCGGTTGCATATGAAAACTCTGGATTAACAAACACACGTTTTGTGTTTGTTCTATCTAATGACTTCTTTGTTACAACAGTTGTGTTGATCTCATGTAGATTAGATCGCAGTTTTACGTTGTCATGATGAAAAGTCTTATTGTCAAACAACGCTTCTTTGTAGTTGTCATGCGATATGTTTGACTGCACAACACTGCGAGATATTCCCTTTGCTTTCTTAATGGTTTTCTCCTGGCACGAAATACTGTACATTTTTGACCTTAACCCAACAAAACTCCTTAATCACCTTTCCAGATAATTCATCCTTCATCTTTCCTAAAACCTTCTTGTTGGTAATTGAATGCAAAGGCGAATCTTTAGGGTAATCGGACGTGTCGTACCATCCCGCATGCCCTTTAGCTACTTCTAATTCCATGTCTTTATAGATGTCTTCAGTAGGGATATCTATAACAAACTGTCTGTATCTGTGTAAAGTACTTTGGACTCTGGATACAAGGGTTTAAAGTAGTCATAAAGAAACTCTAACATTAAAAGCTTTGATAATTCTAAAACGGTAAACCCAATAAATACAGGTTTGTCCAATTTGACTTTCTTTTTTTTCATCATTATACCAAAAAGCTGATCATGAAATCTTCTAAAGTCCTGATAATTTGGTTTGAAGTCAGCTTAATTGCTTCGTTCTCTCTGGTGACCAGTCTGACATCTTTGCGCTTGTGCGGATTCTCCATAGTCTTTCCAAAACAGCTGTTGTTCATCAGCTTGAAAAAGTCTTTTTCTGAAGCATCTGCGGATTTAGTTCTGAGATTAGTGTTCTTCATGATGTATGGTTTCATGAACTGTTCTTGATCAAAAGCAATTAACGATGAACAGCTGTCAACTTTAAACCATGCCTTAAATAAAATTGTAGAAGTCTGTAATGACAGACATAATATTTTTTGTCACGAAGATTAGGCACAAGTTTAGGCGGCTCTGTTTTCGCCATCTTTAGACTTTCTGCAGCTAATGGATAGTCATTATGCAGGTCATGGAGTTCATGAGGATATTCTAAGTCAACTTCTAGAATGAAACCACGCTGTTGACCCGGCGTCAAACTGCCCAACCACTTTAATGCCTTTTGAATGTTTTTCGGATCGACGCTTGTGTGCATTTTAAAGTTGCGTAATGGAAGTGATTGCGCCATTGCCCATCCATACAGATTGTTTGCATCTAAATACATGAGATAGTTAGACCTTTTACTTGGATCATAGTCGTCCAAGTATTTGTTGTTTGCTTTACAGTAATGGTGCGACACCATACTAATTCCTCCGCGCAATCCGTTTTCAATCATCTGAATCATTGGTAAATCTGACAATAATCAATCTGTACTCCAGTAAACTTTAAGAAAGCATCCCAACTCATCCAGGCGCAGAAATATAATGCGCGGATCCAAACTGTAATGTTTCATGCAGGTCTTTCTATAATTTCAAAGACGTCCGCCAACAAACATACATCAGCCATCAAGTAGGAGTCATGATAGTCTCCCATCGTTTTACACTCTAACTTCTGCCATGCTTCTTGAGCATGCTGGTAATCAGAATCACTGATGTCCTTTCCTCTAAGACTAGAAAAGAACGCGCTTTAGGCGGAAGTGTATCTTCGTCAAACCTTTCCAATGTTCATGTACTCATAAGGGTAAACGCCCTTCTAACAAGAGTTGGGTTAAAATATTCTTCCGTTATTGGGCAGGACTTTAAGGACATAGCCAGTGACTCTAATGATCCATCATGTGCTGCATAGAGTCATAAAAGACATGTTATTTAAAGTGAAACACATGTACTTTTCTGATGACTGTGCAATGCATGCTACCTGAAGGCGTCATCTACTGCTTTCATTATAAGATGAGAGTCGTAACCTCGCAAGTTATGAAAGAATACAGGCAGCTTCCATGTCTTGGATCAAACTTTAGTTGAAGATTGCATTTACTGTGTGCTGCTCTCTGAACTTTCCGCTAATGTGATCATGGTCTCTTACCTTCGGATTCGCTGCATCTGATGAGAGGCCTAAACCGCAAATCCAACAATGTGCGGCTGAGTCATACTGTTGTTGGTCTTCAGGCGACATTATGATTTCAGATAAGTTTAGATTATTAGAACAATCATTACGCACTTGCTGCATGTGCTGTAAAAATCTTCTAGCCGCATTTGGTCCTCTGTATAATTCTGGCGTTTAATGAGCGCCATCCGACCTAACAATAATGAAGGCAAATGAACAAATCTGATGATTACTCATTAAGACTGTTTTCGAAGTTTTTGTGGCGTGGCCCTTCATAAGGAACAATAAGCGACTCAAGTCTGCGTAAACTACGTATGGAGAATTTTGCAGCCGTTTCCAGTTCTTAAAACTAACTTTAGATCGGGTGGGGGTGTAATTAGTTCTGTATTACAGTCAACTGGGCCGATACAATGTTTCTTATGTTCGCTCGCGGCTTGAGCAGATGGAATTCTTGTTAAACATTTTCTGCAGAATTCTTGTTTGTGCCCCTCTTTTGAAGTATGCTGCATTAGTTTACTCATTGTTCGTATCAATGTGTAATGTGGCAGCCCGCTGGTGAAAACATCAGTAGTAAGTCAAATGATTTTTGTCTGGATCACCTATTGTTGGGCTGTTCTTGGACACTTTAATGGGCAGTAGATTCGTTTCTTCATCCATGTGTAGACATTGACAGTTATTGGTTTGTTTTCTTCTTCAAACTGATCAATGGAATCCGCGCTAACAGGAAAGGATATTCCACTAAAGTTAAGATCATTGATGTAAGGGCGATAGTTAGACACTCTCTCTGCGTTTTTGCGGGTAATGCCCCTTGCGAGAAACACCACATAAAACATTTGTCTTTCAAATTCTTTATTTTTGAATGCTTTTTTTGCAAAAATGCTGGGGTGGGAATGAAAGTTTCCCTACAATCGGCGCATATTACCCTGTTTTAATTGATTCTAAGACTTCGCCCTCTGCCCAAAACCAGACCCTCTCATTTTGGTTTCTTCGCGGCCACATCAAAATGTGTAAGCAGTGTTGCCAAGGGTGTTAAGTTTATGAGAAAGAATGTTGTTGTTTAGTTGAAAACCCAAAATTCTAGGTTTTCTTCATTTATTGTTATAAGTCGTTTTAAAAACAGCTAACATTATTTTAAAACTGGCGGGTCTATTGTTAGTTTATTGGAATTTGAGAAATAGCAGCCCAACACTTGCCGTGCTTGCTGAATCAATAACATCTAGATGATATATTTAAAGCTTTTGGTAAACGCTCTCCCTCGAGCATTCCTTAAACATTCGTCTGGACCTTCATATATTTTATCCAGCTGAGTTTTTTTTTCTAACCAAAATATTTTTTTAAAATCAAAAAAATAATTAATCAATATCGATGGTTTTTTGTTTGATCATAAATAAAGTATAAACCCCCTTTACGTTGTTAATGTGAGTTTTTTGAGCGAGTTTAAGGTTTGTTTCTTTTTTTTCTTTCCCTTTTTTTCTGTTCGGTTTTGGGCGTTGAGAAAAATTGCCCTTCCCTTTTTTGAAGTCAAAAATTTTTGTCTTTTGTAGTCTTTTTAAATCACCCGAAAAACGACTAAATTCTTCTCGTGATGTTTGAGTCAGCTAGTGCTTTATTTATTATCAGATTAAGGAGCAAAAGTTTGCGTTATTAGTTGAACCGGCTGTGTGTTTTGGAGTTTAGTTTTTTTTTTTTTGCTAGCAGCCCTACAGCTAATGAACAAGCCGAGAGCTAAAGACAAACCACCTAGAGGTAAAGTGCGGGTTTACCCCTATGCCCGTTCAAAGAGCCCAAACTCGTTCCGTGATGCGGCGCTTATAGTCGTGCTCAGTTTTAAAACATAAAACAGCTTTAAAAGACAGCGAATCCCTTCTTTTGGCTTTGGTTTTTTAAAAGGGTCTTGCTTGTTTTTTTGCATTTGTGTAATGTTTTTTTATCTGAAGGTTTTTATTTCGCAGCGAGGACGCCCCTGGGGTCATTTTTCCCCTGCATCTTCTTTGGGTACTTTTGGTAATTCGAAAGCATGTTTTTTTAAAAAATGAAAAAAAATTTTAGTTTTTTTATGTTTCTAATCGTTATCTTCAATGTTCGCTGCGCACATATAAAAAAAAAAATACACGTTAAGTGGTTTGCGGCCTCTTTTTCTTTATCTTTTTGAATGTTTATTATGTTTTTAATCTCTCCCCCACTTCCATACAACTCATTACCCTTTGCGACCTAGGTAAACCCAAAAGCCGTATTTTTTGTTAAAAAATGATCAAGTCTACGCTGTGAAGTTTGTAATCTTTGACACAAGGCCCCAATTTTGGGTTTTTCTACATTCCCACCCCCAAAACGTTTTTTATTTCTCAAAATGATGATAAGGTTTAACCCCGTAGCGTAGATTTGGTTAGGGTGCCCTCAATTGTGTATTGCATTTTCGTTATTTTAGGATTAAAAAAATTTTAGTTTGCTTTTAAATGGTTCTTCTTTCGCACAGCAAAAAAAATCCCTTTTAAGCGATCTTGCTGTGGCGCTAAACAAAAAATTCCTTTTGTGTCGCCTGCTTTTGGGAATGTTAAATGATGATGATCTTTCGAAATATATTGCAAATTTTGCTTATATTTTTGCTCAATCGCCTTGCAAAATTTCGTTCTAGCAACTTTTAAAATCTAACGAGTGTAAAAAAAATGCTGTACTTTGCTTCGGTGTCTGATGTTTTGATAACCTTTTGTATTCATTAAAAG
Organism: Conus ventricosus; assembly: GCA_018398815.1. Taxonomy (NCBI): domain Eukaryota; kingdom Metazoa; phylum Mollusca; class Gastropoda; order Neogastropoda; family Conidae; genus Conus; species Conus ventricosus. The sequence continues at coordinate 36,191,448 of CM031619.1, read as the reverse complement.
TTTGTTCTTATGTAAATTTTTTTAACGCTTTTGGGGAAAGTAGGGGGGCATCGTTTTTAACAACTCAAAATCTAAGGGTTTGGAAAAGCGATTCCCATGCATATTAAGTAAACCCTTTTTGCTGCTTTTAGCATTGCAGGGATTCGGCGTCTATTCTAAGTTTTAGTGTTCTTCATTTTCGATTCTTGAAATGCAAGATCCTCCCTTTCATTCGCGGTTAGCCTAGATCAAAATAGGTTAAAAATAGTCTACATTGGTAAAGAAAATATTCTTTCCCCTCAAGTTTTATAGACATTTTTTTTAAGATTGCCCGCCCCAAATTCTGGACAACTGTCTTTTGGGGTCTGTTTCTGATTTGGTTCTTTTTGAAAGAAGTCGGCAGAGCCTGGCACAATACATCTCCGCCCCTAGGGGGAAAATCTGACAGTAAAAATTTTGATCGCTAAATAGTAGATGGTTTTTGGAACAGTTTTTCCCGTTTTTTTCCCCTGCACGCCGGGGGGGGGCCCTTTTCATTTTTTCATGGGGGTTTGGGAAAATTGAGCAATATTTGTAAATTTTTTTATAAAAAAAAATAAAAAATTAATTTTTTAAAAAAACATGGCGGGAATTAATATGAAGAGTTAGCTATTTTAGAGTGGAGAAACGGTGTTTGAAACGGTTCCTTTGATACAACATCGCTAAAGCTCTATTGGGGCATGAATTAACAGAAAGTGCGGTCGGAAATTTTACAAAAGTTTAGATTAAAAAAACCCGACTTTATAGACCCCAAAGATTTTGAAATAAAAAAATGGCCATTGTTTGTAAAAAAACGGCCCCACCAAAAACAACTTTTTCAGTTAAATAAACGAGACCCAAAAAAAGTTTAAGGATGACAACCCCTTTTAAAAAACTTGGGGCGGAAGATCGAAATCGTTGGCATTGTTAAAAAAACCAAAAAAAGATAGGGAACAGTTGCTAAAACCACCCCAAAATCACATAGAGAACTCCCAACTTAAAACATGCAAAAAGAACTCCCCAAAAGTTCCCCAAAAAAACTTCAAAAACCCCCCCCCCAAACAAAAAAAAAACAAAATCAAATAAAAGCAGAAAAAGTTTTTAGAAGAAAAAAGCATTTTAAAAAAAATTAAGATTCCCCCCAAAACCCCCCCCAAGAATTTGGGGCCCTTAATCGTATGTAAGAAAAATTAGGGCGTTAACAGCAATTTAGCAAGCCTGGATGAAATAGATAAGAAAATAAAAAAGGAAAAAAAAAAAACTCGTTTAGGCTGATGACGACAACTTTGGGGTGATGTTAAAGAAGAAAAAACCAAAGATTAAAAAATCTTGAAGAAAAAAAGATCGGCAATATAAAGCGGGTCTAATTGCCGGGATCAATTACGAACTCAATGAATAGAATAGAGAAACTATCGAAAAAAAATTTTTTTTTGAAGACAAACGTGGAGAAAAAATAAAAACATGTTTAGAGGCAAGGGTCACATTGGCAAGCGTTATAAAGGCCTTGGATTTGCATAAGTACACTGGTGTGGCTATTTGGGCGGTGGGGAGGGGAAAGTTCAGTGCCTCCATCGATCTCCCGATAAATCATGGGTTAAAAACAGCTTGATATCTTGCGGTTTTTTAAAAAAAATTTTGGTAAAGCTAAGGCTCTTTTCCCGGTATATTTGGGAGTTCGTTGTGGCTTTTGTCTCTGCAAGCAAAATAGTTTTTTTTTGGCCCAGCATTTGGGATTGTTCTCTTAATAGTTGGGTTAATATTTTTAAAATAAAAACGGTAATCCTGGCCAGTTAATAAACAAAAAGTGCTGTCTTTTCATATTTTTGGTTTACTTTTTTTTCGGTTTCAAGGTCTTTGGGCTTTGGACCCCGGGGGATGGAGACTTATTTTGGGTGTTTTTTTTTTTGTTTGAATATTACTGGCCCGAATTTATGTCGTTTTTTCCCATTCGTTCATTGCGCACAAGGTTTATTGTTTTTGTTTTTTATTATTCCCTTTTGGGTTGGGAGAGCAGAAGTATAAAAAAGTGCCAAAAGCAAAAATCTATTCGATCTTGCTATTGTAAAAAATTTTGGTACCTTTTTTATTGAAGGTAAATCAACTATAGAATTAATGGGGTCCTCTATATTTGCTAGTATTGTTTTTGTGCGCCCAAAGCCCGTGAAGGATCGGTTATGCTCGATCTCGTTTGTGCTTGTGAACCCAGCAAACACCAAACGTAAGTACGATAGAGTCGTTTTTTTGTTCTATTCCCCCTTAGTAGGCCCTTTGAAGTTCTAAGATAAATGTTGTCCATGCTGTTTTATGCTCTTTCTCATGGCCCAGGTGAACGTTGTGCCTGAGAGAAGTGTGTAAGGGGGGATTCGTATATTATACTTTCTGTGCACGCCCCCCAAAAATAAAGGGTGCCTAAGCCATGATTAAGATCCCATTTTTTTTTAAAGTCTGTCTTAACATTAAATTAAATTGTTACAGATCCTTTCAAAAAACTTATGTCTTTTCGGTTGTGAATGGTTTTTAAAAGGTTTGTCATTTGTAATGGGGTTGCAGTTCGTCAAAATACGTTGAAAGGGTAATAAAAAGAAAACTGTACATGACCTCACCCAAAAGGGTCAGGTGATTTAAATGATCGGCAACGACACTCCACACCCGTTGATGACAAAAAAACGCAAGTTTTAAATGGTTTGATAAAAAATGAAAGGATGCTAAACCACACTTTTGGGTTTTAGTCTTTTTTAATAGGGGGGTTAAGATATCGCTTAATGATACTCACCTTTCTTGAAAGGGATCAGATGAGTACGAAATTCGAGGGTGTCAGTTTCTTATTTTTAAGATCGTAGTGCGGCCCCAAAAGAATATTTTTTCATCGTATATTTAAACGACTCATTTTTATTTGTTTAAAAAATGTTTGTAACAAAAAAACTCAAGACCCTCTTCGTTTTTTTGAAATGCTATTTATAACAATTTTCGAAGCAGAAGGGCGCACTCCCGAATTTTTTACAAAGTTGGGGTGGTTTAAAATACGTGAAACCCAAAAAGAAAAATAAGATTAAAAAATATGACGGGGGAAAAAACTTAGTTAGCCAGTTTAAAATACCCGTGGTTTTTAGGGTTTTGCTCACTAAAGAAGCATTGAGTAATTCGACATTCTCTCAAATTAAAAATGCAAATCTAAAACAATATTAAATTCAAACTGAAAAGAAATTTTTTTTGATTTAAAAAGCTAGCTAAATGTTAGGCTTTGAAGCTAACACTCGGGACACTCAAAAATTTATTGTTACACCCGACAAAACTACTTATGAGGGAGAAAATCCGCTCGATCTTGCATTACATTCATTACTCTATGTTCATTTGGATGAGTTGAGCACTGATGAAAACTTATATGATGGAAGGCCCTCAACTGTTTTAAGAGCTCTTCCATCAGGGAAAGCTGCATATTGCGATTATGAAATTATACAATTCCCTAATTTACAGTTTAAAAGATTAGTTTGTGGGAGGGTTGGATCATTTAATATAAAAATTACAGACAAAACAGGAAAAGTCGTAAAATGTGATAACCTGCACATTGTTTTAGAAATAAAATAATAAACTGTACTAAAAAATGTCGCGGGGGCCAGAAGAACCAGGAGTTACATTAGCGCCTGTGAGGTGTATAACTTTAGAATTAAAAGACCTTGCAGACGTTGCGGACTTTGAACAAAATGGTGAGATAGGCGCTTTGTATGGTTTTGAGTACACTAAAGATGGTGATTTAAACGCAAAGAGGTTGGCGACAGTAAAAAGTTTCCTAAACTAGAACAGCTGCGCAATCTAGAAGCAAATAATGTTGGCCAGTATGAATATAAAATAGTTCGAAAACCTGACCTTAAATGGCACTTGGAACCATATTTAGAATGGGAAATAAAATTTGAATTCATAAGCCCATTTACATTTTTTGGCCGTCAAAAAAGTTTCAGAAAAGCATTCAACTCTGGCCCTTTACACGTAAGTCTTATGCCGGACGACAATAGTCGGAAAGAGATTGAAATAAAGCCGTATGGGAAAAAACAGTACATCCTCCACAGAAAAGAAACGGTTTTAAAGGATGCTTCTACAAAATTACAGTTCATTCCGCAAATGAAATTAGGAGACACGTTCACAATGATATTTGAAATTTCTGTCTTAAAAGATGTGGAGAGGGATGGGGTTGTGGGCGTTAGTGACGTCCTTTTTAAAGGAATTCTAATTAGCTGGCAAAACTTAGACGTTGACAGTCTTAAAGTTACTGTCGTCGTTCTTTACGATGGTGGGGGGATTAAGGTCGTTACAACCAGTGACAAAATTAATATTAGTCTAAATAGAAACAATCTTACAGCACTGAATTGGATTAATCTTACACATTTAGACCTTATAGGATTTTATTATACTGAACAAGTTTTGACGGAGAGCATGATAAAAATAATAACTGGATTAGATTAAGTTCTGTTATAAAACTATGGAGCAGTTAAACTTTATGACAAAAACCCCTCATTGTTCATTAATTTGTGGGCAAACTGGTTGTGGGAAAACAATATTTGTCCTCAACCTATTACAAACAGTTTATCGTTATAATTTTGATTATATTGTGATTTTCTGTCCAACGCTTGAATTTAACAAAGCATATTATGATAGAAGGTTTATATGGACAGATGATGACATATATTTAGTTGATCCTAGCAATAAGCTAAGTGAGTGTTTAGAATACTTTTATAAATTTTTTTAAGGGAACGCAGACACTATTTATTATAGATGACTGTTCGGCAGAAAGAGACATAGTTAAAAAGAGAAACACTTTGTCAAAACTGGCCTTCAGCGGAAGACATGCTAGGATAAGTGTGTGGATTTTATGTCAAAATATAACTCAGTTTTAAAAGACTTTAGAGAACAGTTAAAGACTGTAGTGTTATTTCACATGAAAGACAGAGACTCATTTGAAGAATGTTTGCGCGAAAATGATGTTATTGAAAATGATCAGGAAAAACACAGGATTAAGCAAAAACTAAAATCTAAAAATTGAGTAAATTAGTATTAAAACGGATAATCCTACACAGTATGTATGTTTGTAGGGTCGTTATTTTTTGGTTATTAAAGTCTTACTTGTTAGAGAACAG
>CM031619.1:36160050-36181222 GCA_018398815.1 Conus ventricosus | reverse complement strand
AGGGAAAAAAATATTTTGACTCAACTCTTGTTAGAAAGGTGTTTACCCTATGAGTACATGAACAGTTTGGGAAAGGTTTGACGAAGAGACCTTCCTCTAAAGGCGCGTTCTTTCTAGTCTTAGAGGAAAGGACATCAGCGACTCCGATTACCAGCATGCTCAAGATGCTTGGCAAAAGTTAGAGTGTAAAACGATGGGAGACTATCATGATTCCTATTTAATGGCAGATGTATGTTTGTTGGCGGACGTCTTTGAAAATTATAGAAAGACCTGCATGAAACATTATAGCTGGATTCCTGCGCATTACATTTCTGCGCCCGGGATGAGCTGGGATGCTTTCTTAAAGTTTACTGGAGTACAAATGATTTATTGTCAGATTTACCAATGCTTCAGATGATTGAAAACGGATTGCGTGGAGGAATTAGTATGGCGTCGCATCATTACTGTAAAGCAACAACAAATACTTGGACGACTATGATCCGAGTAAAAGGCCTAACTATCTCATGTATTTTAGATGCAAACAATCTGTATGGATGGGCTATGGCGCAATCGCTTCCATTTACGCAACTTTAAAATGTACACAGGCGCGACCCGAACAATATTCAAAAGGCATTAAAGTGGTTGGGCAGTTTGGCGCCAGATCAACAGCGCGGTTTCATTCTAGAAGTTGACTTAGAATATCCTCATGAACTCCATGACCTGCATAATGACTATCCATTAGCAGCAGAAAGTCTAAAGACGAATCCAAGAGAACCACCTAAACTTGTGCCTAATCTTCGGGCAAAAAAAATTATTCTGTCATTACAGACTTCTACATTTTATTTAAGGCATGGTTTGAAAGTTGACAGCAGTTCATCGCATAATTGCTTTTGATCAAGAACAGTTCATGAAACCATACATCATGAGAACACTGATCTCAGAACCAAATCCACAGATGCTTCAGAAAAAGACTTTTTCAAGCTGAGAACAACAGCTGTTTTGGAAAGACTATGGAGAATCCGCACAAGCGTAAAGATGTCAGATTGGTTACCAAGAGAACGAAGCAATTAAGCTAACTTCAAAACCTAATTATCAGACTTCAGAAGATTTCATGACCAGCTTTTTGGCATAATGATGAAAAAAAAGAAAGTCAAATTAGACAAACCCGTTTTTATTGGGTTTACTGTTTTAGAATTATCAAAGCTTTTAATGTTAGAGTTTCTTTATGACTACTTTAAGCCCTCGTATCCCGAGTCTAGAGTACTTTACACAGATACAGATAGTTTTGTTATAGATATCCCTACTGACGACATCTATAAAGACATGGAAACCGAAGTAGCTAAAGGCATGCGGGATGGTATGATACATCTGATTACCCTAAAGATTCGCCTTTGCATTCAATTACTAACAAGAAGGTTTTAGGAAAGATGAAGGATGATTATCTGGAAAGGTGATCAAGGAGTATGGGGGGCTAAGTCAAAAATGTACAGTATTTCGAGCCAGGAGAAAATCATTAAGAAAGCAAAAGGAATATCCCGCAGCGTTGTGCAGTCAAACATATCACATGACAACTACAAAAAGCATTGTTTGGCAATAAGACTTTTCATCATGACAACGTAAAACTGCGATCTAATCTACATGAATCAACACAACTGTTGTAACAAAGAATCATTAGATAGAACAAACACAAAACGGTGTTTGTTAATCCGGAGTTTTCATATGCAATCGGGCACTGGAGGACCGCATAAACAGGGGTTTTAATATTTTCATCAACTTTTATATAAGATCAATCATAGCTTCATCCAATTCTTTTAAAAATCTTTCTCATGTTTGCTTGACGAGTTCGAATTTTTTTATTATTTCAAGATATTCTTTTCCCCAAATTTGGGGGTTTGAGTTGTAGTGATCTGGATGATTTAGCATGCATTGATTAATCCTCGAAAATGTTTCCTTAATAGCATTACACGCCTGAAATGATTCCCGTATCATTTTCATGGTCTCTTCCTTTACCATTCTTGTTTCGTTCTGCGCTTCCTTCTGGCCTTCCATTTTAAACCAAAATATGTTTACGTAAATTAATTAAAGCGGAACTGTGTCTGGCGGAATTATCTGCAGTTCTTCTTTCACAAAAGATCTTTGAGGAGCTGGTTGTTTTGGTTGTGTCAGTTTCTCGTAAATAATACACGGCGGATTCATTTTTACAATTCTTTTTATTTCATATGGATCAATACTCCCCAAAATTTGGGTCGGTTGCCCTGATGCGAGTGTCCCCTTCTGCTTCTCCGGTAAATAAAGGTACCTTACTTTCAAACCAAACGGTAATAGTTTGCTGGTGTACTGGAGTCTTCAGCAACATTTATTGTTTTTCTTTTGATTGCTTGTACTGGTTTTAGTCCTTAAATTCTTCATTATTCATTGCGCGCAAAACTGAGGGGAGTCTTCTAACCCATTCTGTTTGCGAGAGTTGTCAATAAGCTCTCTGTGATACTGTAGGAGAAAAATGACGGTCGGCTACTGTTAGTTAAAGTTGTCAACGAAAGCCCCTGTGACTTGTGAACTCCCGAATGCCTCATCTAATAGTAACTCTGGTGTTTTAACAATAATTATTCACTTGACCTATAAATTCTTTTCCATCATCGACTTGAATTTCATGCGAGGATAAGTTTAGTGGCCTCTTTGGTATATCATTGTAATAGCGAAGGCAACAGCAATAGCACTCTTTTGTGTAATGGCCCCGCATCTTGTACTGAAGCCATGTCCAAGAACTGTGAGTGGCGTTACTTAAATCTTTTTCGTCGAATCCTATCAGAGGTGAATTAAGAAGATCCTTTTGATGGGGTTGGTCGTATTAGTTGTATTGACAAAGTGTGGTCTTCTGTATCGTCTAGGGGCAGGTAAATAAATTTGCCAGTATTGCTTGTTTAGATAACCATTTCCTTCGCTGTTTGTTCACTGACTATCCCGGCCGCTTGGCTTAGCTTTGTATTCCTGTGATACCCATCTGGCCAATATCCTTTGTTGGGCGAATAAAGAGGATTTTGTTCTTTTTTTATTCAGCCGAATATTATGCGCAACAAAATACACACGGTTCATACCAAAGCAATAAACGCATTTCGTGCATCATTTGTTTTTTCTGAGGTGTAAAAGGTCACTGAATTTTGGTGGGGCATTGTCTCGATTGGTTTGCCTGTTACAAGATAATATTGTTTTAATTGCTTGACAACATTTTTAAATTGTAAGCTGCATGGCCCCTGTTTTTCAGTGTGTCATTAATAAAATCTAACGCTCAATCTCTGCTTTCATAGGCGTCTTGTGCAGCTGCTAGTTGCTCCATAGCTTTGTTATTTCCTTTTTCTCTCGCCGTCATCCGTAGTTTACTAAAAGCGAAATTAACCTTCCGCTAAAAGTAGCGCATTCACCACAGCGCCACCTATCATCAGTACGAGTGAAGCCATTTTTTATAAATGGTATTTTTTATTACATAGTTATACTGTCTGGAATATTCCTGCTTATCTAGAAAATCTATCGTGGCAACCGAACTGCAAGATAGCAATCAGCTTGTCGGGAATCCTCAAAGTCAATTTTGCCAAGATCTCTGGTTTATTTCTTAACAAGCTTTTACCAAGCTTGAGGTATCCTACGACTTAGCACTCCAATAACACAGAATGGTATACAAGTAGCAATAGGTTTTTTTCGGTGCTCTCATTTTTTAAAAATGAAAATAAGTTTAATTTAATAAAAAAACATTAACAGCGATACTACTACACTCACGCAGCCTAAACATTCCTTACTATGAATGACCAAGTAGAATGATCGAGCGTATTATGCCAAAAAAGGAGAGGGCTGTGTTTCTTTGCATCAAGTGGGCAAAACAAAACAGGTTCCACGGTAACTGAATTCAGGCAAGAACAGATTCAACAGATGTCTTTCACAAGACATTATAAAGTATCATAAACAGTATGAAGCGCAGTTGGTGTCAAGAATGAGGTAAAATGCGTTGGGCAAACGGTTCTAGGTTTGTACACCGAACTACCATAGATTTGCTCGCCAATTGATTCAGAAACAAGATCTTACGATGATTTAACGCAAGTTCCAGTTTTAAACAAAGTCATTAGAGTCTCTAGGGGCTGTGAATTTTACTATAGATTTTGGGAACATGTTACGCCAGCGTCATAGGGCTTAATAACTTTTAATCATATAATTTTGTTGTTCCCTTCAAAATGAACGAGCTGGAAAATCATCAGAAGAACCAAACAGGTGAGAAAGTAACCTAGGCCAAGAAAATCAGCAGAAGCAGAAAACATTGAATCAGGGGAGAAAAGGAACCAGTAAAAATCCTGGGCGTGTTGAAGCAGGAAACAAATTAGCAGAGTGGAAACAGACAAAAAAAATTAAGTGTACAGAATAAACCTCAGCATGAAACATACCACCGCCAACGCCCAGAACAAGTTGATTCAATGCAGCTATAAAAACTCCTGTGATGCAGGGACCCAAAGTCTTCATGAATATTGAACTTAAGAACTGTTGCCATTTTGCTCCATTGCTGCTGTTGGGGCAGTTATTTGTGGCGGCTATAAATATATACACAATTGCCACCAGAAACATAAGCAATCAAAAAAATCTGAACCGCATTAAATGCAGAAAAGACACCGTCACGCCAAAAGCCGCCAATAACAAAAGAGCATTTGACCATTTATAATGGAATAATATTTTAAGAACTTAATTTTAAATTTTTTTATAAAAATAGATCATGCGTAGTATAAAATATGAAGTCAATAAATAAAGACCGGATTCTATAAAAGACATTTTCCATAAGAGCCAATTGTAATCATTGCGGGTGCTTCGGATGTAAAACTTTCCTTAAGATCTAGCAGAGAAAGCTGAGCAAGAACATCCTCAACGATGACACGTTTTTTTGAGGCGTGTGTGTTACTAATAATAGACAGCTACAATTTAGATAAAAACTTAGCTTGTATTTTTTTTGATAATTATAAGATAACTTAATAAAACTTGTTGTACTAAAGGATGACTTAGTTATGATCTGAGGTGACTTAATCAAGACTTAGAAGTTACGTGACAAGATCTTGTAATGACTTGAGATGGACTTTAGGCATCTTGAGGAGGACTTAAGGATGACTTAAGATAACTTGAGAATGCTTGAGACAACTGACTTGGAGTAACTTGGAGGAACTTGAGTTAAGAACTTGGGATGACTTGAAGTGTGTGCATGTGTGTGGGGTGGGGTGGGTGGGGTGGGGTGGTGCCTGCGTGGGGTTGGGGGGCGTGCGTTCGGTGGGTGGGGCAAAAACTCACGCACGACACAAACAAACAAGACAACAAACACACAAAGACAGGACAGTAGGCTTGTAGGAAAAGTGAAGGGGGCTTTTTGTTGGTCCACACTTGACGCCTAAATTCAAGACGACCACGAACGACAGCCACGGTGACGATTATTCAAAGCTCCCTCCAAGTGGCAGTTATCAAAAGCTAATTTTAATAAACGGCAGCAGTTGAATAAAGTAACACTCTGTGGGCCGGCCTAAAAAGGCAGCCTTGAGCAGTGTGCAGTAAGTTGAAATGCAGGTAGCCAGGGGTTGAGCAAAACGGGGGGAGAGGGTAAAGCAGGGCGTTGAAGAAGGCAAGCATACACAAAACATCAGTTCATTATATACAAAGTCTTTGGCAGGTGTGAATGCATGATCGTTACAATATTTAGAGTCAGGTCATACTACAGAGTGGCTCGGCGCTGTCATAGGTCAATCAGGCGAGCTCGCCTGATTGACCCATTGATTGCTTGGTGGCTTTCCTAGCCGATTACAATGCTGGCAAAATGCCAGGCCACGGTAGTAAATCTGGCTGTGGAAGGGGCTCAATAACTCCTGCACATGCAAAGGTTCAAACAAGTACGTCATGCGGATGCTGCCAGAATGCATTAAAGTTGGGGTTAGATGTGTATGGATTCAGAATGAGTTTTCGTTTGTTTGTATAACTCATGGAAAGAATCGCGGAGTTTGTGAATTTTGAGAAGAATAGAAACAAAATGAACACGTTCATTAGTCTGTCGGCACGAGTTAGATCAACCAGTCAAATCTTCTTTTTCAATATAAGCGACCTCCCATTTTTGTTTTTACTGGTTTCAAAATTGTCTTGCTTCGGAACCAATGCCTAAAAATAGAGCCTGAGAAAGAGATGTCCTTTCGTCATCTTTCACAGCGTAACAAGCACTCTTAAGATGGGAGTCATTTCTTGAACAGTTTCAAAGGTTTTGGTTTCATCAAATGGGTTCGGAAGGTAGCACACAAACTGTGTTTTCAAATATTTTGGTCAAAATCTTCACTGATAGTTCCTGTTTTTGTGGCGGAAAACAAAATCGAAATGCTTCTTTGGCTTTAAGGGAGGAGAACAAGCTCTCGCCACTCAATTTCTTTGACAAAAAATTTGGCCATGCCTCATGATAAACAATGTATTTTTCCCATCAAGATCGGTCTGTGATCAGATAGTTTTCCTTGCGAAGAATAACAACAGTGCATCCATTTCTTAGTATTATTAGTGTCACTTCCCGCACTGGCAGAAAACATTGATCATCACTTCCCGGACTACGCCATGTTGTTTAACACCCACAAGTTCTAATGCTAGCCACACTCGCGCACGTCCTTTTACTACAGCACGCTGTCAGATGGTAAAATTAGAAGTTGCCACAACACAAACGCTTCACGTGATTAAAGCTCAGCACTTGATTCGATAAGAGGCTACACTAGACTGGCACGCAGCAGGCTCGCCTGTCACGCGGTATTTTGCCCTTGCTAAGTCATTAAGCCCAACAGCACAAATTAAGTGATCAGGTGTCAACCTAATGGCGGGTCTTGCAGTATTCTGATAGTGCGGATTCCTTAGGCTGGTTGAACAATTAGCAATTTAGAGCTTACCGCCCGTCCGTTTGAGTATGGGGGCGCGTTCAGTAACTGCTATTGTCCCTACGGTTTCTCTATGGGGATGCGTTCATCCTGCGTGACTTTCCTCTACGCTACTCTCTGAAAACTATAGTAAATTAGTAATGAAAACGGATAACCCTCCACAGTATGTTTGTTTGTAGATAATCTTATTTTGTTTATTGAAGTCTTACTTTGTCAGAGAACATAATATCTGATTTCTAGGTCATCGTTCGCCCTGAAACTGGATGAGCGGAAAGTGGCGTAGAGTCGCATATTACTGTTCTTCGTCTTGCTGATCTTTCTGTTTCAAATCTTTATCTTTGGTTGAAACTTTTCTTTAATATCATGCCCTAAGTTGGCGTCATCAGCCGCAGCGATTTTTCTTTTTCTCGTTTTAGATGCTCATCTAGTTCTCCCAGTTTGGCTAAATTTGTTTGTTAATCCGCCTCTGATGCTTGTCAAAGCATGATCAAGGCCGTTATTTCTCGCATAGGCAATGGGATCATTAATTGTTTTTAATGCTGTTGTCTTCTAAAGAACGGGTTTCTCTGCTTCCATTACATTTAGTAAATTCACCTGCTGATTGATTTAATTCTTAAGTTCCCATGTTTTGTATTTGGTTTGCTGTTGGATTTCCTGTTATGTGTTTTGAAGTTTTTGTAGCAACTGCATCCCCCCTATTTTATTTTTGGTTTAGAAATGCCAAGGCGATTTGGTAACGCTCACACTGAGTCTTGTGTTCGAATTGTACGCACGGCCTAAAAACTTTAATGGGTCCTCGTTAGGTTTGTAAGCTGAACAATTCTCCGTGATCTTTTTCACATGCAAATGGCCACCATCTTTACTTCAAAATCATTAGGGTTAAAAACTTCAGGATGTTCTAAGCCTAAACGTTTGTAAAATGCCCCGATCGTGACTTTCTGTGAAATTCACGCCGGCACTGAGAGCGCTGAGCGATTCATGTCCAAAGAGTCATTTCACCTCATGTCGTCCGCCAGGATCAAAAACATCATAATCTCTTTCTACTCTTCATTCCTGCCATGTTTTTAAATAATTAACTTTTATTTTGTTTTATAAAAAAATTCACAAGCATAGGGTTCAATTCGTGACCCGCAGCAGAAGACTGAAGAGCCCTTGGCGTGGAAGGGAACTAATACGGAATATTACTGTTCCAAATAATCCATTACTAATGTGCAGATCAAATTCTTACTGTCAAATTCCAGACCATAGGAGCAGATGGAAGTGGATGGTGCTGCTCTCGTAAGTGATGGCTAGCAAAAAAAAATTAAAAACTAAACTCCAAAAGCACACAGGCTATGGTTTCAACCTAATAACAGCTAAACTTAGTTCGTTCAACAGACAATAAATATAGCACTGGTTGACTCAAACATCGCGGATGAAGAATTTAGTCCATTTACAGGAGGCCATTTTGATACTATAAAAAGACAAAAGTTTGATCTTCAAAAAAAAGGCAAGGCAAGTTGTTCTCAACAGCCGACAGACCGAGCAGATAAAAAAAGGAATGTTTAAAAAAAATAAAACGAACATTAAACTCTGTTCTAAACAGCTCACTTAACAAAATCAAAGGGCGTTTATACTTTAGTTTATGAGTCCAAGCACAAAAAGAACCGGTTGATGTTGATTCTGATTAAGGCACTTTGGAGTCGGTTGTAGTTTATTAAAAATTAAATAAATATTTCAGTTAGTAACGAGAATTTAAATGGCTGAGATATATGAAGGACCGACGGATTTGTTTGAAGGAAGGCGTTAAGGAGAGTCGTTTGTCAAAGCTTTAAAAGATATTAATCTTGAAAGGCAGTGATCCACCAAACGTACAGGCAAGCGTGTTCAAGCAATTTCTCAAGTTCCAGGTAAAACAAACAATTGACCCCGCCAGTTAAAGTAATGATTAGCTGTTTTAAATCAACTATATAACAATAAATGAAGAAAATCTAGAAGTCAGGTCGCACTAAACAACAAGCTATTCTTTCTCATAATGTCTTAACACCTGGTTGTGCAGACCAACTGGCTTGCACAGGTTGATGTGGCGCGCTGAAGAAGCCAAAATGAGAGGCTCTGGTTGGTCAGAGGGCGAAGTCTTAGAGATCAATTAAAACAGGCTAAGTAGGGCACCGATTGTAGGCAATCTTACATGGCACCTACCTCCAGCATTAGTCGCAAAAAGACAGTTCAAATCAGAAAGAATTCAGACAACACATGTTTTATGGTGGTGTGTTCTTGCAAGGCTGGGCATGTACGCCTGCAAAAACGCAGAGAGTATGATAACTATCGCCTTATACTCAATGATCTTAACTTTAGGCGGAATTTTCCTTATCCTGTTAGCGTGGACAAAATTGATTCAGTTGTGAAGAACAAAACAAACCAATAACTGTTAATGTATACCATGGTCTGAGAAAGACAAATTAGGTGCCCTTTTCGAGTGTCTAAAGACACCCAACCAAGAGGCGATCCGGCCAAAAAGTCAGGTGGACTTACTCCTAATGTCTTCGCGCTACAGGGTTGTCTCAACATTACAACATTGATACGCACAATGAGTAAGCTAATCAGCATACTTGAAAAAAATGGGCACATCAAGAAGTCTGTAGAAAATGTTTTAAACAAGAATTCCATCCGTTCAAAGCCGCGCTTGCACATATAACACATTAGTAAAAGTTCTGTAGACTGTAATAACAGAACTAATTACGCTTCCCACCCGGGATCTATAGTTATTGGTAGAACTGGAAACGCTGCAAACTTATCCAAACGTGTTACGGCAGACTTCGAGTCGCTTATGTTCCCTTATGAAGGGGCCACCCCAAAGAGAACTTGCCGAAAACTGGTCTTAATGATAAACATCAGATTTGTTCATTTGCCTTTATCATTGTCAGGTCGGATGGTCGTTCCATTCGGACCAAATTTTATAGAGACCAATGCGGCAAAATACTTCTGGAAAACGCACGCAGCAAGTGCGTAACGTCCTGTTCTAATTTTCTAATTATCTGAAATCATGACGACGCCGAAGACCAACAACAGAATGACCTCAGCCACTCACTGTGGATTTGTGGTTTAGAGCTAACGCCCAAGAGTGTAAATCCAACAGTAAGAGACCTGATCACATTAGCGGGCAAGTTCTGAGAGCACGCACAACTGCAAAACTTCAACTTAAGTTGGAAAAACCAAAACTTGGTGGCTGCCCATCTTCTTTCAGAACTTGCGAGGTTTACGACCTCTCATCTTATAATGCAAGCAGTAACCAGCAACACCAACGACTCCGGGCGACCTCCAGCGACACACCAGACTACGCCAGCAACCCCAACGCCTTCAGGATAACAAGCAGGTGCACAGTCATCAGAAAAGTAACATTGTTCACTTAAATAACATGTCTTTTGAATGACTCTATCACACCTGATGGGGAACATTAGAGTCACTGCTAAGTCCTTTGAAGGTCCAGCCAATAACAGAAGAATATTTTGGACCCAACGCCTTGTAGAAAGGGCGGTTAACCCTTATGATACAATGAACAGTTGGAAAAGGTTTGATTAAAAGTCGCTTACGCGCTTAAAGACTCTTCAGTTTCTAGTCCTTAGAGGAAAGGGGCATTAGTGAGTTCTGATTACCCAGCCATGCTCAAGAAGCATGGCATAAGTAGAGGGTAAAACGATGGGAACTATCAGATTCATACTGAAGGCGGACGTTTGTTTGTTGGCGGACTCTTGGAAATTACTGAAAGACCTGCAATGAAACAAGTATAGCCTGGATCCCCGCGCATTACATTTCTGCGCCCAGGATAGTGTGGGGAGGCTTTCTTAAAGTTTATCTGGAGTACAGATTGATTTATCGCTGACCTCTGCCAATGATTCAGATCAGTGAAAACAGGATTGCGTGAGAAATTAGTATGGCGTCGCCTCATTACGTAAAGCAAACAACAAATACCTAGATGATTATGTTCCCCCAAGTAAAAGGTCTAACGATCTCATGTATATTAGATGCAAACAATCTGAATGGTTGGGCTTGGCCAATCAACTTTCCATTACGTAACTTTAAAATGTACACTGGCGGTATTAAAAAAACCATTCAAGAATTGTTAGAACTACTGCATACTCTACCAGCTGATCGTAAAGAGCTTCTTTCTTAGAAGTTGACTTAGAATATCCTCAGGAACTTCCATGACCTACATAATTACACCCTTACAGCTAGAAAGTCAAAAGATTAATACAACAGAGCCACCTAATCTTGTGCCTAATCTTCGAGGCAAAAAAAATTATGTCCTGTCCATTACAGACTTCACAAAGGTATTTAAGACATGGTTTTAAAGCTAACAGCAGTTCAGCGTGTAATTGCTTGTGATCAAGAACATTTCATGAAACCATACCTCAGAAAGAACACTGATCGTAGAACTAAATCCAGCAGAGTGCCTTCAGAAAATGACGTTTTCCAAGCTGATGAACAAACACGTTTCGGGGGAAGACTATGGAAAATCCACACAAGCGTATAAGATGTCAGGATTGGTCACCAAAGAGAACGAAGCAATTAAGCTGACTTCAAACCTAATTAGCATGACTCTTAGAAAGTTCATGATCAGCTTTTGGTATAATGATTGAAGAATATGATAGGTCAAAGTGAGGCAAACCTGTTTTTATTGGGTTTACCGTTCTTAGAATTATCATGCTTTTGGATGTGAGAATTTCTTATGACTACTTAAAAACCCTTGTATCCAGAGTCCAGAGTTCTTTACACAGATACAGATAGTTTTGTTATGAGATATCCCGACTGAAGACATCTATAAAGACATGAAATAGAATAGCTAAAGGCATGCCGGATGGTCTGTCACAGTCTGATTACCCTAAAGATGCGGCCTTTGCATTCATCTGTTAATAAGAAAGGTGTTAGGACAGAGGAAGGATGAAATTTATCTGGGGGAGGGGTGATTAAGGAGTTGATTGGTTGTAAGTCGAAAAGACAGTCTTTCGAGCCAAAAAAACTATCAAAAAGAGCAAAGGAATTATGCTCGCAGTGTTGTGGGCGTCAAACAAATCACATGCCAACACAAGAGAACATTGATCAATAAACATACTATTCAGCATGACAACCGTAAAACAACGACTAATCTACTAGATATCTGCACAACTGTTGTAACAAAAAAGGTCTCTTGGATCAGCACCAACACAATACGAATATATTTGTTACTCCAGAGTTTCATATGCAATTTGGGCACTGGAGAACGTCAAAAATACAACCTCTTCTTATTTTTTCCCTCAAGTGTTATTATAACGCATTCATATCATCCAACCATTCAGCTAAATCTTTTTTCATGTTTGCTTGATGTCTCGAATTTTTTTTATTATTTCAAGATATTCTTTTCCCCATACTTGATGATCAAAATTTGGGAATTTGGTTGGTAGGTGATCTGGATGCTTGCCTGTCCCGATAAATCCTCGTAAATAATTCCTTAATAGTAGTACTCGTATCAGATGATTCCCGTATCAATGCCAAGGTCACTTCCTTTAACGATTCTTGTTTCGGTTTCGGGCCGGCATCCTTCTGAGCTTCCATTTTAGACTTAAATATATTTAAGACGTAACTTCAAAATTAATCAAGTCAACTGAACTGGTGGTCTGGTGGTATTATCTGCAGTTCTATCCCTTCCCACAAAGATCTTTGGGGGGCTGGTTGTTTTGTATGTTCAGTTTCTCGTAAATAATACAACAGGCGGATTTCTTTTTACAATTCCTTTTTATTGTCATATGGATCAACACACCAACTGGATCTGTTGCCCTGATGCGAGTGTCCCCTCTGCGTCACCCGGGTAAATATAGTTACCTTACTTTAAAACCGAACGGTAAATAGTTTTCTGGTTGTACTGGAGTCTTCAGCAACATTTATTGTTTGTTTTTTGATTGCCTTTGTACTGGTTTTAGCCTTTTAAATTCTTCATTATTCGTTGGCGCACCCTACCGCGCAAAACTTGAGGCAGTCTTCTAACCCATTTGTAGTTGCGAGAATTGACAATCAGTCTCTCTGAGATACTGGTAGGAGAAAAGTCTTTCAGATAACTGTGTGTTAAGTTTTCAACTAAAGCCTTATGAGCTGTGATCCCTGAATGCCTCCATTTTATTGAACTCTAGTTTTTCACAATAATTGATTCACTTGAACGCTTTAAATTCTGTTTTTCCATCATCGTCATAATCATGCGAGGATAAGGTTAGCGGGCCTCGTTGGTATATCAAGTTGTATGCAACACAACAGCAGAAGTCACTCTTTGTGTTAATGGGTCTGCATCTTGTATCTTGAAAGCTATGTCAATGTCGTGATGCGGTACTTAAATCTTTGGTTCGTCTATTCTATCAATGGGGTAAATATAGGAAGGTCCTTTTGAATGGGTGTCGTCGGGTAGTGTTATTTCACAAAGTGTGGGTCTCTGCATTCGTCTAGGTGCAGGCCAAATAAATTTGCCAAATCGCTTGTTCAGATAACGCATTCTTTGCTGTTTTTCACTTACTCCCCGCTGGTTGGCTTAGCTTTTTTATTGCCGTGAGTCCCTTCTCCAAAATCTTTAGGCGAATAATCATATTTTGTTCATTGTATTCAGCCAATATTATGTGGCTACAAAATACACAACGGTCAAACCAAAGACGATAAACACGATTTCTTGCATCTTTTGTTTTTCTGATGGTGGATATAAGTCACTGAATTTTGGTGGGGGCAATGTCCCTCGAATTGGTTTGCCTGTTACAAGATAATTTTCTTTTATTGCCTGGTCAACGTCATTAAAGGTGTAAGCCGCATGTCCCCTGTTTTTCTTTTGGGTCGTAATAAAATCTCACTGCAGCAATTCGCTGCTTTTCATAGTAATCTGTGCTGCGGCTAGTTGCACCATAGCTCTGTTATGTCTTTTGCCTCTCATCTCTCACCGTCATCCCGCAGTTTACTAAATGCGTAAGTACTTCTGCTAAAAGCAAGCGCATTCACTACTGCCCCCGCTATCATCATTACGAATGAACCATTTTTATAAATGTATTTTTATTTTACATATTTAAAACTGCCCTGGAATTTATTCCTTGCTTAACTAGAAAATCTTTCGTAGCAAATGAAGCTTTTAAATAACAGCATTAGCTTTGCTGAATCCTCAAAGCCTAGCTGCCAAGATCTGCCGGTTTTATTTTAACAGGCTTTTACCAAGCATTGTGTATCCTACATTTGGGGCCTCCAATAACGGGCAAATGGTATACAAGGTTGGTAACAGTTTTTTTCGGTGCTCATTTTTAAAAAAATAAAAAAATTTAAATAATTAATAAAAAACATGAACGGCGATGATCTACTACAGCCACAGGCAGCCTAAACCTTCCTGAACTTATGATTACAAATAAATCAAGTTGATGACCAAGCTATTATGCCCAAAAGGAAAGGCTGTATTCTTTGGCAGCATGCGGAAAAACAAAACAGTTCCTCGAAATAAAATTCAGCATAGAACAGATTCAACAAATGTCGCCACAAGACATTGTAAAGTATCATAACGGGTATAAAGGGCGCAACTGGGATCAAAAAAGGGTAAAAAGTGTTGGGAAAACGGTTCTTAGTTTGTACACTAAACTAGTAAGAAAAATTTTGGGCGCCTATTGATTCTGAACAAGACTTTAGTATGATTTAACGCAGGATCCAGTTTTAACAAAGTCATTAGAGCCCTCTAGGATGTGATCTATATTACAGATTTGGAACATTATTGTCGCCGCTAATCATGGGATTAATTACTTTTAATCATATAGATTTGTTTCCCCTTAAAAATGACTGTGCCAGAAAATCAGCAGAATCAGAAAACATGAATCGGGTGGAGAAAGTGACCAGTAAAAAGCCTGGGCGCGTTGCAGCAGGAAAACAATTAGCAAGTGGAACAAACAAAGAAATTAAAATTACAAGCACATAATAAAAACTCAAATGAAAAAGTGCTAGAGCCGCAGCCAGTTGTTTCAACGCCGGCTATAAAAACACCAGAACAAGATGATTCAAGACCTACAACAACGGGCAGGGTTGCCCACAACCCGCCAAAGTCTTCATGGAATTTATCTTAAAGCAATTGTCATTTTTTGCCGGCATTGCCGCAGGGGCGGTTATTACAGTTATAAAATATAAAAAACCAAGACAGCAAAAACCAAAGCAGTCCAAACAACTCAACCACAAAAACAGAACCGAACACAAAAGCATGGCCAAAAACCGCCAACAACAAAAGATCTTTTGATCCATTTCAGATGCAATAAAAACTTTAAGAACTTATAATAATTATAAGTTGACTTGAATAAGAACTGGTTGTACTTAGAGGATGACTTAATTACAATCTTGAGGTGATTTAAGTTAAGAACTTGAGGGACTTGGGATATTTGAGTAAAAACTTAGAAAGGTGGCAGAGTGGTTAAGACTTCGCCTTGCCAATCCAACGTGTGAGAAGTGCGTGGGTTCGACCCTGCCTTTCTCGCCCTTTCTTTCCCAGTTTGAATGACAAATCGAACTGAACGTCAATCCATCGGAGGGGGACTATAAGCGAGTCGGACCCTGTGCTTTCCTGGCCCCCTGCACATGTTAAAGAACCCAAGGCATTGAAAACCCGAAAAGACCCAGGGGGTTCCCCGCTGCCCTGGCAAATTGATGTAGATTGAAGAAGCCGCCTGGTATTTCTTACCAAGCACAAAAATTGTCACTTACTGTTATCGTGTGCCATCGAAAACCGTGGAAATGGAGGACACGAATAGCATCGCATGCATCCTATGTGAAAACTGAGGATGGAGAGATAAATAAAAATGAGTGACTGATATTGAATGGTGGCGGAAACGACTGAATGACGCCATAGACTGCTCTTTTCGGCGGCTCACCTGGGTAGGCAGCCCGTTGAATTGAGTGAGGTAGGGGTGTTTATTGTAAAGCGCTTAGAGCTTGGACTGTGACCGAGGATAGGGGTATATAAATACCCAAAATATTAAAGAAGTGGCTTGAATTAAGAAACTTGGGGTAACTTTGGGATGACTTGAGTAGGAACTTAGAAGTGACTTAAGTAGGAACTTTGAAGTTACTTGATTAAGAACTGGGATGACTTGAGTTAGAACTTAGAGTAACTTGATTAAAAACTGGGTAACTGGGATGACTTGAGTTAAGAACTTAGAATGAAATTGAGTAGAACTTAAGGATGACTTGGGGGGGTTAAAAAGGGAAAAGGTGTAAAATGTCAAGTGAATAAAAAAATTAAATCAGTTTCTCTCTCCCTCATTCACTCCCACATCTCTGTCTGTCTGTCTGTCTTCTGTCTGTCTTTTTACTTCTTTGTCTGTCCCGTCTCCACCTCCTCCCTCCCTCTCATTCGCCCACACACACACACACACACACACAATAGATAGGGAGGGCTTGCAGGGAATGTGAATGGGCTTTTTGTGGGTTTGCACTTTGAGCGACGTAAATTCAGAAAAGCCCCCTAAAATCACTTATCAGAGTCCTGAATCAATAATCACAAGATCTCTTCAAAAGTTCTCTCAGCAGCCGCTAAGACAGCCTTTAAAGCAGGTGAATAGGTGAAACGTTGAAGCAGGCGAATAGTGAAACGTTGAAGCAGCCAACCACAGCAGCAAAAGGGATGGGCAGGAGTGAGAATGCCAGCAGTAGGGTAAACCCTTCACGCGCAAAGAACGGTTCTATTTTTAGGCTGTTGCCTTCCACCTTAACGATTACTGGATTGCTGCTATCTAGAGCGCTGGAAAAAACGTCTTGCCCCTGTGACCTTTGACCGCTTCCCGGGTGGAGCGCTAGTTTCCTCTCACTGCTACGAGAATGCTATCAATCATGCATGATCGTTACTAATTAGAGTCATGTCATAGGGAACCGGGTTATTTTAGAATCACGTCAGCAGCAAAAAAGTCTGATCTCCTCACTTTCTGATACCTTTGACCGCTCTAGCTAGAGCGCTGGGAAAAACGTCTTGCCACGTGACCTTTTGACCGCCCAGGTGGAGCGCTATTTTTCTCTCACTGCTACAAGAATGCATCGATCATGCATGAACGTTAACTATATTTTTGATGCTTACCACAGTCCTAAGGCTGGGACCCGTTGATGCTCTGATGTGAGAGGAATATTGCGCGCTTTTGACCAGTACTTACTGAATTCTTCGAATTGTAGCATCTCTTCGATTTGCTTCAGTTTGCCATAATAAACCACATTAAAAGGAGACTTTTCGGACAATGTAAAATTTCCGAGTTCTTAACTCAATCCAGTTGTAGGCACCAAGCATTCTTCAATTTGTTTGTCTAATTCTTGCGTATTCTAAGAATCATTCGAACTGAGAGAATTGTCACTTTCCATTTTGAGAGATATCAGATATTAACACGCACAGCAGAAATATGTCCACACACTACAGTTGTCGCCAATCCAATCCAAAGTTTTAAAGTCAATCACTTTGACTTACGATAGGAGAATGTAAGAAACATGTCTATATCTGTTTTACCCCGGGCGGGAATGACTGAGCAAGATCCTTTCAACCGCTTACAGAAATCTCGCTATTCAGAACTGCAGGCAATAAAAATCGATCGCTATTCTTTTGTTTAAATACTCCGCCATACAGGTGTAATAAAACATATGTTCATCCATGGCAAGAAGCTGTTCCTCTGTAAACACAAACACATCCGCCTGCATTAAAAGCCATGGCTAAACTGAGAGGCGCTGGTTGGGGGGCGTTGGGTCTAGATCATCATGTCCGGTTGCGCAGCATTGCGCCTTGCCGAGTCATAAGACCCAACACACAAATTAAGTAATCAGGTGTCAGCCTAATGGCAGGTCTCTGCAGTATGTGATCCTGCCAGCCTTACCTACCTACCTAGTGTTTGTCTGCCTGTCTGTCTGTCTGTCTGTCTGTCTACTTCGTTTTATAAGATTTGTCATGCTAGGATAAGTGTGCGGATTTTAAAAGACTTTAGAGAACAGTTAAAGATTGTAGTTTTATTTCACATGAAAGACAGAGACGCATTTGATGAATGTATGCGTGAAAATGATGTTATTGAAAATGATCAGGAAAAATGCAGATTAAGCAAAAACTAAAATCTGAAAAGTTTAGTAAATTAGTATTGAAAACGGATAATCCTACACAGTATGCATGTTTGTAGGGTTTACTAGTTAGAGAACTAATAAATGCCCATCCTAGGGCAACCGCCTGAAACTGGTTGAGGGCGGTTGAGCTAGGATTGGCATTTATTAGTTCTCTTCTAGGAATCTGTTAGAAGACACTTTTGAACATTCTGTATCCCAAAATGGAGCATGAGCATTAGAATCGCCAAGAATTATCCATTTCTTAGAAGTGAACTCGATGTTTTTCAGCCAGTCCGTATTATCATCTTTGGGGCCGTAGGGATAATACACTGAAATGACATTATAAACTGAGGTGTCATTAACTTTTATCGCAGCCCCTACAGAAAAACAGTCTCCAGAATCTTGTAGTCCTGGGCATAGAAAACTTGTGGAAAATTGTAAATCACATTTAACATAAATAGCACACTGCACCTTTTCATTTGAAATATTTACGTTAGTTAGTGGTGGATAGTAGAAATTCTTAATATTTGGAAGCTTTGATATTTCAACATTTAGCGATTGAAGTACTAACACACTATAATTTCCCTGTTGTACGTAATTTTCAAAGGGCAGAAAATTTGCAGAGATTGATCAGGCATTCCACTGTAATATTTTCAAATTGTTATATACTTGTTTCTTCATTGCTGTCTATAAGTCAATGTGTTACTTGTGAAAAAAACAACAACTGATAACTAGTCAGGACTAAGGGTATTTTCCGATGATGCCTATGGTCTGTGGCGGAATGCCGCGGGAGGAGGTAGACAATACATTCCTGGCAGTGGTAAGGATCCGTGGGGTCTGGAAGGCCAGGGACTGCAGTTGAATGCCTGGGTGCCGCTGAATCTTCCACCTCTCTGTCTGCATCGTGGTCGCTCCCAGAAGAGGCGATGTAGATGACGGCCTAGGTTACTTGTCAGTAGCCATGCTCCTTCGCCATTTGGATGGAGATCATCTTGAAGGTGATACGACTTCTGGATGTTGTCGTAACCCACATGAGAAACATTTTTGGTGTTTTTTTCCAAATTAATTCAGAGTAGGTGTGCGCATTATATATCACCTGTTTTGCTTCAAGATGTGATTTGACAGGGATTGACTTGCTGCACACAACGTGGGACTGGGGAAAGATTTGCTGGACAGATTTCACAGCAGAAGCCATGTCTTTTCCGCACACAGCAGCGTCTTTCCCTTTAAGGTCGTTGAATCCTGTGTGCAGAACCACACAATCTGGAGCAGGATGCAGCGATTGACTTGCTTCTTCAGCAACCTTCTTGATGTTGTCAATGGTGAAAGCTTTCCTTGCAGCCACTTGTAGTCCATAAGCCATTCCCAGGCGTGTAGGATTGACTCGGTTCATCGTAGAGTCATGAAGAATAAGGACACCTCTCTGTCTGCTATCGGAACGGGCCTGCTCAGTTTTTCGATCGCTTCTTTTTGCTCAGTGATGGTCACTCTATATTTTGTGGTACAGTTACTGTGTCTCTCTTGCATTATTAGGAGAAAGAAGTTTTCTTCGAAAGTATCTGAGGGAATCGTATTTTTTTGCCGGCATTGATTTGGGGTTAACTTCGGCGTTCTTTTTGGTGTCACTTTCTCTACGTCATTGGTAGTGACGTCATTTTCAGTTCTGTTCTTTTGGCTATTTTTTTGTTTTGTTTTTGTTTTTTTATCTTTTCTTTCGTAGTCCACCGGCCCTACAGACCGTTCAGATGTCATCTTGGATGTAGGGACCGGTGGGACTACCTTGACAGCGTCCGCATAGGAGCGATAACCAGAGGTAGGTGTTACGTCCGTCTGGGTTTCACTATTGACAAATGCTGTTATCGCAACGGGCCTGCTCAGTTTTTCGATCGCTTCTTTTTGCTCAGTAATGGTCACTCTATATTTTTGTGGTACAGTTACTGTGTCTCTCTTGCATTATTAGGAGAAAGAAGTTTTCTTCGAAAGTTCCTACATAAACGCTCAGATGTTCTCTTTTAGAGTGTGATTTTTGTGTGTGCTACAGGACAATGAACGTTTACTGAGCACATTGTATGATCTTTTGTGAGGGGATTGTGTGTGTGTGTGTGTGTGTGTGTTGTGTGTGTGTGTGTGTGTGTGTCTGTGTCTGTGTGTCTATGTGTGTTCAAGCTCTGTGATACAACAATTTGATGAATGTTTTTAGAAAACAATATGTTACATATAGTAAATTCATTGCGTGTACATCTACGACTGATGTTTTTAGACATAAGAAATGTATGCAATAGTAAAACGCATACTGTTTTGTAATACACGCGAGAAACATCCCATGAAATACAGGACATGAAATACACGAAATACACGACAACTAAGAATTAAAAGAACGAAACTGGACAAAAGTAAACAGGATCAATAACAACACACTTTGTACACAGTGCCATTCACCAATCATTTACTGAACTACAACTCGTAGTGTCTGCCTTTCCTTGAGCAGTCTTGTTTCTTTTTGCTAATAGGCATAGAGCTTTACATTTTTTGCTGTGTATTTAACAGTTTTAGAAAACGGAGTTCTTTTGCTTTGCGTCGCTTCTCCATCACTACGTTCAAAGTGTAGAGGAATGGGTTGAGTGCTGAATTGAGTGGCATCACAAAGATGGCCATTCCGACGTTGACCTCTCCTGGAATAACTACACCATTGGCAGCCAGGACGCCACACAGTCCAATGGGAAACCAGCACAGAAAGTCAGACACAGCCACAGATAAGAGACGTCTGGCAATAGTTGTTTCCTTGGTCTGTGCTTTCTGGTTGCCTTCGTGTTTGGCCTGTATTAGCTGATTAGATATTGTGTTCTTCCTCACCGACCAGTAAATAAGAAACTGTCCTATACCAATCATGAGAAAGAGGATGAGGTTGCAGATGATCATGACACTGAAAGAGTAAACATGACCGGGAAAGTCAGTTCTGGTGACAGGCAGTGGAACACAAATACCTGTCTGGTGGAAAAACTCCCAATGAAGGGTCACTGGGAGCAGAGGCACCATTGCCAGAGCTAACCCCAGCGCCCACGTGATGGCACAGGCTATCTGAGCTGTTCTGACAGTAAACCGGATTTGGCTGAAAGGAAAACGGAGCACAGAACGATCAAGGTGATGAAACAGATCAGAAGTGACACTTCACTTGATACAAGAAGACCCTGCAGCTAGCCGAACTA
>CM031619.1:36102075-36147075 GCA_018398815.1 Conus ventricosus | reverse complement strand
ATAACAACAATTTTCAAGACAGAGATTGTAAACATATGTAATGTGTTCCGAAATAATGGGTGCAGATATCTTCAAGATTTTGCTGTCAAGTCCATCCAAACCTCGTGAACGAGACTGTTTTAAAGATGATAGTTCTTTGAAAACTTCGTGCACACTAATGAATGGGAACTGAAGTTTTGTGTATATGATTTTTGAATCACAAAAATGTTTTAACAACAACAGATCGTTTGACTGTGAGTTGTCTGTTGTAACAACTCTTGTTTTGGGCAACGGTTGTGAAATGTTTGTTCAGCTTTTCGGCAGAGAGATTATCACTACAAGGGGCTGTTAATGATTTTTTCCCTGATAGTTGGTTTATAGCTTTCCAAATTGATTTCGTATCACTTTTAGATTTAATCAAGTCATTAAAATACTTTTTTCGAGCGAGTCGTTTCATTGCGGTTACTTTGTTTCGTTGTTTCTTGAAGTTATCGTCTTTGCCAGTGTCTTGCAATAGTTTCTCACGAGTCTGGATTTCGACATTAATTTCTGCATTCAACCATGGTGGTTTTTCTATGTATTTGACCCGCTTGGTTCTTAGGGGGGCATGTTTATAAAAAAATGGACATGAAAATTGTATACCATATTGATAATGCTTTATCCGGGTTTGTATGTTGGTAAACCTCTGTAAAGTTAGCCATGCTTAAGTCAGACAAGAACTCTTCCTCAGTAAAGTTTCTATAGGAGCGAAACGATATACATTTATGACCACATCTGGGAATTTTTATGCCTTCTTTTGACCAGGTTAAGCATACTGGGAAATGGTCGCTTAGGCCAAGGACTGGAACAGACTTTTCTATTATGTTACTGGGACAAGTGACGTAAATGTGGTCTATTATTGTTTCAGACTGTGGCGTCTTCCTAGTAGGGGTGTTTATTAATTGCTTCAGGTTAAATAATCCATAACATCTTTTCCATGTTTCGTGGGGCTTCAGTAAGTCAATATTAAAATCGCCTAGCAGGACAACTTCCGTAGAATAACTCAAAACATCTTCCATCATGAGTTCGAAACGCTGTGACCACTCTACCCTCTCTTCTGGGTTTCTGTATATGAAGCCGGCTAAAAACGGTTTGGTCCCTTTTAGGCGAATTTCAATCCAAATACTTTCAATATTGAATCTATTAAACATATTTAAGACCCTATAATTTACAGATTGATGAACATACGTTACCAAACCAGTTTCGAATTTCACGGCAGCATCTCTTCGGATTATATTGTAACCAGGAATCGAGAGTATACTGTCAGATATTACATTACTTAGTCGCGATTCAGAAAACTCAAAAAACATGAAAACAATCATTAGAATTAGAAAAAATAGAAGGTAACTCTGATATTTTGTTTATCAAATGGCAAGCATTAAGATATCCTATCTTAAATCCAGGTTTACTTAGCCATTTGGTGGCATTGATATTGTCCATAATTAACAGCAGGACAATAGTAATTATAAATCAACGAGTGGGAATCAAATGACGCACAAACAATATGCACTAGAAATCTCATAGCAAAAAATAGTGAACTTAACTACGAAGAAAAGTAATCTAAAGTTCAATAATCAATATAATGCAAATATTTATAAAGAAAGCTTTCACACCAACAAGGCCACACAATTTCTAAGGAGAAGCACCACGATCCAATATCATCATTGCCCCCACCGAAAGAGAGAGAAAGAGAGAGAGAACGAACCAAAAATGTTAATCAATATTGGCCATGGCCCTTCTGATGGGGGTACAGTCAGCAATAACATTTACACAACATGGCAATATTACATCGTCTGACAACAAATAGCCGACAGATAAGCATATCAAATTTGTACATTAACTGTAACAGCTAAGTTCATTCAACCGAGCAAAATTGTGAGCCTCTTAAAGGATTCGTGAAAGTACATACAAATGTTCTTTAAAACTTCATTTTGATTTGCCAAAAGTAAAGTAGCTCGAAATGGACAAACGTCTTCACAGAATTTGCGAGGAATCTATTTACGCCATAATTCCTTAAGTGTAAAACAACAAAGTAAACAATGTAATTCATCTTCATTTCCGAAAGAGAGAGAGAGAGAGAGAGAGAGAGAGAGAGAGAGAGAGAGAGAGAGAGAGAGATTGATTGATTGATTGATTGATTGATTGATTCAGATTAGGCCATAGCCCATACTGAAGGGGACACACCTGGAATACACGAATAAAGACAACTTCTCACAAAAAGAAATGGAAAAAAGCAGATACACATACATACTATACAGACTGTTATGAATACATTGCTCGTAGTCGCTTTTGTGCTTCGTATATGTACCTGGCAAGATCAAAGAGGACACACTCATTTCCTGATGTTAATAGTAAGCTGACTCTAAAACTACAAGGATCAGAATAATACTTTGACTTAATAAATTTTACTCGAAGATCATTGAGAGCAGGACAGCAAAATAAAAAATGTATTTCATCTTCCTTGGCCTGGTAACATAGCCGACATATCAGTCTATTTTCATTCAAAGCACTGTATCTGAACCGATGGCAAGCTATGTCAGAAATACCAAATCTAAACTTAGTCAATGCACTCTTAATATACCTGTCCATTTTCATTTTGATGTATGGCTCAATCATATACGTTGTTTTAAACAGTCTGTATTGTGCAAATCTGTCACTGTTGTTGATATGGTCATGCCAATCTTGCCATCTGCAATCAATCATTCTTTGTTTAAAACATTTCAAAAATCCCGATATATTTTCAACGCCCTGGTTGTCCCAAACATATGCAAAGCCATACGAATTTAAGCACTGACGAACAGTGGTAGCCCATGTCTTCTTACCATTATAATCCAAATTTCGTAACGTCCTATAAGCTTTATATGGTATCTTTGTTTCCTCCATTCTGGTTATTTTCAGCCAATACTTAATGCATTTTAAAAACGAATTAATATAAATCGGATACCTTCCAAGTTCGCCATACACTAAATCATTTGGTGTTCGATTGTCTACATTCAAAAATCTTTTCATAGCATATAAATGAACATTCTCTATTACAACACTTTTCTCAAAAGCCCAGATTTCTGCTCCATACTGTAGAATTGGCTGCACCTGAGAGTCGAATAATTTCGAAAAAACAGAAAATGCGCCACTATTCAATTTGTATAAAATACGAAGTATAACTGTGACTGCTCTCTTTGCTCTATTTGCTAGGTCTTGACATCCAAAGGTGAAACTTAATTTGGTAGTAAAATAAAACCCAGAGAGAAGAGAGAGAGAGAGAGAGAGAGA
Source organism: Conus ventricosus (assembly GCA_018398815.1). Taxonomy (NCBI): domain Eukaryota; kingdom Metazoa; phylum Mollusca; class Gastropoda; order Neogastropoda; family Conidae; genus Conus; species Conus ventricosus. The sequence continues at coordinate 36,143,787 of CM031619.1, read as the reverse complement.
GAGAGAGAGAGAGAGAGAGAGAGAAGAGAGAGAGAGAGAGAGAGAGAGAGAGAGAGAGAGAGAGAGAGAAGAAGGTGACAGGCAGACAGACAGATCCAAAGTGTTTCTTGTTTTCCTTCTCTCCTCCTTCCCCCTGACTCCCTGCACATCCCCTTCCGCCTAACCCACATCTCAGTTCCAAGACAGTTGTTGCAGGTATACAGACACTTTAACTTGGGAGAGTGGTGTTGTGGTCTTCATTCTTCTGAAATATACACAGTACAACAGTGATGAATTTCATGTGGGCGAATGTTTCGTTTGGGGTTCCACTAAAAACCGATTCTACAATCATCTTTGTTCCTCCAGTTTTAGTGCCTTCATATGTGAGCTCCCTTCCGTTTTAGATCGTCACCGCATCAGCACACCCGTCATGCTTCCTATTCCGAGTAGCACGACCGCATCAAGCATTCCTCTGGAACCATGTCCGATGCAGCACCTGACTCACACACTACTGGCCTGTGATGTCAAAAGTTGGTGCAGGGAACTGGAAAACACTGAGAACATGGTACAGGGCCACATGCAGTATGTCTCAGGGAGTGTCACAACCCTACTTTTACTGTGACATAGCTGGGGGCTTCGTGACATACACTCTGGTGTGCGATTATATGCCATTAAATCTAACTCATTAACAAAGGACCGGAATTTTTTTGAATCATCCATTTTTCATCTAAAAGATTCTGTACGCAGAATACACCATTTTGTATGCAATTAAGAAAAATCGGTCCCCAGTCCTCAAATTCGTGTTACAAAACAAAGTCTCTGAACATAGTTCTTCTTTAGTTTTGACACAATCATACCGATTTCTTAACATATGCTTGAATATATCTTTCCAGAAGTTACTTAATTTATCATGCCCAGACAGATCAGCACCTAATTCATCTCCTCCTTGTAACATGATAAACAAGTATTTTCTTCCACCTATGATTACTTGATAAAAGTTTACAAATCCAAGTTAACTTCAGTGCATTTATTTGCTTCCATAGGCGTCATATTCTTACACCTCGTGCTCGGTTCTTTTTACACATGAATTCAGAGTCATTTTGTCTCTTGTTTTTTCACCACATACTTAAACGTGAATTTCTGAATTTCATTAGTCATGTAGTCTGGTGGGGTTGGTTATCACATCCATAGATGGGTTAGATGTGGTAAAATCATGGATTTAAGAACAGCTACTTTGACTAGCAGTGTTGTCTGCCCCTTTAGCCAAGTTTTGTGCAGTGTTCTTATTTCTATAAACATTTCTTCCATATTCATAATTGTTTTTAAGTCACTCGTAAGCCAAAAGCCCAAAATTTTGAATTTAGGAGGATTTCATTTTGTTTCTAAATATGGCATATACTTAACGGGTGAGTTTTACTTAATTCCCAACCATATTGCATTTTCTCCCCGTATTTACCAGACACTCTTGCAAATGTTTTAGTTGTCATATAATCCTTTCTTCGAATAATTTTCGATTGCCATCTTGTAATAGTTCAGTATTGTCTGCATACTGTGATATTTTGTTCTCAGTATTAGCATTTTACATTCCTTTTATGTTCATTTTATCTTATCGCAATTATTGAAATTTCAACACGGATAACAAATGAAATTATAAACAAATACGGATCGCCTTGGCGGCATTCTCTGTCCACAGGGAACCAACTAGCTAGTTTCCCATTCAGTGAAACAGTTGACTTGATATTTGTGTAGAACGCTTTTATCCATTGACAGACACATTGACCAAAGCCAAAGGCATGTGATACCTTAAACATGAAATCATAGCTTACACTATGAAATACTTTTACACAGACTAAACATTGAAGTATCCATGATTTGTTGTTGTTGTTGTTTTTTCAGATATGATCATGTAATCAAGTATGTCATAAAGAAGACGAATGTTACTCCCCAAATATTCATTTTGAGATAAAACCAGTCTGGTCCTCATTCGTGATAGAACGAAGCACACATCTTGGTTGGTTGGCTATACAAAAAATGAAATTTGTCTCCAATTTTTTAATTCAGTCCTAGGGCTTGTAGCCCTTTGGAATGCACACAATAATGCCTTCATTTTTGCGTTGGAGCTAGTTCATTTTTATCGTATCCATCATTAAGCGCTCTTACGATGTATCGACCTTGTTTTAGCCAGAAAAAAGTTGTTGTTTTTTTCTTTTTAAAATTCTTCAGTGAAACTGTCGCTGCCAGGACTTTTCATATTACGCATATGTTTGAGAGCAACACAGGCTTCTTCCAAAGTAATTTTGCCTTCCAAAGAAGTTATCTGATTTTCAGTTTATATTGGTTTATTGTCGGCTAGATCCAGCATGTCATATACCACTCACAGTGAAACATATTCTCTTGGAGTGCTGGGACCTGCTTGATGTGAGACATAAACACTTTACTGCAGACTCCGTGTAGATCTTATCCAGCGATGTCCCACCTGAAGTGTTCTTTGAATTTCTGAGGGAATTTACATTTTCATCTGATGTATGATTTTATGCAGGAAAGATTTTTTTAATAAAATTCCTGGTGTGTTTTTGGAAAGTGTGTGTTAACGAATTGTGTACTTACTTTACTTACTTATGCCCAAAGCTCAAGGGTGAACATAGGCCATCAACAATACTCAACCATCGCACTCGGTTCTGGACTGCTCGCTGAATGCCTGTCCACTTGGTCCCCTGCCCCTTTATCTTTGCCTCAGTATCTAGCCTCCAGCTGCTGCAAGGTCGGCCTCTCTTCCTTTTCCCCTGCGGGTTCCATGTCAGGGCTTGACGTGTAGTGCTGGACGCTGCCTTCCTGAGAGTGTGACCAATCCAGCCCCACTTCCTCCGCAGAATCTGCTTGGCCACTGGTTCCTGTCCTGCTTGCTTCCATAGATCTTCCTTGGTTATCTTCTCTGGCCATCTGATTTTGATGATGCGCCTCAGACAGGTGTTGATGAAGGTCTGAACGTTTTTGTTGCATTGCCTTGGTTATTCTCCAAGTCTCGCAGCCGTAGAGCAGAACCGTCTTCACGTTTGAATTAAAAATACTCAGTTTTGTTGTCCTTCTGATCTCTCCTGAGGCCCAAATTTTCTTTAGCGTGATTTAAAGAATTGTGTGAATGATTTTTTTCCCCAATGACTTGTGAGTTAACATCAACGGGGGCTATAAGCAATTTTACCATTGCCATCATCAATAACGTTACCAACAGATCTTGAATTTCACAAGATTCGACATCCCTTTTAGAATTTAACTTTTGATCAAATTTATTAACTTCCTGGGCAATATCGTTACCATCAGGTAAAGACGATCCATTATACAGTGTAAGTGTCATTATATTTTTGCTCACGTAACTCCGCTGTTCAAGTACACAAAAAATATTTGATGTTTTTTTCCTCTTTAGCGACCCATCTTATGTTCAAGTCTTTCTTGTTCAGGTAACACCATTTTCATCTCAAGTAAATAAATGTTACTTTTTAGGATATTTCTGCTTTGTTGTGTCCTCCATATCTTCATCGTTACGTATGGTCTAGTTTTGCCTCTAATTTCCATATGCTATCCATTTTTTAGGAGTTGATCAGAAATAACACACTGGATTTCTGATTTCGGAATCTGGGCCAACCCACAACGACAAAATGGTAGAGCTGCAGATTCCTCAATGATTGTTCTAATTACCTGGTTTACTTCTTCTATGTAATTAGAGTCTCAGTAAAATGAACTGTTGTATGTCCATTATAGATTTTACAGACAATCGCAGCATAGCAAAGATGGACTTTTTCTCATATAAAGGGCATTGTACGGATATCCTACAATCATAATTTCCACACAAAAAATCCGACACCGGTACGCAAATCTGTTGACGATGAAGATTGTCTCCAAAATATGGGTCTAAAGATCACTAGGGTTTACGATATTGCAATATTTGTGCCGCCGCCCAGTGATGCCGAGTCAACATTGCCCTCTCACGTGGTTTATCCTGCCAGCTGAAACGGTGTACCAGGGTATGGCGCGTGGAGCCACCACTTTAGAGATTTAGGAGATGTAATCATGGCACAGAAATTGAAAACTCGTCCTTTTTTTCAGGAAACAGATATTGACTTTTACTACTGAACTACCTGTAATTTTGAATGCTCTGCATTGTGCGGTTGATCCTCCGAAAACAAATCTTTAGAACTGTACCGCTTGTTGATTTAAAATTTATTTTCAACAACACCCTGAAATCGGTTAACATGGACTCAGATCAAGTCTCTTTATTTCAGATATATAGTCCTATTCATTCCTTAAGTATGGAAGGTAGGGATGTCTGTTTGTTAGATTCCAGCACACAGTGTTTCATATCCTAAAAAGTGAGCAGGTATAACAGCAAAAACTTCGTGCGTACAAACAAGAGAACTCATCAATTTTAAGTGTCAGTAATTCTATAAATAGAGGTGAAGATTTATTCGAGACAGCTTCTAGGACCGCACTGCATAAAAATACAGTATATATAGAGACAAGAGCAGTTATCCCAACGATATCATAATGAACGAGTGCATATATTTATACATACATTGTTAACGTTTTTTTTCTTTCTTTCATTTCAAGTAGCATATCTTCCATCGTGTTCGGCTTAACGCTTTGAAACCCTTTTTTTAACAAGCGCGTATGCGCTGAGCCAATCATACCTGACTCGATTGTTCTACAATTGCGAGATGTTTTTCCATGTATACAATCAGTGCAAGAAAAAGGTTATTCAAAAAAGACGTGAACGAAAATCTTATGAAGGCATTCTCTTCTTCTCTCCTCTCTTCTCTCTCTCTCTCTCTCTCTCTCTCTCTCTCTCTCTCTCTCTCTCTCTCTCTCTCCCTCTCTCTCTCTCTCTCTCTCTCTCTCTCTCCACACACACACACACACACACACACACACACACACACACACACACACACACACTTAAAACGACACAGCTATTACAGGTATTCTACTACATTTGATCAAAGGTTAAGACAAAGAAAATGTCATATTTATTATAAAATGCACGTGTGTGCGAGCGCCTCTACTACTACTACTACTACTACTACTACTACTACTACTACTACTACTCCTTCTTCTCTTCTTCTTCTTGGCTTGGCTTCGCAGACGAATATTATTGAGGGGGTTGTCCACGTCGGTTGCAGGCGCGCTGATGGCTGATGAGTCCTATGCGGGACAGGCATGATCTGCCACAGCGGCCACAGGTCAGTGTCGGGTCCGGTGGTTCTTGAGCTAAACAAAAACAAAACTGTGCCAAAGTAACTTTTAAAGCCATGCGCCTGCAGAGTGCTGTTCTGAAAATGATTTCCTAAAAGGACTGTGTTACAACGGTGTTATTGTTGCTGCCTCAAATTATGTCCATCGTATGCATTCGATTATGATTTTCATTATACAGGACTTTTGTGACACATATCCACAGTGTACCATACCATTTGCCATTACATACTTTTTTGTGGTTGAAGCTTTCATTTGCATGTGTGCCCTGACCCAAACCCAACATTACTCACAACTTTAAACCCTCACATGCTGCCTCTGTACCTAGAAATATAACCATCTATGCTAATACCTTCAACCTGACAGACCATCTTTGTTTTAAGCCACTGGCAAGAACGTACCACATGACTCTAAAAGGCAAACAAACTGACAAATAGGATTTCTGAGCAAATGAGTGCGCAGTCTTGTAGTTAGAACCTTGTGTATCATGAAAAGCTAGAACTGGTTTTTCCTTTTCTCCGTTGGCAGTATACTTGTAAGCAGTTACTTTTGTCGTCGAATATAAGCGTGATCATGCTCAACCATTTACCTATGCCTAATCTACGTGTTGTTTCGCTATAGTGGAACGTAGAGAGGGTAAAATGGAGATGCCGTGGAGGAACAATGACCTTGCTCCTAGTGACAAGTTTTAATGGACCAGTGAGGAAAGTTTACAACAAAAAATCTTGGGCCAGTCAGGAATATTGAAGCTCACATGAAGTTTACCAATGACTGACATTAGTGTTGTTGCGACTGTTCGTCACTGTGGTTACAATATACTGTTTCTGTCTTTCATGATGTTATTCTTTGTATTTTGTTTGTGTCTTTTCTTCTTTTTCGGGCCTTTAACTACATAGAGGTCACTGGGATGCCGCACTGATGAACTGTTCAGCAGATTGCTTGTGTTGTGTCAGATGTGACCTGAGTCTCTGTGTTTTTCATTTTGTTCAACACTAAATTTAATCAAGATGTGCCTGGGAGGTTTAAACGTTTACGTCAATGTACAGAAGACGAATGCATGTGCATTAACCTCATTTAAAATACACAGTACGAACAGCTCTCTTCAGAAAAAGGATAGAACTCTCAAAAATCATGCTAATCAAATCGTTATAGCTTTGGTGAAATATACGGAAACATGCCTTGTAAGGTGTGTAACTGTGTTTGTTTTCATAGCTTTGGTGCAATATAGAGGAAAATGCCTTGCATGGTGTGTAAGTGTGTTATGTGTTTGTTTTCGTAAATATTCAACTTGTAATCTTAAGAAATTACTTTTTAATCGTTCTTTTTACCTTTTCATCTTTGTTGGAAACTGCTAAAAAAAACACCCCAAAGCAACGCTGGGCTCGTCAAAAGTGTCCAAGAGCACTGACTGTAACGCTGGTCACTTGAGCGGCATGATCTTGACAAATACAAACAGAAGGGATATGTTTCAAAATGCGACAGTCACAGAAAAATAGGCCACCAGTAATTACTCAGATAAGGTCGGAGATGAAAGAACAGATGGTGAACATGACACGTGGCAGTGATGAAACAACAAAACTTCGCCTAGGGCGAAGGGAACAAACAAAATGTCACCAAGGGCAAAGGAGAAAAACAAAATTTTACCAAGGGCAAAGGGAACAAACAAATGTTTACCAAAGGCAACAAACAAAATTTTACCAAGGGCAAAGGGAACAAACTTTTACCAAGGGCAAAGGGAACAAACAAACTTTCACCAAGGGCAAAGGGAACAAACAAACTTTCACCAAGGGCAAAGCGAACAAACAAACTTTTACCAAGGGCAAAAGGAACAAACAAAATTTCACCAAGGGCGAAGACACAGATCCCGAGAATTGTTCAAATACCAAAGGAAGGCACACAGATGTTGACAGGGTTTTTTTTTCTCTCTCTCTTTTGTTTTGTTTTTGCCCCTGTCTTTCCCTTTTTAATTTCAATTTTTCTCCTCCCTTGCATTACATTCTCTTTGCTCGAATACAACTTAGGCACATTAAACACATGCATATTCCAGTGATTTCCACGAATATGGAGTTTAACATAGGTGATAATGTCAATTATATGAACAGAAAAGCAATAGTCACCATACATTGCTTTAATACATCATTTCATCATTTCAATTGATTTCAGGAGTTCTCATTTTCGCAAGGTTTTTCTTCTTTTTCCTCCCCCTCTCCCTCTTTCTCCCCCCTCCCTCCCCCCCTCCACCCATCCCTCCCTTCCCTTACACTCAAACTTCACTCTAAGCCTCATTCTCTCTTTAATCCCACTCCCCCTTCATATGCACACCCTTCCCTATCTTTTTACAATGCTTTTGGATGTCCGACTATTTCTTGCCGGTTGTTACTTAGTATTGAGGAAACATTATGGAACAAAACGAAAAGAAAAAAAAAGAATACCAGGAGCATTTAGCTGAAGTTGTTGTTTCTTATGTGTACCGCTTATATTTAATTGCTGAGTATAATTGACATAAATAAGTCAATATACATGTTTAGGAAACAAAATGTACAACCTTGGCTTTGTGACGATTTCCACTTTTTTACAGAATTTGGCATTTACTCCTCAAGCAGACCTGAATAAGGTGCCCATTTTCTTTCAAACTCCAACAGGCGCATTTCGGAGCTATATATATATATATATATATATATATATATATATATATATATATATATATATATATATATTTCAATACGATAGTTTCTTTTCAAATCTTCTACGAAAAAATTTAGTCTAGGCTTACTTTGATTAAATCTACATTTGTAGATGAAATATTTTGCCCATAGTATAATAATATTGAATATTTCGTCCGTTTGAGTTATTTCATCAGTGCCAAACAATATTAGTTCAACGTTAAATGATATGCGCACATAGTGTGAGGTTTTCTGTTTAAGTAACATTTCCAGATTTTGCCAGAATCAATTATAATAATCTAAATTTGGATTAAGCACAAAGTTCCAGTCTCCTGCTAACACTACATTTGTAACACATAATTCTTCCATTTTCTTTTGGACACTTTTATAAAAAATCTGGATCGTCTTTGTTTGGACCATATATATTCACTAACGTAATCTGTTTATCCAGTGTGTTAATAATCGAAATTATATAATTACCTTCACTGTCTTTTACTGTTCTTTCTATCTTAAAATCGAAATTGTTATTGAAGACAATACCTACATCTCGTGATCTACTATTATTTGAAGAAAACAGACACTCATATCCCCATTCAGCACGGATTTGAAGCTCTAGGTTTTTAGTAAAGTGCGTGTCCTGTAAAAAGTATATTGAGTATTTTTTTGGCTCAAGTACTGGAAGACATCCTTTCTTTTTTCATATTTACCCAGACCCTGGCCGTTTAGTGAACAAATTGTTATGCTAGTCATCATAAAAATGGTTTGTTTACTAACGAATAATCGCTCATGTTGGTAGGGGTGAGGTCTTCCACAATACTGATGCCGGGTCCTTTCAGAAGTCGTCGTTTGAAAATGACTTCTGACTTGTGCTTCCGTGTGACGAACTTCACAATGATAGGCCTGGGCCTTTCTCTCCTTGCGCCTACCCGATGGGCGATGCTAATGTCTGAATGCTGTAATTTTGGCAACCCTAGTTTGTCATGGATAATTGTTAATATTTTCTGTTCACATTCTGCCAGGGTTTCCTGACCTTTGTCCGGACCAACACCCAAGAAACGCACCGAATCTCTTCTCTGGTATTGTTCCAGGTTGTTTCGTTCTTCTCGTTCACCGACAAGCGATTTCTTCAGACCAGCAACCTCGTCTTGCAGATCTTCTACTTGATCTTCCATCTCCTCTAGCTTTTCCTTTAATAAAGTGTTTTCTTGTTGCAGATAAAAAAAATTCTCCCCGTAACTTTTCAAACTGGTCAGAAATGTAGGTTCTGATGTTTGTTTCACTGTCTTTGATTTTATCTTGCACAACATGTATTTGCGAGCAGAGCTTTTGTTCAATGTTTTTTTAAACTGATCACAAATAGAAAGTTTGCCATCGTCGCCCCCAGCTGTGAACGTAGTGTCGCTTCTCCTCTCTGTTGTCATTTTTCCTGTGTTGATTAGATTTGTTAGGGTACACTGTTTGACACTGACAGAAGATGAGCGGTGCCTCTTCGTTTCAGTTGGTGTCTCGGACACTCTTGGCGAGTTGTTGCTGGAGACAGAACAAAAGTCCGAAGATCGGTTTTTTCTTTTGCCAGTCTTACTGTTTTTAATTGTTTTTTGATGCCATTTCTTATTAAGAGCACACACAAACACATCTTAAATCCTCGTGACTGAACAAAACGGAGAGAGGAAATAGAAAAAAAATGTCAAGGAAGAGCGAAGGCACGAAAGCACTTTAAACTGCACATGATTTTCATCACCACGGTCTCATGTCACTGAGTTCACACTACGTAAAATGCGGTCATGTTCGCTTGCAGTGGGAGCAGCGGTGGAAACACGTCCGTCCTCTCCGAGCGTCGCTCACCGAATCCTCGATGTTGACAGGTTTTATTTCCGGAATCAGATCCAGAGATCACAGAGGCTGAGGACCTGCAGACTCAGCAACAAAAAGAACTTGCAAAAATATGTGTGAATAGATTCAAAGTAAAAAGGGGTGGGACAACGATTAAAAGAAAAACGGACCAAAAACATCATTCCTCTAGGCTCCTGCAAATCCAAACCCCAGAATTGGATGAGGAGATTGACAAATAACTAGACCAGAAAACAAAGAAAACTGACCGAGAGTGCAGCAGGCACAGACAGTGCCAATCCAAGGGATCTTGGCTGCTCGCTGAGGCAGACGAGATGCATGCCACGGCGGAGAAAATCAAGGTCAAAGGCACAGCAATCTGCATATTACCAGTTTGATTCAGTCAGCCAGTGCTTAAGTGTAATGGTAACGTCATCGCTCTGTTGAAAACACGTCAACAAGAAGCAGTATCACAAAGCACAAAACACCATCTTCAAACCAATCTTGCCAAAACATTCCGTCCATTTACTCTGCTCAGATCTCGAAACACTTCGTTTGGCAATAATGTTGAACGGATTACAAAAAACGTTGACCATATTGCACCATGCAGCGCAAGCAAAGTTCGGCTTGACAGGACGTTTTCAATCATATTGTGTCATTGAGGAAGACGTCAGAGTGTAAAAACTTTATTAGGACCAGCATACCCCTAAACAATCGACAGGAGGTGTGTGTGTGTGTGTGTGTGTGTGTGTGTGTGTGTGTGTGTGTGTGTGTGTGTGTGTGTGTGTGTGTGTGTGTGTGTGCGCGCGCGCGTGCGTGCGTACGTGTGTGTGTGTGTGTGTGCGTGCGTGCGTGCGTGCGTGCGTGCGTGCGTGCGTACGTGCGTGCGTGCGTGCGTGCGTGTGTGTGTGTGTGTGTATGTGTGTAGATGTGTGTGTGTTCGGGGAGGGGGGGGGTGATCATCAGAACGGCACATGGAGTCCCAAGGTCAGTAAAGCTACAGTCACAGGAAATAAAACCCTCACAGATGGATTTCATGATGAGAAGGTGAGCTGATTTAGTAAATAAATAGTCAGAAATTAAAAAAAGAAGTAAAAGGTTTCAAAGCTTGACATATTAGGGATAATGTACATAAATGGAAGACAGTTATAACAGAGTCAGTCTTTCCTAACGTTCTGAAAGTGTTTTGTCTTGTGACTCGTTTGCCCACGATTCTCTTGGCGGATCGCTAGCATTTATTCAAGATTTGTTCTGAAAGGATGAGATACTCATTTCACTGAAGTGGCCATACGCAAAGTTGAGCAGTTAGTTACCAAAGAAGTCTGGGGAATGTGAACACACAGTAGTAGAATTTGTTTCCGCAGTCTGTGTGAGATCTAAGAAAGACAATAAACTCAGAATGATCCTCAACTTAAAAACCATCAATTAAAATGTAGATTATCATAATTTCAAGACGGGAAGTGCATAGTATACTTTGACTCTTAAGAACTCTACAATGCTGGCTTGCATCTCTTCATTTCAAGGATCCTTACCATTCAGGTTTTGTTAATGAGGACTCTGCAAAATGGATAGAAGTTCTATGCGAGGGGAGTGCTTTAACTTTACTGCCTTCCAGATGGCCTGGCATGCTGCCCTGTGCTGTTCACACACCTCCTGGAGCCTGTTGTGGCGCATCTCTTCAGCTACTGCACCTTTCCATTACTTTTCATAGGTGATACAATAATTATCGAGCGAAATGAGGTGGAGTGTGTTAAGAGTGCAACATTATTGTCTGCAATTGTTTCAAAGACTGGGATTTATAATATACCCCGAAAAGTCATACATGTACCTTACTTAAAACACACATTTCCAGATTCACTTTGTTTCACTTTATTTATGTTGAATTGTTTTGCACTGGATTGTGCTGTGTTGCACCATGGTGTGAGGTATTGACTGATATTAGGAGTTATAGCAGATCACGAGCCTGATAACAATGGATGATCGCTCAGAATAGCTGGAACCCTGCATCAGTACTAGCTTGTGACTCTACTGTTCGCGATGAGCACTCTGTCAAATATTCAGACCATCATGCAGACATTGCTTGGACCACGCCAGACTGCAATGCATGTGATTAAATGCACTCTGCTATCTCCAAGGCAAAGAAGAGCACTCCTTTTTATATTCCATCTGAGTGGGCGTTGTGTTCAAGTTGTCATGGTAGCCAGATTGTTACACTGTTGTATGACCCAACTAAGAATAATATTTAAATCTCAAGAAGCTAAGTTCTTCATACACCCAAAGGATAAAAACGGACACAAAGGGATACAGGGGCAGCTGGGTGCAAATTTGCTTCATCCGGGTATTCAAGGCATTGATGACCTCACGGGTTCGAAAAAAAAAATTACTTGGCTGACTGAAGACGACGTTCGGAAATCTGCAAGGGAGATAATCTGCGTTAAAGTGGCATTCACCGAAAGTAACTCCTCCGTGTCAAAGAGACAGATACCACTGGGAAGCACTTCCAAATACATGTTTCTCCATTGGTCAGCTTAACAGTTCAATCAGAGAAATAAAGCGAAATCATGGGCGTGAAGTGGTGTGTGCGCCTGTAATGCAGACAGTCGACATCCTCAATGTTATTCTGGCTTGTGCTTCAAATCAGACATTTGGCCCTCTAAATCTATTTGTTTGACCCACTCAGTACACAGTGCCTGTCATCAATCGTTTACTGGACTACAACATCCAGACTCATAGTTTCTGCCCTTCCTTGAGCAGCCTTGTTTCTTTTTGCTAATAGGCATAGACCTCTACATCTTTGAAGTGTATTTAACAGTTTTAGAAAACGGAGTTCTTTTGCTTTGCGTCGTTTCTCCAGTATTATGTTCAAAGTGTAGAGGAATGGGTTGAGTGCTGAATTGAGTGGCATCACAAAGATGGCCATTCCCACGTTGACCTCTCCTGGAATTACTACACCATTGGCAGCCTGGACGCCACACAGACCAATCGGAAACCAACACAGAAAGTCAGACATGGCAACAGATAAGAGACGTCTGGCAATAGTTGTTTCCTTGGTCTGTGCTTTCTGGTTGCCTTCGTGTTTGTCCTTTATTAGCTGATTAGATATTGTGTTCTTCCTCACCGACCAGTAAATAAGAAACTGTCCTATACCAATCATGAGAAAGAGGATGAGGTTACAGATGATCATGACACTGAAAGAGTAAACATGACCGGGAAAGTCAGTTCTGGTGACAGGCAGTGGAACACAAATACCTGTCTGGTGGAAAAACTCCCAATGAAGGGTCACTGGGAGCAGAGGCACCATTGCCAGAGCTAACCCCAGCGCCCACATGATGACACATGCTATCTGAGCTGTTCTGACTGTAAACCGGATTTGGCTGAAAGGAAACCGGAGCACAAGGAAACGATCCAAGGTGATGAGACAGATCAAGAATGCTGACACTTCACTTGATACCAAAGATAAGAACCCTGCAATGCTACAAGCCGAACTATTTTTCCACACAGTTTCATTCCAGATGTAACTACCAGCATAAACCCAGTCTGCCACGCCAATGAAGACTAGATATATCCCCATCAGAAAGTCAGAAGCACACAGATGAAGAACAAATATTACAAATCCAGTCGTGGTTCCTTTTGGCAAAAAGTGTAAGCGATAGACAAAACAACTTAAGTTTCCTAGAACAGCAAGCACTGCAAATACCACAAGCGCGCAACGATATGCAATAGATTTCAACAAATCATCACATGACGATATTTCATCGAATGGGGCTGAACATTTTCCTCGAAAGTTGTCTGGTAAAACTGCAGAGCAACACAATTTAAAGCTGTCTGCAAAAACATACATAAGATTTGACATGTGTTTCATGACGTTCGGAGTGAAATCAGATATTGGACAACCCTGTAAATTCAAAACCTGAATATTTGGAAATATCTCTTGGTCCTTCAGTACCTTTATTTTATTCCATGACAAATCTAGAACTTGCAAGTTTGGCATTAGAGCTGACAAAGCGCTCATATTGAGGGAGCTTGTTTGGACACTGGAAATATTGAAGACCAACAGTGATTGGTGTAAGGGCTTTCCTTGGATGTGAGTGATGCGATCAGACAGTGGATTTTCCGCGAGATTCAACAGGCGAAGTTGAGGCATTCCTGAAAAGTGGCTGAAACTGGCAGAATAAAGAAGATTCCTACTAAGATCCACACTGTGAAGATTAGGTAAAAGGAGTCGGGTCAGGTTCTTCAGTCCACACGCCTGGACACCCAGGTGGATCAGCATGACGTTATGACTGAAGGCACTCATATACACTCCACTAGCGGAGACCTCCAGGTAGCGTATCTGAGGGAAGGTGTTGATGAGGTCCGTGCTGTGGCAGAAAAAGGAAAACCCATAGCAAACACATGACTGAGAACAAGTCACATTGCACGTCAGCTCATCGTCATGCAGTGGGCATTGTGGCTGACCATCACACAGGTGATTCACATGTACACAGACAGTTATTTGATGGTCTCGGCATCGGTAATGCCCCGGGCACGTCTTATAATTCTCACAGTTAGCCTCATCTTCATGATCTGGACAATCTATCATGTCATTACACTTAGTGTAGACAGGGAGACAATAGCCATCGTTGTGACACTGAAAATGAGTGTCTGGGCACTGCAAGCTGTTTTCTGGCCGAGAGGTGACGGTAAATCCACCATTTATGTTAAAGTTGACCACAGCCGGGGGGCGTATTTCATCATATGTATAACCTTGAAAGAAACAGTTCGTCTCATCGTGGCTGGTCTCGCAGTCTTTGAACCCATCACACTGTTTCTTCATATCTACACACTGAACAGAGGACAGCAAGAACATCAGTTTATGCATGCAGAATCCAAATGTAATCATCATCATCATCATCATCATCATCATCATCATCATCATCATCATCATCATCATAACCATAATCATAACAAAAATAAATGGCTCTAATAGGAATCGAACTCACACCCCTCCAGCCAATTGGAGGACCAGCACGAACAGGACGACACCCTTTGACGGCAGCCAGACCACTCCTCCACGTCATCCAACACTGGACACTAAGATTGACAACACGATGGAAATCTTGCAGTCCATGAACGCTACAATAGCCAGCAGGTTCTGGAATGTGGATCAGACTGTTCAAAAACACAGTCAGCAGCACGCTGCCCTTCAACATGATGTAAAAGGACTTGAGGGAAGAGGTGGGGTTTTGAAAAATGAAAACGGAGAGCTTGTCAACAATGAAACCAATCGCCATGTGCTTTTGTTATGAGAACTATCTGTCGTTCAACAGATCCTGGAGAAATAAAAAGATGTGTAATATTAAGACAGGAGTCTGAAAATGTTCTGGCGAATCAGCAGAAGAAGTTTAAGAAACTGTTATTAGAAAACATTTGTGTTAATAAAATGTCCATAGTTATTTTAGGATACCGTTCATAAAACGAACTTCAACAGTAAACAGGTAGGAAACACTATATGTGCTTGCACATGGTTCCAGCATTTTCAATCTTTGCTACAAACACGTACAAATGATGTTCCAACGGATGTTTTTGAGTAAAATGTAGATATCAGTATGTACCACCTTACTGCTAAAGATGAAGTGTTGCTAGCTTTCAGAAATCTTAACAACCCAAAAGCAGTTGAGTCTGGTGGTATAATAGTTGAACTGTTTAAAAGCTCGTGTGAAGAGGTGGTTCTGTATTTTCTTAAACATTTCAATACGTTATTTGATAGTTACACATTCCCTCGACTTTGGACCGAGTCTATTATTTCCCCCTTTTTTAAGGTGACTTAAATAAACCTAACAACTATAGAGGAATTTCTATTAGCAACATTAGCAAAGTATTTACCACGATTATGGACAACCGATTGTTAGAATAGGTAGATGAAAATGACATAACATGCCAGCATCAGGCTTGTTTTCAGAAAGGATATTCAACTGTTGACCACATGTTTACCTTGTTATCTCGTACAAAAACAATTTTCTTACAACGAGAAATTGTCTGTAGCATTTAACTATTTTGAAAAAAGCGTTTGATTCATTAATGACACCTCGTTTGGCAATTTTGTATTAAAAGAAAATTGTAGAAATGTATTAGAAGTATCTACGGTGTAGTAAGAGCAAGAGTTTGATGTGGTGCGAAATTGACAGATTGCACTAAATGTACAGCTGGATTATGACAGGTCGATGCAATCTAGTCCCGAATAATTCTCTCGATTTATAAATGATCTAGTAAATGAAATAACCAGGAATGGAAAACATAGCGCTATACTGCCGCTGGGGATATTTGAACTGTATTTTTTTTTGTTAGCTGACGATGTAATCTTATTATCTGAGACTGTAACATGTCTACAAACACAATTAAATGATTTACAAAGAGCGTCTGCTTCACTTCCGTTAAAAGTTAACATAAATAAAAGGAACGTCATAGTCCTTCGAAAGGGTGGTTATTTAAGTGTAAGAGAAAGATAGTTTTATACAGATGTATAATACCTGTTGTCGATAGTTATGAATATTTGGGAATAATTTTCCACCCATCTTAGTTTTGTTCTTGCATGCAAAGATCTTGCAAGTCATGCAAAAAATGCATTGATTTGTATCATTAGAAATTGTACACCCTTGATAATAACCCTTCGTTTTGTTTATGAAATTGTTTGACATACAAGTTCAGTATATGGTTCAACATGGGGCAGAGTTATCGAGATTAAACAAGACAGCTACTGATTGTGAGACTGTTTATTGTTACTCTTTCAAGAAATTCCTGAGAGTAGAGATGAAGACACCAGATGATCTTGTATATGGTGAAACTAACAGGTGACCTTTATACTGGTGTTGCAATGACTGCAAGAAACATTCAATTCCATGTTGGACCATATCCTGAAGAGATTGGAGACTTCAAACAAGTTTGTGGGTTGATTTTAACACTTCATTAAAAAAATTTTTAACAATATATATATATATATATATATATATATATGTCTGTTGTTACCGTAGCTTGGTACACAATGTTGCTGTAGAGACATTTGTTATTCAGAGGGCACTGGTCTTTTTTGTGCAATTACAAGATATCCTTTCGTCACCCTCTTTGGTTGTATTGTTTTTGGTTTTGTTGGAAGAATCAATTATGTTTTTAAGGTTGGGCATACACGAGTACGATAGCTTGACGGTGTTTTTATTGAATATTTTAGATAGTACATGTTCTTTCGGGAATGATGTTTCAAGGATTCTGAGGAATTCTTTTCCTACGTTGGTTTTATTCTTCCATCGTATGGAGGGTTATACCATATAGTTTTTCTTTTCCTGTTTTTCGTATTGCTGTTCATGGTATTATCTGGGTTATATTGTAATTTGTAGTTGTAGCCACTTTTATTCAGCGCCTCTTGGTATTCGGCTGCTGCACTGTTAAATTCTTTCTCATTGCATGACAGTTTAGATAATCTTTTGTTTATGCCATTAGGTATGGTTTTTAAAACAGAGGGTGGATGGTTACTTTTGATGTCTACGTAGACAGGTGTGTCATTGGGTTTTTTGTATGGTTTGTATGTGTGGTCCTTAAGGTCTAATGTTATGTCTAAATAATTTACTACTTTTTTGTTGGCTTCTACTGTGATTTTTAGGTTGTAGCTTTGAAAGATTTTACAATGTTCTTTTTTCTTGTTTTCAATGATTTTTGGTTTATTGTTTAATGCGGTGAGGCCGACATCTCTGTATAAGCCAACCTGTTTACCAAGTACTTTCTGTATATGAGACAACATGAAAAGTCCAACTAATTCACAAGTTTCAGCTCCATCATAAGATCCCATCGTGACATCGAACGTGGAATTTCTGCTGTTTTTTTTTAAATCCAAGTTTCATTGTTGCTATGGAGAAGGGTTTTCTTAGTGTGGAGAATGATTTCCATCTCAGAATCTGTTATATTTGTATATTTGTTGGCGAATCTTAGTGCTTTAGTGAGTAATTCCTCATCGATAGAAGGATAGAAATCCACTAATGAACACTGTATTTTTCTGTTTGTTCAATTCCTTAAACCATTGGATAACTTCATAACTCTTTTTCCAGAGATTGTATTCAGTGTTTGTTTTTATGTCCTCTATTGCTTTTTCCAGGATTTTTTTTATACTAATTTTGCCTAATTCAGATTTTGATGGGTTTATTAGTCTACAAGTAGGGTTGTTGTGAAAGTTAGGTTTGTGATCTTTGAGGGTTATAAAAGCTTCTTTTATTGCTGTTGCTTCTATCCTATCACCTAAATCCATCTGGTGCACAAGTTTTCTTTCTTTTTTGCAGATGTCATGTGTAGTCTTATCAGCTTTTTTATAATTTTCTGAATATTTTTCTTGAGGAGTTGAGAGTACTCATTAGGTTCCATTTTATAGAAATTGCTTGTCTTGTCAGCCTTTATAAACATTTTTTTGTCATTTTGGATTTGTTTTATGTTATTATTCAATGTTGTTTGGAAGTTATTGTGTGATTTTCTGAATTCAATATTAGCTATTAGTTTTTTCATACTTTCTTCAAAAGGTTTCATTTCCTCTATTACAGGTGGCGATCTCCATGACTTAAAACCATAAGTTTTTTTGTCTTCCTTTTTAGCATCTGGATTCAAAAAGAAAAACGCTTTCCATCTCATATTACGCACAAATATTTCAGTCTGCTGTATGAGTTTTTCCATGTAGAGTTGTGGGTTAGAATAAGGTATATTTTTGGTGGACTGCCCAAAGTTAATTTTCTCCATTTTAAGTTCAGATTCTGCTAGGCCACAGTGCTCAACGTGAGGAGCAATCAATAAAATTAGAGTTAAAAGACCACTCAGGAGTCTAAAAATGCTCAACCAAATAGGGAGCGACATAACAGTTTAAAATAGGATTTTAAAATAGAGTAAAAACACCCTACAAACTTGTTTCGAGCAAGTGCTCTCGTCAGGGTATGTATAATCTGGGCCCGCCACCAGTGTTATATAGATTCGTGTGTGGGCGTGTGAGCTCTGCGCGTGTGGCACGTGGCCTGTAGATTTTTTCTTTTCGGGGGCGCGTTCAGGGGGGACGTGCCAGGGAATGTTGCATTGACAAAGATTTCCATTTGTGACTGCAATTATTAATCATTTCTACTTTAGAGTTCAGGGATGCTAGATGGGGTTTACATACTATCAGCCACTTTTCTGTAGTACATAAGTTGCACTTTTTAGAAATGTTGTTGTATGGTGCTGCTCTTTTTTTATAATTTTCCATGATATGTTGTAGTCTATTTTCTTACGTTTAAGCTTCCAAATATATTTATTTAGTTCTGTTTGGTTTTTATATTTTTCATTTTTGAAGGACTGTTTATGGTTTGCATATCTGGTTTTAAAATGGTTTGCCGTGATCCCTATGTATGTTTCTTTATCACTGTCTGTTGTTACCGTAGCTTGGTACACAATGTTGCTGTAGAGACATTTGCTATTCAGAGGGCATTGGTCTTTTTTTTTTGTGCAATTACAAGATATCCTTTCGTCACCCTCTTTGGTTGTATTGTTTTTGGTTTTGTTGGAAGAATCAATTATGTTTTTAAGGTTGGGCATACACGAGTACGATAGCTTGACGGTGTTTTTATTGAATATTTTAGATAGTACATGTTCTTTCGGGAATGATGTTTTAAGGATTCTGAGGAATTCTTTTCCTACGTTGGTTTTTATTCTTCCATCATATGGAGGGTTATACCATATAATTTTTCTTTTCCTGTTTTTCTTATTGCTGTTCATGTTATTATCTGGGTTATATTGTAATTTGTAGTTGTAGCCACTTTTATTCAGCGCCTCTTGGTATTCGGCTGCTGCACTGTTAAATTCTTTCTCATTGCATGACAGTTTAGATAATCTTTTGTTTATGCCATTAGGTATGGTTTTTAAAACAGAGGGTGGATGCATGGTTACTTTTGATGTCTACGTAGACAGGTGTGTCATTGGGTTTTTTGTATGGTTTGTATGTGTGGTCCTTAAGGTCTAATGTTATGTCTAAATAATTTACTATTTTTTTGTTGGCTTCTACTGTGATTTTTAGGTTGTAGCTTTGAAAGATTTTACAAAGTTCTTTTTTCTTGTTTTCAATGATTTTTGGTTTATTGTTTAATGCGGCGAGGCCGTCATCTCTGTATAAGCCAACCTGTTTACCAAGTATTTTCTTTATATGAGACAACATGAAAAGTCCAACTAATTCACAAGTTTCAGCTCCATCATAAGATCCCATCGTGACATCGAACGTGGAATTTCTGCTGGTTTTTTTTTATCCAAGTTTCATTGTTGCTATGGAGAAGGGTTTTCTTAGTGTGGAGAATGATTTCCATCTCAGAATCTGTTATATTTGTATATTTGTTGGCGAATCTTAGTGCTTCATTGAAAACAAGAAAAAAGAACTTTGTAAAATCTTTGGATATGAATCCACATTTGAAATATATGACAAGATTCAGGCTTGGAATCTCAGATTTCATGGAATGTAGTTTTAGATTCAGAACTGTCAACAGAAGTGTTTCTTTTATTGTTATCATATAGGTGCAATGGTTTATGAGAGATGGTTTACATGTCTTAAGAGGTTATCTTTTCATATTTTCTACTTTTCACAAGAAAATGTAGCTTGTTTTGCTCTTTCATGATTTTCGTTTGCTTCTTAGGTGGCACCTTTGGTTGTTGTTTTTTTGTTGAAAACTCAACAAACATACTATGGTATTGCACACCAGCCTTTTCTGGGATAGCATTCTTCTTAAAACTGAAAAGGCAGAGGAGTCAAATTACCACTTTCCACGGTCACTGAGGAGAAACAATCAGGTTTCGAAATATCAGTATCTGACCAGGAATTATATGTTAGTGAGTTTTCTCTCCATTGGAGATTGTCTCCTCCTTGGAGACTATAAGCTTGCTGAAGGCTCCTTTTGAGAAGCATTTATTTTATTTTTCCCCATTCACCCACTCAAGCACATACTGTTAGTTAGGCAGAATTATCTACCACTGCAGATATGAATGCTTATCTCCCCCTATTTCTTCGATCTAAGACATAAGTGCAAGCTTTGTTTATCATTGAATATTTCTTGCAGTCATTGCAACACCAAGCTGCTCTGTAAGTTGCTGGAATGGTGCTCGGTACTTATCCTTGGAATATATTACTTTATTGTAATTTAGTCCCTTGCGGATTCATTCCAAGAACTGGCCCTCAGCACTTGTGTCTTCAGAGGTTATCTTTTTATATTTTCTACTTTTCACAAGAAAATGTAGCTTGTTTTGCTCTTTCATGATTTTCTTTTGCTTCTTAGGTGGCACCTTTGGTGTTCTTTTTGAAAACTCAACAAACATACTACGGTATTGCACACCAACCTTTTCTGGGATAGCATTCTTCTTAAAACCGAAAAGGCAGAGGAATCAAATTACCACTTTCCGCGGTCACTAAGGAGAAACAATCAGGTTTCGAAATATCAGTATCTGACCAGGAATTATATGTTAGTGAGTTTTCTCCCCATTGGAGATTGTCTCCTCCTTGGAGACTATAAGCTTGCTGAAGGCTCATTTTGAGAAGCATTTATTTTATATTTCCCCATTCACCCACACAAGCACATACTGTTAGTTAGTCAGCATTATCTACCACTGCAGATATGAATGCTTATCTCCCCCTATTTCTTCGATCTAAGACATAAGAGCAAGCTTTGTTTATCATTGAATATTTCTTGCAGTCATTGCAACACCAAGCTGCTCTGTAAGTTGCTGGAATGGTGTTCGGTCCTTATCCTTGGAATATATTACTTTATTTAATTTAGTCCCTTGCGGATTCATTCCAAGAACTGGCCCTCAGCACTTGTGTCTTCAAAGGTTTTCTTTTTATATTTTCTACTTTTCACAAGAAAATGTAGCTTGTTTTGCTCTTTCATGATTTTCTTTTGCTTCTTAGGTGGCACCTTTGGTGGGGGTTTTGAAAACTCAACAAACATACTACGGTATTGCACACCAGCCTTTTCTGGGATAGCATTCTTCTTAAAACTGAAAAGGCAGAGGAATCAAATTACCACTTTCCGCGGTCACTAAGGAGAAACAATCAGGTTTCGAAATATCAGTATCTGACCAGGAATTATATGTTAGTGAGTTTTCTCCCCATTGGAGATTGTCTCCTCCTTGGAGACTATAAGCTTGCTGAAGGCTCTTTTGAGAAGCATATATTTTATTTTTCCCCATTCACCCACTCAAGCACATACTGTTAGTTAGGCAGCATTATCTACCACTGCAGATATGAATGCTTATCTCCCCCTATTTCTTCGATCTAAGACATAAGAGCAAGCTTTGTTTATCATTGAATATTTCTTGCAGTCATTGCAACACCAAGCTGCTCTGTAAGTTGCTGGAATGGTGCTCAGTACTTATCCTTGGAATATATTACTATTTTTTAATTTAGTCCCTTGCGGATTCATTCCAAGAACTGGCCCACAGCACTTGTGTCTTCAAAGGTTATCTTTTTATATTTTCTACTTTTCATAAGAAAATGTAGCTTGTTTTGCTCTTCCATGATTTTCTTTTGCTTCTTAGGTGGCACCTTTGGTTGTTGTTTTTGAAAACTCAACAAAAATACTACGGTATTGCACACCAGCCTTTTCTGGGATAGCATTCTTCTTAAAACTGAAAAGGCAGAGGAGTCAAATTACCACTTTCCACGGTCACTGAGGAGAAACAATCAGGTTTCGAAATATTGGTATCTGACCAGGAGTTATATGTTAGTGAGTTTTCTCCCATTGGAGATTGTCTCCTCCTTGGAGACTATAAGCTTGCTAAAGGCTCATTTTGAGAAGCATTTATTTTATTTTTCCCCATTCACCCACTCAAGCACATACTGTTAGTTAGGCAGAATTATCTACCACTGCGGTTATGAATGCTTATCTCCCCCTATTTCTTCGATCTAAGACATAAGAGCAAGCTTTGTTTATCATTGAATATTTCTTGCAGTCATTGCAACACCAAGCTGCTCTGTAAGTTGCTGGAATGGTGTTCGGTACTTATCCTTGGAATATATTACTTTATTGTAATTTAGTCCCTTGCGGATTCATTCCAAGAACTGGCCCTCAGCACTTGTGTCTTCAGAGGTTATCTTTATATATTTTCTACTTTTCACAAGAAAATGTAGCTTGTTTTGCTTTTTCGTGATTTTCTTTTGCTTCTTAGGTGGCACCTTTGGTTGTTTTTTTGAAAAGTCAACAAACATACAACGGTATTGCACACCAACCTTTTCTGGGATAGCATTCTTCTTAAAACCGAAAAGGCAGGGGAGTCAAATTACCACTTTCCGCGGTCACTGAGGAGAAACAGTCAGGTTTCGAAATATTGGTATCTGATCAGGAGTTATATATTAGTGAGTTTCCTCCCCATTGGAGATTGTCTCCCCCTCGGAGACTTTAAGCTTGCTGAAGGCTCCTTTTGAAAAGCATTTATTTTATTTTTCCCCATTCACCCACTCAAGCACATACTGTTAGTTAGGCAGATCTACCACTGCAAATATGAATGCTTATCTCCCCTATTTCTTCAATCTAAAACATAAGAGCAAGCTCTGTTTATAATTGAATATTTCTTGCAGTCATTGCAACACCAAGCTGCTCTGTAAGTTGCTGGAATGGTGCTCGGTACTTATCCTTGGAATTTATTAGTTTATTATTATTATTTTATATATATATATATATATATATATATATATATATATATATATATATATATATATATATATATATATATTATATATATATATAATGCAGGAGAATTTAGCAGTGGAGGAAAACAAGCGCAGGTCAACGATACTTTTTTTTTCTTTTCTCTCTCTCTCTTTTTTTTTTCTTCTTTTTTCCCCTCTTTCTCCAATCAATCCCTTACGCACCATGCATTGTCTGTATGTCTTCTCATAAATGGACACATTTAGCTGATTTTAGTGTTTTGGCGCTTGATACAAAATGTCTGGGTTTGTTAGTGTTCTAATGTGTGGTGTACTGGCACTCTCACTCGAATAATGTGCTGCTTATACAAAGAAAACAATATAATGAAACAAAAGACTTCATCATTTTCTTTTCTTACAGTTTTTTTAGGAGAGAGAGAGAAAGAAAGAGAGAGAGAGAGATAGGGAAAGGGAGAGAGGGAGAGAGAGAGTGAGAGAAAGAAAGAAAGAGAGAGAGAGGGGAGAGAGAAAGAGATGACACAGCAAGACAGACAGACAAGTAATGTAGATAGGCAGAACGAACCGCCAGCAGGTGACATCGTAGATATGTATGTAAAACGTGTAAACACCCGCCACCACTTAACTTTCTCCGAAGGCTCCTCCCCCCCCCCCCCCTCCCTCTTCTTTTGTCGGCACTTTCCTACCATCCAGATCCGTGTCTTACCTTTACTGATATACATTTGTATGCAAAGTTAGAAAAAAAAGTAATATTCGACATCCATCGCAGTCAAACCCGAGCTTCCAAACATTCCCGGTAGTCATCCTTGACGAAAAAACGACGAAACCAAATGCAAGGACGACACTAGGAAAGAAGATATAAGCATACAGGAGACACAGACGATGCTCACTCATAATCTCAGAAATTGGACAATTCCCCAAACATGCTACCCGTATAGAGAAAAGGAAGTCTACAAGGGAGACATGAGGAAATCCAAGAAGCGAGATGATAAGTATAAATGTATGAGTGTGTGTGTGTGTGTGTGTGTGTGTGTGTGTGTGTGTGTGTGTGTGTGTGTGTGTGCGCGCACGCCCGCGCACGTGCGTATGTGTGTGCGTGTGTGTGTGCGCGAGCGCACATGTCGGAGTGAATGTAAGTGTGCTAATTGTGAATGTGATTGATATTGTTTTCTATAATTACAGGTTAACCAATGATTAACAACACCGTGCTAGAATGATGAATTGTATATTATGCGATGGACCCAGTAATATATTTTCTTCTTAATTGTATGTTTTGTTAAAAAATTATTTGTATTATGGATAATTTTTTGGTTTTTCGAGCAATACTAATTGACATTTTAGCAATTAGTATAATGTGATTTATCTTTGAACGGGTGTATCTATTCATCTGGTCTGATTGAACACCAAACAGAACGTCAATCAAAGAGAGTTTAATCAACATGCCAACTTCATATGAAATAAGCGTTTCCACACTTTTCCAAAGCTTATTTATAGGAAGGCAATAAAAAAGAAGTGTTCAATAAAATCAATTTCGTTCGGACAGTTGTCGCATTTGCTTGTTTCTGTTACCTTCATTTTGTGTAAAAGTATATTTGTTGGATATATATTATGGATGATTTTCCATTGAAGTTCTCGTAGTCTGACTTCCTTTGAAGCTAACCTTGGTGAAAGCCAAATACTTTCGTCTATTTCAAAGTTCAATTTTCTGTGCCAAAAGTCCTTGCACCGTGGTGTTACATTTGTTTGTTTCCTTTTGTCAAGTATTTGTTTTATGTTTTTGGGTTTGTTATTAAATAGGACCGCGTCACATTCAACAGAACCAGTGTCATTCCCATAATTTCGGTTGCTCTCTATCCATTGCAACCAGGTTGCTGGCAAAGCATTTTTTAACGCGTTGTATTCGAAGATTGTCTCACCACTTTTGTATCCTAGGATAGTCTCTATTTCTTCAACATGGAGCAGTCTGCCTTCAGTTGTGTGCACTACATCTCTTACATGCTCTAATCCCTTTTCTTTCCATCTTTTGAAATATAATGTTTTATCTTTATACTTTATCAAATTATTGAAAAATAATGGTTGGGACAGAAAGTTACAGCAAGATATTTCTTTTAACGTGATCTCTTTTTTGTTGTCCAAATATACGGTTAGCACGTTTTTCCAGAATTCGTTATCTATTTTCGCTAACTGCCCTACATGCTTTGCCCTGCTATTAATTTGAAATATGCCATTATGATTTAATATTTTATTCAAGTGCCACTTGGGAATTTTAGACCAGTTTTCTTCTGTTGAGGCGAATAATTTTCCCGCCCATTGTAAATAAATGAGCGTTTGAAGTTCTTTTATATTTAGCATGTTTACACCACCATATTTATATCCAGACTCCATTATTTGTCTTTTCACTTTTTCAAATGCTCTTCGATTGCTGTGTTTTCTTTGCCAAATGAATTTGTATAAAATTGTGTTGATTTTATTCAATATATTTTCGGGAATACCAATAGCTTGCATAACGAAAACAAGTTTGCTCACTATAAAAGTCTTTATCACTACAATTTTACCTTGAATGCTAAGATCTCTTCTGCTCCAGTCCTTTATTAGTTTTTGTATATATTCAATTCTCCCTTTCCAATTCTCTTTGATGTTTTTTGCCATGGTGTCATTTCGAAAATAAATTCCTAGAATTTTAATTCCATCGACCAATATAAATGGAAGATTCTGTTCAAAAGGTTGTCGGCCCATTTTTAAAGCCTTAGTTTTGTTCGTGTTAAGTTTTAGTCCTGTAAAAGTTTCAAATGTTTTTAGAATATCAAAAGAAAACAACATATCTTGTTTTGTATTCAAAAATAATGTTGTGTCGTCTGCCAGTTGCTTTATTTTTATAACCTGGCTTCGTTCGTAATCATTATGTGGCACCCTAATGCCAGTTATGTTACTGTTTCTTACTTTGATAGCCAGTAGTTCTACTGCTAATACAAAGGCTAAAGGTGAAAATGGACAGCCTTGCCTAATGCCACATTCCACATCAAATGGTTCAGATAACCATCCACCATGGTTGACACTGCTTTGGCACCTGTTGGTCAAAACCTGTACCCATCTCTGGAAATCCGTTCCAAAACCAAACATTTTAAATACATGCAAAAGATACGTTTTTGAAATGGAGTCAAATGCTTTTGAGTAGTCCAAGGCCAGTAAGTACCCAGCTTTACCAGTTTATTTAGGTAATTAATCACATCATCAATGGTTCGTAGAACGGTTGCTATATTTCTTCCTTTTATATATCCTACTTGATCCTCATTTATCAATTTATGTATTATTTTGCTTAATCTTTCTGCCAGAACCTTTGCCAAGATTTTATAGTCTGTATTTGTCAAGGTTATTGGTCTCCAGTTACTAAGTTTATCTCTTTCTAAATCTTTCCCCTTATGTATCAGAGTTATAATGCTTGTCTTTGAGTAAATGAGAGCTTTCCTTTATCAAATGATTCAATGAAGGAGTTAGTCACAGTACTACCAATCCTACCCCAAAAGAATTTTAAAAATTCTACTGTCAAACCGTCGCTTCCTGGAGCCGAATCATTTTTCAAGTTTTTAAGAGCAGAAGTTGTCTCACTAAGCGTAACCATTCCTTCGCACACTATGGCTTCATTTTCATTTAAGCGTTTTAGTGGTTCATTTTCCATGAATGTATCAGCTGCACTTTTTACATCATCCACTTCAGTCATCTGACTGTACAACTTTCTATAAAAAGAGGCTTGTTCATGTAGAATTTCATTTTGATCTGTGACAATTTCCCCCGATTCTTTACACAATCTTATAATAATCTTATTTTTACTTTGCGCCTTTTCCAGGCTGCAAAAGTATTTAGAATTCTTCTCTCCTTCCTCGATCCATCTGATTCTTGCTCGAACCTGAGCGCCTTTAGTTTTATGAATTTGCATTATCTCTAGTTTTTGTTTGATTTTCATATAATCCTCAAGAATGGTTTCATTTTCGGGATTATCTACAAGTTGTTTTTCTAAATCTTTCAAGAGAGTTCCAAGTTTCAGTGATTCGTTTCTTTCCTGGCATGATATTTTTTTCCAAATCCAATACAAAAATTCCGTATCTCCACTTTACACAACTCCCACTTCTCTTCGTTGTTCATGTCCCTGTTTTCTGAGAAAAATGAGTCTAAAGTCTCGTTCATTTTTTGCACAAAAATGTTGTTTTTTAAATGACTATTATTAAACCTCCAATACCCCGGACCTCGTACAAAAGTATTCTCATTAAGATCCAGAACAACAGCTTTATGATCAGAATTAGGAACTGTAAAGTGCTCACAAGAGGTACAAAAACTCAAAACATTCTCGGAGACAAAGCAATAGTCTAGCCGACGTGCAATGTATGGATTTGACCGCATCCAAGTTGCCTCCTTTTCATTTGGATGATACAGTCTCCATGCATCAGTTAATTCTAACGTATCTATTGTCAGTTCAAAGGCATCAGTTTCAGATTTGCTGTGTGGATTTCCTGATACTATGTCCAGGTCACTGCTGAATGAACAATTGAAATCACCAAAAATCAATAGATGATCATCAACAGGAATGAAAGTTTCAATTAGATTTTGAAAGTATGCTATCTTTTCTTTTGTATTGTTGGGTGCATACACATTTGCTATTGACAAATTGTAAACCTCATTCACAACAGAGACAAGTAAGATACCGTTTTGTACCAGTATTGGCTTTACCTCACCCTTAAAATTTTTAGACACCAAAATAACTTCCCCTTACTCCTATTAGTGCCTGGATTACAGAAAATGTTCCCGCCCCACTGCCTTTCCCATGCTTCTACATCTGTATCCGTTACATGAGCTTCCTGTATACATATTATATCAAAGTGATGTTTTCTAAAGTAAGAGAACAAAGATTTCCTTTTCATTACATTTTTTAGACCTCTGACATTTAGAGACACTATACGCAGTTTATCCATCGAAACAAAATTAGGTGTGTCTGTTTTTTTCTTGTTTTTTTCCTTTAATATTTCAGTTACCTTCAAATAGCTATGCAAAAATCAGTCCAAAATCGCAATCCGTAATCATTATCAGGGTCGTTTACCGTCAAGTCCGAGTGATCGTGACACAGTCGCTATTGCCACTGCGCCGCTGTTACCGTATAGGAGCCGGTGTCATCCTTAACAGGATTCGCAGGGTCGTCGGACTCCTCGCCTCGTCGTCGCTACTTCCCCGCTCCCTGCTCTGGACTGGTGCGCTGTCCGGACAGGCGCCGTTTGGTGGGGGTGCTCGACCTGTGACGGGGGGAGCGGTCAAGGGTGGTGATCAGCGTAGCCTGACGCGTGAGGGGGCGGCTTCTGTCGTTCCTGCCAACAGACTTAGTGCTGGGTTCTGTTACCTCACTGTCATGTCTGGCCTCATTTGTTGGTTTTCTTGGTTTGGGTTGTGTATCTCTCGTTCGTTTATCTGCGAGATCACACACTGCATCCCCTCGCTTGTGTCCCGGTTTGCCGCACTGTTTACACACAATCTCACCTGAGCATTGAGACGCATGGTGGTTAGGTTTGAGACATCGGGAACACACAACAGTTTTCTCTGCCTGTTTTTGTTCTTTGTGAAAGAGCTTTGCAGAGAATATGTTAATTTTAACGAATTTATCGAGAGGAGTGGGAGGGACTGTAATGAAAACAAATCGTCGACCGTTAAGAAACGAGTCAACTTGTGGTCTGCATCCCTTGCTCTCTCCATTTTTATCGCAGATCTTAATTCACATCCGAGTTTTGTGAGGGAATGTTCATTTCCGATTCTGCAACTGATATTGGAATATTGTCAATCCACAGTTTTGTTGTAGGTTTCTCCTCACCTGTCTCGTTGCGGAGAATGAAGGGGTTAGTGTTTGATACCTGGAGAGTAGCTCCTCTCAATCCAATCCTCTTCACCAGGATGTCAGTGCGTGCCTCCTTCGTGGCCGGATAAATGCCCCAAAGGCCACGTATATTCTGTGCGCCGAGAATGGAGCCTTGACCAACAGCACGCTCACCCGCCAAGCATATTTCTAGAACGGACGGGCGATTCTCGTACTCGGGAATGTCTTTAGATTTTAGAAAACCAGATTAACCGTTGAAAAATTTTCCATTATTGTTTCCAGTAGACGGAAGGGAACTCGAAATCGAAATCGAAGCGTAAACGCAAAACCTGAAAACAACTGCGTTTGTGAGCGTCAGAATTCACAAATAAATTCGGCCTGAACAGAGAGCGTGCGATCCGCGTCCTCACTCGACGAATGTCGCTCACCGAATCAGGTCAACAATACTTCTGTCATCACATAAATGACCCGGCAAAGATTTGAATTTTAAAAAAAAAATAAAATAAAATGGGGGGAGAAGAAGAAAATAAGAACATAAGATTAGAAAAAAAAAATATTTCAAATGCTAAACTCTTCACCAGCAGCACATAGGAACCATCGTAATCCCTCTCAGAGACAGATCTTTTCATATAGCCTGCTCCCATGCCTTTCGTTTGCTGGATCAGACTCATCAGAAAGACATGGCTGATTGTGTCTGTGCTCCCATGGCATCAAATAGAAATGCACCATTATCTATAATTCCGTGGTGTTCTCACCACCAAGGGTTAAAAAAAATCCAACAGTACCCCAAGGCAGCCAAAGGAAGGGTAGAAAAGTGAAACAAAAAGAAATGTGGAAAAGAAATAAGTTGTTGAAGAATTATAATCATTACGCAGATGGTATAAAATGTAGGGAACAATCTTTAAGCCTATGCTTCAGGATCCATTTAAGGATGCAAGGGAGATCAAAAGATGTGAAACAGTGTCTGAGTGGTCAGTTCTGCTGTTCAATAACCCAAGCATTGTCAGCAGCTAATAACTGTGCAGAACATTCTTTACTTGGATCGCCTAAGACATGCAATCTCCCACTGGTTGACCAAACAATATAATGCTGAACGATTCAGGGGAAAGAAGTGCAGGCCAACAATTCTCCTATCATTCCATAAATGACCCGGCAAAGATTTTAATAAAAGATAGACAGAAAGAAAAAGGAGGGGGGCGGGGGAGAAGAACATGAGAACATAAGATTAGAAAAATGTATGTTGAATACTAAACTCTTCACTAGCAGTACATGGGAACAGGGCACATGAATATTTGTCATGGAGGATTTGTCACCAGGTGTCTGGGAAATAAAACGGAAGCTGAGCCCATTTCTGAGAAAGGTCAGAAGCGAGGGCAAACAAGCACGTATGATCTAGGATCATCCGTATATCAATGGCAAAAAGTTTGCATTCGATGTTCACGACTCTCTGAGAGAAGTGAGATAGGGTGTTGACCAGCCCATTGAACAAAATCATTTTGTGGAGGGGACAGTTTTCAGGAGAGCGAACATTTTGCTAACAACTAAGCATTCCCTGTCTTGCTCACACATTCTCTTTGAGACGCCGAGCGAGAGACGTGGAGATCAGGCGCTCGTTCTCTCAGTCGAGAATTCACAAGTTAGGCATTCAGATTCTTGCTCTCATAATTTGGTTTCTTTCATCCTCGTTTGATGTCACGGAGATGGCGGAAGGAGGCCTTTTCTCAAACGAACATATGCAGAGCACTGCTTCCTCTAAAAACAATGACAGATTCCGTTCTTCTTCTTCTTCTTCCTAAAATACTGGTTCACTCAAAAACGAGTAGGTCACCAGTGCGCATGTTAAAAAGTAAAATAAAATAACATAAAATAGTGCGACTCAGACTGTTGGCCCCTGGAGCAAATTTGGCAACAAGGAGTCGCACTCGATATTCAAGAAGTTAAAAGCAATGGCCAAATTCAGGCCCAGGCAACAGTAAAATATCTGGGGAAGTTAAAATAGAAAATCGTCAATATGCAGATCTCAAAACTGTCGTATCAATTTGTTTTTTAAATGAGACTGCATTTGTGGCAATCTTGATGGCAGCCGGCAGTGAATTCCACAGCTGTACAGAACTAGGATAAAATGAATGTAAGTGGCTGTCAATATTTGATGCAGGTATGGTATAACATTGACCGCCACTCCTGGTGCTACTTTTAGTCAATACTAGTTGTTCCATTGGAATATTAATTACTTTAGCTCTGCCTTTGAAGAAGATGTTAAGTTTGATAAAAGGTCTTCTCTCTTCTAAGGGTTTCCATTCTAATTTCCTCATGTTCTTCCTAGTATTCCCCTTTTCTCTGATGTGGTTCCCTGTTACGAACCGTGCTGCTCTCTTCTGAATCTTTTCGAGGTTATCAATGTCCTTTAGATGGTAAGGATCCCAAACTGAGCAACCATATTCCAGTACTGGTCTAACCAGTGTTTTGTAGCAGTCGTCTTTAACCTTTTGGGGGCAGTCATTGATATTCCTGTATAAGAAAGCTAAGATGTTATTTGCTTTCTTACATACTAAATTGTAATGTTCTTTCCATTTGAGACGACTATCTATAATCACGCCTAAATATTTTGCAGCATTGGTCTCTTTAAAAACAGTATTATGAATAGAATA
Organism: Conus ventricosus; assembly: GCA_018398815.1. Taxonomy (NCBI): domain Eukaryota; kingdom Metazoa; phylum Mollusca; class Gastropoda; order Neogastropoda; family Conidae; genus Conus; species Conus ventricosus. The sequence goes on along the minus strand of CM031619.1, from coordinate 36,111,897 downwards.
TTCTGATCTAGTTGGTGAGCGTTTGTTACATATACGCAACACTTGGCACATTTGGGGATGAAATTCCATTTTCCAAGTTCTTTCCCACTCTTGTAATGCGTTTAGATCTTCTTGTAGAATGCGTGTATCATTCTTGCTTCTGATTGTTCTATATACTAAGCTGTCATCTGCAAAAAGCCAGGAGAGAGATTTCTACTTATGTCATTTATATAAATTAAGAAAAACAAGGGCCCCAGAACAGTTCCCTGTGGTACACCTGACAATGGGATGACGACCCTTCCACAACAACTTTCTGCGTTCTCCCAACGAGGAATGATCTAGCCCATTTTAGCAAAGAACCGCCAATGCCGATGTGTTCTAATTTAAGCAGCAGGCCCTCATGGTCAACCTTATCAAAGGCTTTAGAAAAGTCTGATAAAATTGCATCTATTTGCTGTCTGTTGTTAAGACAGTTATTAAAATCATTGAGAGTTGTTATAAGTTGAGTCTCACAACTCCTTCGCTGTCTAAAACCATGCTGGGCGTTATTTAAGAAGTCATATTTGTCAAGATGGTCCATTATGCTACTATATATTATATGTTCAAGTAGTTTTGCTGATATGGATGTAAGAGATACAGGTCTATAGTTCTCTGCTTTTGTTTTGTCACCCTTTTTGAATAAGGGAACAATGCTCGCATCTCGCCACTCATCAGGTATTACTCCCTGGTCCTGTGAAGCTTGGTAAAGTAGTTGGTATACCTCACTCAATTCATTGGCACATAATTTTAAGAGCTTGCCAGGAACGCCATCGGGACCAGTAGCTTTGTTTTCATTGATGTTGGTCAGTAACTTAAATGCTCCTGCTTTGTTTACTTTGATGTTTTGCATTTCATGGAGTTTATCATCATCCTTTAGTCTAACGTTAATTAAAGGCTTGGGATTTGAGGAAACTGAACAAAACTGCTTGTTTAGTAAATTTGCTTTCCCTTCAGGGTCCTGTATTAGGTTATTCGGGTTGTTTCTCAGGTCTGGAATCCCAATGTTGTCCTGTCTCTTACTCCTTATGTAAGACCATAATTTGTTGTTTTGATGATCACCTTCTGAAATCATCGAATTAACATTCCATCGTCTAAACTGTCTTCTGTACAAATCCTGAGACTTTTTTTTAATCATTTCTGTCTTGGAACGATAATGGTTCACGCTCAAACGTAATATATAATGAGTTTTTGCTGTATGTTTCTTCTTTTGATTTTACTTGTCTGGTAGATATTTTTGAGAAAGACCGGGATTCCAGTTCGCTCGTCGAATATATAATGTATTGTAAGCCCTCTGTAATATTTACCAGTCAAAGGACAAAGCCAGGGGGAATAATTTGCTTTATAAAAAAAAGGTTTTGTCCATTTTTATAATACGTATACATAGTATTCCTCATAAGTTACAACAATATAAGTGAAAATAGAAGATTATATATATATATATATATATATATTATATATATATATATATATATATATATATATATATATATATATATATATCAACATGATATATTATATATATATATATATATATATATATATATATCAACATGAAAAACAGCTGACTTACTATACAAATGATAAACAATTAAATAACCATTCAATTAAATATAAAGATGATATGAAGACATTTGTTCTTCTTCCTGCTCAACTCAGTTACATCAGATAGAAGCAAATGAAGGTGGGGTTATACTGTGATTAGAGGGACTGAATGGCTTATAGATGTCTAGTTTGAGCATGAAACATGTCCATGTGTAAACCTCCAATTTTTTTTATTTTGATTTTTTTTTTTAATAATCAATCAAATAGCTAGTGGGTCTGAAATTCGTAAATTTGACACATTGTTATATTTCTGTTTGAAATCTTCATATGGAATAAATTTTCTATTTTGAAGCAGAAAATCTGCAATATTGTGTATTCCTTTACTAATCCATGTTATACTGGGAACATGTTTCTTGCCTATCTGTATTTTATAAAACACCAGATGTACAAGTAGTTCACTAGAGTTTTTACTACGAACTTTATAAAAAAAAATCTTTGTGTGCATCAAACACTTCTGTCCAGAATACATTTGATTTTGAAAAGGTAGTGACGACTTCAGGTCCATATTTTTTTCAAGAACATTTTCAATGGGAAATTTGGTTGGAATTGTCTTCCATTTAAGATTTGTCGTCCGAAATTTCCGTAACCATGTCAATTTTAATGAACTAGCTGAGGTTTTCAGTTCTGGTATTCAGATACCGCCATTACTTACACTTTTATGTGCCATTTTTCTGTTATTTGTATCTGTTTTCTTGTTCCATACAAATTGTAACAATGGCATTGTAGGTTTGAAAGAAAGTATTTGATGGGTTGGGTAAAAGAATCCACAGATAAATCTATATTGATAAAATTAAGGATTTCAGAACCGCCACTCTTCCCAAGGGTGAAATCTGTCTTTTAGTCCAAATCTTAAACAAATATATTACATCTGCTAATTTCACTGAATAGGTGATATGTTCCTAGTTGTATACATCCTAAGGAAACCAAACACCTAAAATGTTTAACTTTGGTGGATTCCATTCAATTCCTAAGTGGTTCATGTGATGAACTGGCGAGTTTTTACGACTACCCAACCAAACTGTGCTAGTTTTCTTATAGTTCGTTCTCAAGCTTGACTTAGAACTAAATGTGCCTAGTGTATTTATGCATGTTTCAAATGATTTCTTATCACCGGCTAAAAGAAATTCTGTATAATCTGCATACTTAGAAAATTTGTGTTCAACATCATTTAAAAGAATTCCTTGTATGTTCTCATGTTTGCGTACCATGATTGCCAGAAATTCTACACATACAATAAATAAATAAGGTGACAGTGGGTCACCCTGTCTACAACCTCGCCCCATGTCAAACCATAGACGGACTTCACCATTAGCAAGAACACGTGATTTAATATTTGAATGAAATGATTCCGTCCGTTTACAAATTCCTGATTGAAAATCAATTGTTTTCAATACTATAAACATGAAGTCCCCGCTAACAGAGTCAAATGTTTTCTCGAAGTCTACATTTAGTAAAAGTCCGGATAATTTGTGTTGGTCTAAGAATACTATGGTGTCGTAAATGAGCCTAAATTGTCAACAATGTATCGGTTCTGAATAAAATTAGTTTGATCCTCATTGACGAGCTTTGAAAGAACGGTTTTCAAACGATTTGCTACGCAAGATGAGCCAATTTTATATAAAACATTTAACAGTGAGATTGGCCCTCCAGTTCTTTATGGAATTTCGTGGTTTGTCTCCTTTAGGAATACAAATTATGACTCGTTGTCTTTGGACACACGAAAGCTCTCCTTTTGTAAATCCTGCGTTCAGTGCCCTAACAACAAATATACCAATCCTGCTCCAAACGTACTTTAAAAAAAATTCCACTGTGAAGCCATCTGTTCCTGGACTTTTATTGTTCTTCATATTTTTGAAACCTAAAGTTGCTTCTTCCAAAATAATCTCTCCTTCTTAATTCTTTGCCTCCTCTGTCTTTAAATGTGGAACAGTCTTTGCAAGATCATTAATTATACAGTCATCAACACTTCTTGTTTACATAAGTTTTTGTAAAAACACTGAACTTCCTTCGAGATGTCTTTCTGATCATTCAGAGTGTTACCATATTTGTCGGTTAGCCTGGTCATGCTTTTACTTACATAATGTCGCTTTTCTAGGTTGCCAAAGTAGTTAATAACTTTTTCTTCTTCTGCTATCCATCTGGTTCGTGACCTTTAGAGCACTCCCTCTATTCGTTTCTCTCGTATAACTTTAAGATGCTCTTTCTTAGACTCTATTACTTCCACTTCTTCTTCGCTTCTAGTTTCCTTACCGTCCATCTGTTGAATTTCTTATTGTTGTAATTTGATCTTTTCTTCATTCATTTTTATTTTTCATAGTAGCATCGGATATAGTCATTGACCTAATCTTCATTAACAAAATTTCTAGGACAATATCATCGGGAATTGAGAGATGCACGTCAGGTAATGGGATATCATCGATTGCTTCCCTTACATATAATAATAATAATAATAAATAATGTATGGGTTTTATATAGCGCAATTCCTGAGATCAACTCACTGCGCTCAACACACACTTAAACACTCGCACTAACATGTGTTCACACACACACACACACACACACACACACACACACACACACACACACACACACACACACACACACCCCTAGCGACACAGGCGCACTTATCAAGTTCAACGGTTCAAGCGTAAACAATACAGTTATGCATGCAGCACATAAAAAGTCAGGTCAGAATAATAGACACAGCATTTAGATATTATGGTTGAAGAAGGCTTTCCTAAAGAAGTATGTTTTAACTCTGACTTGAATTGACTTGCTGCATATTCTTCTTCATTATTTTTTGTTTTAATTTCTTCATTATCTTCATTTACAAAAGTGAAGCGTTAAATTTCCAAAAATTATTCCTTTTTAGGGTTTTCACTAACATTTAAGCTCAGAAAGACCGTGGAGTGATCTGTCCTGTATCCACTTCAATGTGTGCATGTTGTACAAAAGAACCCACCTGATCTGAAATAAGAAAAAAACAAGTAGGTAATGGGTTACTTCTTTCCATATGTACCTAAGACAATCTTGGTTTAAATCTGTCCAAGTCTGTATTATTTATTATCTTGTCAACCATTTCTTTAGCTTTGGGGTTGTTTGTATTCTTATAATAATAGTAGTCTCTCTCTGGATCAAGTACCGAGTTAAAATATCCGCATATCATTAATTATCAACACCGAAATCTTTAACTTTTGGGGTCAAAATTTATAGAATTCTGGGTCATCCCTGTTAGTCCCGTATACATTCACCAGTAGGAAAACTTTCTGTTAAATTTCGACCAGTACCATAAGAATGTTTCCACCTCTCCCTTGAAAATTTCTTTTTATTTTAAACTCAAAATTGTTATTCAAAAGTATTGCTACACCTCTTGAATTGGTTGCATAGCTTGAAACCATCCCTGGTGCCCCATTCAGAAAGATTTTTGTCCATTTGTTGGTCAGTTTGATAAGTATGAAAATGTGCGTGCTTTTCATCTTGATAAGCAGTTATTTGGATGTTCTATTGAAGTTCTATACCTGAGCGTGTACACATTACCAGAAAGTTCTCCTATATATTATTTTCGGTTACGATAAGGCAATTACAAAACTTACAGATTATCTGGCTGACTATTAACACTGGATGATATTCATGGATTAATTGGCGGTGATCCTAACAGCCATATTTCAACTCTTTCACTGCCTTGGCAGATTAAACATTGATATTCCTCATTTTTCAGACGGTACTGAATATTGTGATCATCACTCTCAAGATACACGGTTAATCACTTATGGAAAACTATTGAGCAATATGTACACTGCCTTTGATTTCGTTGTTATCAACGGTTTACGTACTGGTGAATAGAAAGGTCGCTACACATATAAAGGGTAAAAAAAGGTGTATACAGGAATGATTATTTTATTTTGTCTAATGACTTTTATGATATCATTTCTAATCATATAAAATGCATTTAATTCAATTAATTTCAATTCAGTCAACTTTATTTTTGGCGTCACATACTTTACCATGTCAGACCATAGCATTCCACGGCAGTTAGTTAGCTCTGCAGGCCGAGATTTTTTGTGGCTAATGCAGTAATAAGACCATCACGTGACGTCCACACTACTTCCGCCAGGGAAGAAACCGGTGTAAACTTCCTGTTCCTCATTCAACCTCGGCCTCCTGCCTAACAAGGACAGGTTTTTGCTCTGTCTCGCCTATACTTCTGTTTTTTTTTTTAGAGACTGCTTGTGTGCTTGCCTTCTTTACTTGCTCTGTTGTGGCTTACGTTCGACCATGGGTACCATTGCCGCGTGAGGCTTATGGATGGCATTTTATTTCATTTTATTCACGCTCTAGGCGTGACGGCTCACGACTTCTCTTCACCCATTGTTCTCCATTCGTCCCTTACTCGCCGGGTTTGGGGACGCGTCACCCTTGAAGTAACGCGTCAGCCACTCTCTCGTTATTTTCTTCCCCATTTCCACCGATTTCCATCGATCTCGGCGCGTTGTTTATTCCAATTGCCATCTCGGTCATTCACATCGACAATCGATCTTCGTCGGTCGCTCGAGCCTCCATCTTTATTCTCGCCATTTCGGCCGACCTCTGCGTGGTCGTCCTCGGTCTTCGTACCGCTTCACTGCTATGGAGGTTTTCCTCCTCTATTATTTTCTCCTTCTTTTCCTTGCATCACTTCTCCTGATCGTCTTCTTCGATCGCTCGTCTAGTACAGTCGATCGGGTTTGTACCCACATTGCTACCATCAAATTAGGATGGCGGACATGTTTTAAGAAAGAAGAGGAAGAAGAAGAAGAGTTCGCCTTTCTATCTCCCGTCAATCATTTAAGCCAATAATAAACATTTGTTATCCTAACATTCCCTCTACGGAGTCTCCTTTCGGTCCCTTTTATACCTTCAGTGCGTCTGTCGATTTTACTCTCGCGCCCATTGCTTCTCTTTCGATGACCTAACTCTCACCGGTCAATCGACCCGCCATCTTTGATTTTCCACTACGATCGGCTTCTCCTCCATATTGCCTCACCGCATGGTGCCCATTTTCGATCGCACATGCTTGCCGGTACGGGGATTTCCCCAGACCACATCTATTTGTACCCTATATGGCACTCTATTATCCTTACTACAGGTAGATCGAGTGACTTACGATCTCTTGATCTGCCTACTGGTGCACATGTGCTTAGTACCTAATTTATCACAGGTAGATTGATGGTCTTACGATCTCTTCATCTACCAACTGGTGCACATTGATTAGTACCTCCTTAGCATTATTACAGGTACACCAGGGGTATTTTACTCTCGCGTGCCAGTGCGCGTCACTCTCGGCGATCGATCCCTTCCCGGTCAATCGATCCGCCATATTGGATTGTGCCATGACAGTTGGCGTGTCCGCCATATTGCCTGGCTGCATTCACCTTGTGTGGCGGTACCCGGTTTCCCGGGCGTATTTTCCTGTACCTTATTTACCTTTACTACAGGTAGAGAGAGTGTCTTACGATCTCTTGATCTACCAATGTGTGCACACTTATTAGTACCCCATTAGTAACATTTATCTGTTCCCCATTTATCATTACTCCTGGTAGATCAGGTGTCTCTACGATCTCTTGATCTACCAACGTGTGCACATTTATTACTACCCCCATTTATCATTACTACTGGTAGATTGGGTGTCTCGACGATCTCTTGATCTACCAACGTGTGCACATTTATTACTACCCCATGTATCATTATTACAATGTAGATCGAGAGTCTCCTGGTGGGATTGGATTGAATAATTTCTCTCCTTTCACGATCGTCGGTACTCTCGCGATTTTGTGCATTTTTGCACAGCTCTCCCTTTTCTTTCCCTCGCGACTTTGTTTACTTCTCGCGAGTTGTGGTCAGTGCCATTTCTGGCACTGTCTCCGTGCTCTGTGCCCCAGCTTAACGCAACTATGTCCTCGACATACCTGCTCGGTATTTCTCTGCACACGCCCTTTGTTTATTTTCCACGATCGTACACTCGCCGGTCGTCGGCCGCCATTTTCTCCCTCGTCGGTCGTGTTTCCCACCATTTTGTCTTCTGGCCGGCCCGTACTTCGTACTGGGTCTGCCTTAGACGGTTTAGTGCTCAATATCTTCGTACTAGTACACAATATTCACTTTAGTGCTAGAAATTTTGTCCTAGTACAAGTTCGTAATACTATACGCTGATCACGATTGATATCTAACATTACTCAGCATTCTACCTGTTGGTGGCGTGTACGGGTTAGTTCGAGTTTTCTGTCGATTTCTCGACTCCTTTACACAACACCACACGGCCGATCGAGATTAATTTACTTCTTCTCGATCGACCATTTTGTCTCCTCTTTGTGATCGTGTGCTCCGGGTTTGCTCTGCCACCATTGCCCAACATGGTGAAGGACACCGTCGGGTCGAGCCACTTCACCACTCTGAAGTCGCTCACATTCCCGGAGAACCCGCGGGTCGATTCCGATCCAGAGCAATCCGTTCTCATGGAAGAACGTACGGTCAGGGTAGATGGAGATGACTTTTCCGCGGAGGGGACGCGTGACCATTCCTCCTCTACCCGTCCGACGGACACACGATCGCTGCGTCCGAAGGCTACTAGGTAAGCGGCCACCATTTCTAAATGTCTCTCTTTTGACCTGCCCAGAAAGTCTAAGGGCAAGGCTGCCCTCAAAGGGCTGATCCAAGTCAAATCTTCTCACCAAAATTCTCCCTCCCCCCGTCTCCATTGGCCGGCTTGCCCTCTAGCCTCCCAACGCGCAGTGAGACTTCTGTCTATCATGCTGTGTCACGCAACCCTCGGCCCCTGGGGAACCTTGCCGAGCCACGGACCAGCACGGGTGACGGGTCTGGGATGGAATCACCACCCGCCACTCGCCTTGATGAGCCACGTTTCACTTTTTCCCCCCGAACTTGATACGTGGACTCACAGCGCTCTGCCCCACCGGGCACAGGTGCAGCCAACACCTGTGCTCGAGGAGCGCCATGACTCCGGAAGCAGTATTATGGTCACCACGTCGCACGACCTCGGCGGTGTCCATAATTCTGGGCACGTGGTCACGCCGCGCCAAGAGCCCGGTCGTGTCCATGCACAAGGGCCGTCGACCAACCCCGATCGACCGCCACATATTCCCCTAGGGGTACAGGACGTTGGGGAGTCGACTTAATTGGCTTCCACACTTGGGCAAACGTCCGTGGTCCCGTTCCTCCGGGGGGAGGATCAACCAGCAGGACAAGGGTAACCTGACTTTTCCTCTGGGGAAGGAACACGGTGCCGCAGCCAGCCCAATCCACACATATGCGGGTAGGGGGCTCGACTACCGCGTCCTCCCCACCACCACTAAGGCCCTCCAGGCCCACACCAAGGACGTGTATGTGGCAGTGCACGTCCTGGGCGGGTACGACAGGCCACGGCCCCTCGATACCCCCCCCCCCCCCCCCCCCCCCTGGGTGTTTCAGGTTACCCGGGTCCTCGGGGACATCCTGCCCACACCCAGGGCCGCCACAGCCCGCCTACCTCCCGGGGACCGGTGGCTCTATGCCCCGAGAGAGACCAGTGGCTTAATTCCAACACGCAACATGACCAGCTCCATGGTGGAATGTGGCACCCAGCCTCATCCACCTGGGTCGACCTCGGTCTCCCACCTCGGGCGCTGTCTGATCGGCAGGACGGGCTCCCCCAACCTAGCCTGGCCGCCGATCATAGAGCCACGAGGGACCCGCCCTCGCATTCCCCACTACCCAGCTAGGGCTAGGGCGGGACCCACACGCACCCCTGAAGTTGCCTCCTGACGAAGATTCCACCCAACCCTGCCAGGAACAAGACCACCCTGAGGCTGAAGATGAGGAAGAACTACCCTTCTCCTCATTGTGCGATGTGCTCACCCTGGAACGGTGCGCCCTGACCTGGTTGTGAGGGAGGCCCCACCCTCTGACAATGTCCTTTCTTTCACTGACATCACCGAGCCGCCCCCTGCCCAGCGATCTAAACCCAGGATCATCGCCCCACAGTCCCTCACCTCCATCTGGAAGGTCTGGCAACTCGCACCAGGGGTGCGCAAGCCGGAGGAGGACGGCGCCGTCCCACTGTCATCAGACCCTGGCTCCGAGACACACCAGGAGACGGACTCTCTCTTGTTCAGCGACCCATTTATGCGACACCTGGTCAACAGGATCTCGCATCACCTTTCAGCTGCG
>CM031619.1:36087075-36097075 GCA_018398815.1 Conus ventricosus | reverse complement strand
TGGTGGGTCATCAGAAAACTTGGAAAAAATCACAAACTATTCCCAGGTCTACATCTGTTTTGCTTAAATGGGAAAGGAGACGAATTCCCAAGAGAGGAATGGAACTGGGAGGTCATCGAATTTCTTTTGGAACTTGGGGTCAAAAACACAGTCATATGCAAGGTTTTGAGGTTCAGAAGAGAGACGCAGACAGTAATTCAGGGCACGTTTTAGTCGACGTTTAGAGGGATGGTTCTCCTGCCTCAGCAAGCAGGCTATAAACAGGGGTGGTGTGGAATGCACCCAGACACAATCAAAGCCCTTGATGGTGGACAGAATCTAGACTTTTCAGGTAGGAAGGTCTGGCCTAGCCGTACACTGCACACCCATCGTTCTCTTTGAAGTGGATTAGAGCCCTGTAATGGTGAAGGAGTTTTCTTGTCAGCGACACAATCTGTGCGTGCCCCAACTCGCAGAATGTTCAGTGCTTTCTGACATGCAGTTTTTAAGTGTTGGATATGACTTTTTGAATTTTAATGTTTAGGTGGGTTTTTTTTATAAACAACACCCAGAAATTTGGCTTCTTTCACAACTGGAATGGTGGACTTCTCCAGCAGAATCTCAGGATCAGCAAAAACAAAACTGACGAAAATTGTGGAAATGGATTGACTGGGTTTTGGTACTTGAAAAGGTAAGCCCGTTTTCCTCCACCCACTGTTGAATCTTGTTAACGCAAAGTTGGGGTCGACGCTGTAGGCTGGTGTAAAAGGCTACAACTTCGTACAGTGCGAAGTCATCAACAAAGAGAGAGGACTCAAAACCCTAAGGTAAGGTAAAGTAATGTTGCTTATAGCCCAGCCGAACGCAAAGGGCCATATCAGGGCTGCCACCACGTTGAAGTCAGCTCTCAAGTCATTCATTCATAAACTCTTTAAGATACATTTTCTAAAAACACACCCGAAATTTTGTTCAAAATCTTCCCACTATAAGATCTCAGATCCGATGAAAATGTGGATCTCCTTTAAAAATTCCAGGATCGCATGATGTGGAACATCTCTGAACAAGGTTTTGATGGAATCTGCTGTAAAATGTTTGTGTCTCACATCATGCAAGTCCCAACACTCTAAAAGAATATGTTTCATTGTCAGTGGTACATGACATGGAATGCACCACGGAGCTTCTTCACTCTTTAAAAGGTATGAATAAGTAAAATACGAATAGCCAGTGTGCAGCCAGCACAGAACTATTTCTTCTTTGCGAGCACCAGATGTGGATGAGAGGAACTCTTTCAGGTTTGGACGGATCTGAAAGAGTTTGTTATCCGTCTGTGTATTCCAATCCTCCTGCCAGAAGTCTCTGACATAATTATTAACTTTTGGTTTTAGATCTGTGCAGGGGATAGATATGTTAGATAGTTTCTCTTTTGTGGCATTCTTGGCCAAGACTCAAAACCCTGGTTTACCGATTTCACGATGTTGTTGGTTTTAATGCTGAGAAGAGCAGGAGAAAGAATGCTCCCTTGAGGTACGCCCAACTCCTGCACAATGATGTCAGACAGTGTGGTGCCAGTACGCCCCTTGAACTGTCGATCAGCCAGAAAGTTTTGAAGGGAGATGACTACGAAATCCAAATCTGTCAAGATTCTTGATTTCCAGGTGGTGCCGTATGCTTTTTCCAGATCAAAGAAGATAGCGACCAGATGCTGTTTATTGATGAAGGAATTGCAGATGGCGGTTTCCAGATGGACGAAATGGTCAACTGTTGGGTTTTAGTTCCAGAACCCATCAGTTTTCAACTTACACATCAGTCTGGAGTTAACCATCTTTTCCATTAACTTGCAGGGGCTGCTGGTCAGAGCTATTGGACGATAGTGTGAAGGATTGGTAAGGTACTGTCCAGGCTTAGGAATCGGAATGACCAGGGCTCACCGCCAGGAGCACTCTGTGGTCCAGATATGGTTATAAAATTTGAGAAGGGTCTGGAGACAGTTTTCTGGGAGATCTTCCAAAAGCTGACAATGGATCTCATCCAGGCCAGGAGCAGAATCGTTGCAAGTTTGCAGAGCTGATTTCAGTTCATTGATCGAAAATGACAGATTGTAGGCTTCAGTTAGTCCGATGAGAAGTTACAGGGAGATGTTTCTTTTAGAAGTTGTCACGACCGACCCCTGGAGGTCTGCCCTGACAGGATCGGTTTAGATGGGAGTGAAGGGAGTGACTGAACTCACACGCCCCGCAAGAGACACACAAGAAAGATTACGATACAACACCCCATTTATTCACACCAACACACACATTGTCAAAAATAAGTATTCCAACACACACAACATGCACAATCACAATCAGCATTTCAACACTCACGACATACACACAATTAAGCATTTCAACACACACGACATGCACAATCACAATCAAGCATTTCAACACTCACGACATACACACAATTAAGCATTTCATAAATAAGCCTTTCCAGCACACAATTCCTTTCCGTGCTTCGTGTGGTTCCCCACACCCCTGCCCTCCAAGTCCACTGTGAGCACCGAGTCGCATCAGGTGCCCCAAACCGGGTCGGTTCTTGAACGAAAGTGTCTTTCAATGCCGACACCATTGACACACACACACACACACAAATTGCACGACACAGAGCGAACCACACTGGTATCCCGGGCTGTAGAAGTCCGAGGACCATGGAGAACGCGTCCCGTGGGACGCGGCGTTTGTCGCTGAAGGTCCCGGACAGGGTCGGGATCCTCCAGCAAAGTCCACGTGCTCCTCAACCAGTGCGCGGCCCCAACAGCGCAAGCTTCGGGTGAATCCCCCCGGGAGGAGAGGACACGAAGGAACTGGAAGGAACTGGAAGGAAAGAAGGAAGGTACAGCTACCCGTGGTTGACCCAGAAGTGGCGGTCAAGCGACTCTCTACCCTCTGTCCAGTCGAGAGGACAGCAGAGCAGATGCGGAAAAGAGATGATGTGATGTCCCTCCCCTACAGGCCGACTGTAGGAAAGAAGGTACCGACCGTACCTTCGACGAAGTGGTGAAGAACCAGAACCGGAGCAGGCGCTCCCAGGGACATCTTCCGCTCGAGTCAAGAGAAAACCTGCCTAAACGATGGCAGCCAACATGCCACGCTACGTCACAGTGGGAATACCTCAAGCCTAAGAGAAATGATGCACGTGCGCAGGTAAAAAGACAGGCGAGAGGCCGATAGAGACAGCCAGTTCAAGCGAAAGGTACCAGCCACCCGTGAACTTGCAGATGAATTGCACAGGCAGTGGAATTAGAGAGATAGAGAGAGAGAGAAAATAAACCCAACCTGAGCTGAACGACATTAAGGTGCAAAACGCACCACAAGCCACATTAAGGGACGGATACACGACAACAACGACGACAATAAATAAATGAATAATTCCACCACCCTAGATGGGTCAATCGTCATAGGCCTCGTGACAAACTCGTGACAAACCCCCCTTCTAAAAGCATCTGTTTCTCTGAGATACAGTGCTCCTTTGAACCTTGAAGCATGTGCAAATTCACAACAAGGGAACCGAACCCAACCCTCTGTGATCGACAGAGTACGATAAATCCAATACAAACATTCCACGACAGAATTACACAGGGAGATACATAATACTACATTTATCAAACAACTAAGCAAACCTTCCAAGAATAAAAGTAGCAATCCGAGACAGGTGATGATTCACTACCGTCAACATCACTGAAGTGAAAACTGTCCCTACACCTGATACAGAGACCAAAAGGGGATATAACCCTGGTTGAGGGGAAGTGTCCCTCTGACTGATTTCTCCGATGGGTATGCTGACTAGGAGCTCGGCTGAGATAGTCAGCATCCGTATTGCTGGAACCCTTGATATGGCGAAAAGTGAACGCATGACTCTGCTGCAGTTCCACTGCCCAACCCATGAGTCGACGACTGACTGGCCGGATCCGGTCCAGGTACTGGAGAGGATATGATCGCTCTCCAGTACAAACTCACGGCCGTACAAGTAGGGTAAAACTTCCTGATGCCCCACACGACTGCTAGACACTCTTGTTCAATCGTGTGGTATCTAGTCTCGGCATCATGAGTTTTTTGCTCGCATAAGCAAGCGGTTGGAGTCCCTTCCCCTGATCCTGTAGCAACACAGCCCCAATCCCCACTGCAGAAGCATCAGTTCGCAGGACAAAAGGAAGACTGGGATCTGGGAGAGCCAGGACTGGCGAGTATTCAGGGCCATCTTCAAGGCGTCAAAAGCCTGTTGGCAACGTTCATCCCAAACCAAACGTTCTGGTTTCTTCCCTTTCGTCAAGTCAGTGAGGGGCAGGGCAACCTTCGCAAAGTCATGGACGAACTTGCGGTAGTATCCCGCAAGTCCAAGGAATGACCGCAATTCCCTTTTGGTACAAGGGGGTTTGGCACCTGCAACTTTGGCCACCTTGTCTTCCTCAGGAGCAATCAAACCCCGCTGCAGATGATGCCCCAGAAAGGGAAAATCTCGTCCTGACCAAGCTGACATTTGGAAGGACGGGCTGACATCTGAACCTCGCGAAGACGAAGAAACGGGCGACGGAGGAGCGAGATGTGCGAGTTCCAATCTACTGAGCTGGTAGCAAGTCATCCATGAAATTGTTCAGATCTGGTGTATTGAGAGGGAGGAGCATTTGTCGCATGACGCGACTGAAAATTGCTCCAGCAGTTTTGAGGCCAAAAGCATACGTTCCACTGGAACTGTCCCTCAGGCGTCGTGAATGCCGTTTTGGGTTTATCCTCTCTGCGCATGGGTATCTGCCAGTACCCTTTGCGAGATCGAATTTGGGAAAAATACCTAGCCCGACTCAACTGAGCGAAGATTTTGTCGACATCAGGCAGGGGTTTCAGCATCAAACCGGGGAACCTTATTCAACCGACGAAAATCGACGCAAAACCTCATTTTGCCATCCTTCTTCTTTACCAGGAGGATGGGGGATGAGTACGGAGAACTCGCACGTTCAATTGACCCCTAACCTTAACATGGCCTGCACCTCCTGTTGGATGACAGACGCCGGGGAGTGAGGCAGAGGGTACTGTTTGACTCTAATTGGGGTCTCGGTGGTCAATTCCAGTGTACACTCGCCAAGGGTACTGTGCAGGGGCCGATCTGTGAGCACGTCCTGGAACTCCTGGCACAACCTGCGCAGTTGATCTGTCTGAGCTGAGGAGAGGTTTGTACCAAAGCACACATCCTGCCACGACTCTCCTCGACAAAGAGGAACAGTGGGGATGTCCTGAGCCACCGACACGGCGTGCTCATCGCCACTCTCCACAACGACAGGGGTGAATCCTGCCTGGCACTGAGTTCGTCGCACGTATGTCTTCAGGAGATTGGCATGATACAGGCGTTCCTTGCCTCGCACGCGAATCCTATAGTCCAGGTCACCCACCCGACTACAGACCACGAAAGGGCCCTGCCAAGCAAGCTGCAACTTGTTCTTCTTTTGTGGAAGGAGAAGCAACACCTCATCACCTGGCTCAAACCACCGTTCAACACTGCGCCGGTCGTACAGAGCCTTGTACTTGGTTTTTGCCCGACTGCAAATGTTGCTGAGCAAGCTGGCAAGTGTCAGCGATGCGGTTGCGCAGATCGACCACATATCGACTCTCCTCCTGACAGCAGGTTCCATATCGTCGTGAGTCCACATCTGCTTCAAGACGTTGGTGGTCCTCGTACTGTTCTGCCATACAGGAGTTCGAACGGGGAAAAGCGCATGCTTCCTGTGGAACCTCCCTGTAGGCGAACAGCACGGCAGGGATGAAACGATCCCACTCACGAGGTTGCTCTGCACACAGGCGACGCAACATCTGCTTCAATGTCCCATTAAAGCGCTCGACAAGGCCATTGGCCTGCGCATGATAGGGTGACGTTGTCTCCTTGTGAACATTGAGCAGAGTGTTCACTTCCTGCATGGTTTCGGACAGAAACTGGGTTCCCTGGTCCGAAAGGATCTTCTTGGGCACGCCAGTGCGCGTCCAAATCTGCCAGAGAGCCTCAGCAACAGTAGGGGCATCGATAGTCCTAAGCGGACAGCCTCTGGGTATCGAGTCGCATAGTCCACCACTACCAAAATGTAGCGGTGACCGCGATCGGATGGTGGATTAAGGGGTCCCACCAGGTCGACCCCAACCTGCTGAATGGCTCCCCAACCAGTGGCACTGATCCCAGGGGAACACGCCTCAAGCGCCCCTTAGGCGTTGTCCGTTGGCAGACATCGCAACTGCGGCAGTACTGCCTAACCTGTGAGTTCATCCCTGGCCAGAAGAAGTCCTGTCGAACTCGCTCGAGAGTCCGCTTTGAGCCCATATGCCTGCCATGGTGAATCATGGGCCTGCCGGAGAACAGATTCTCTCAAGCTTTGGGGACGACTAGCTGCTTGGCCACCCTAAACTGCCTGAGTGAAGACCCTAAAGAGGATCCCCTTGTGGAGCTTGAAGCTCACCTTAGCGTGTCGGGCCGACTGAGCGGGACGACCCACCAGTTGTCGCAGGCGTTGGACATCCAAGTCCCTGGCCTGGAGACGAACCATGGTAGCAGGATCAGCCCTTGCAAGAACCTCGTCAGAGATCGGCTGAAGAACGGGACGCAATTCCTGCTCCTGCTTCTTGGCCTTGGCGCGCGTGGTAACTCCCACACACGCCTGTACGGGCAGATCCGTAGACACAGACTGACTGCGTCCGTCTGCAAAGGTGATGGTATTCCCTATGAGAAGGGAATACAGAGGTCGCTCCACCGCGATGGCCCATACTTCGCCACAGAAGTAGGGGGTGGAATAGGAATGAGTACAGAAGGACGGGTGGAGGTAAAACCAGCCTCCAACCCGCACACATCGTAACTGGCGCCCGCTGAGCCTCAGGGAAACCAAATCCTTATCCACAAAGAGCGTTGATGCTCCCGAATCCCTGATGGAGTCGACCAAGGAAGAACCAACAACAGAAAGAAATACAGGCACTCCGAACCACCAGAAGCTGGGATGGACCCCACGTTAGCCGAGGCACGAGGACGCTGGAAAGGACTAGCCCCATGACTACCGGCGGCTTAGGGCAATCTTTCCTAATGTGGCCGGACGACCACAAAGAAAACAAAAGTCGGGGTGCTGAGGTCCCCGATGAACTGCCTGCCTTGCTCGACCCGCTAGCCGTCGTGGGCGCCCTATTGCCACTAAATCCTGTGGGGGTCTTCCTGTCCATATCTGGGCGATGCCCATAAAGCTCTACGGGCTTCAGCAAACACCTCAGCGGTATGAATCACAGCCGCGAAATCCTGAGGTGCTGTCTCGCCTATACGGATCCTCAACTCTGGGACACGGTGTTGGTCAGCTGTTCGATGAGAATCAGATCCTCAAGCTCCAGCTTAGCCAACTGACGCCAGTACCCTAGCGTTTTGCGCAGCCTATCTCCAAACTGCACGAAGGTCTCATCGTTATTCTTTTTCATGGACCTGAATTTCCTCCTGTACGTCTCTGGGTAAGGTGGAAACGTTTACGCAGAGCCAACTGCATGTCTGCATAAGACGCGCCTTCATTTAGAGTAGGCACACACTCCCTTGCAGCACCTGATAAACCAGAAAAAAAGGGGCATGGCCTTTTGTTCCTCAGACAAATAGTATGAACTAGCTACCTTGTCAAAATGCTCTAAGAACATATCAATGTCCTCACTAGGTCTGAACTCTGGAAGCTTTAATTTTGGGCCTCTAACCCTATCACTTGCCTGTTGGTTAACCCCCTGACTTACAGACATGGGAGTCCGCGAAAGAAGTTGTTCCATCTCTTCCCTACGCAGGCTTCCTGTCTGGCAGTCTCCTCTCTGCGCTGATCTAACTCTTCCCGACGGAGGGCTTCCTGTCTGGGAGCCTCTTCCCTACCAAAGCTTCCTGTCTGGCAGTCTCTTCTCTACGCAGAGCTTCCTGTCTGGTAGCCTCTTCCCTACGGAGAGTTGCCTCTTCCCTACGGAGGGTTGCCTCTTCCTACGGGGGGCTCCTGTCTGGCAGTCTCCTCTCTGCGCAGAGCCTCCATCCTATCTAGCTCTTCCCTACGCAGGGCTTCCTGCCCGGAAGCCTCTTCCTTACGCAGGGATTCCTGCCTGGCAGCCTCTTCCTTACGCCGAGTTTCCTCTTCCCGACGGAGGGCTTCCTGCATAGCGCATCCTCTCGTCGCTGTCGCTCCAAAAACATCAGGACGGAGGTGATGTCCTGGCAGGATTCACCACTCCCGACACGGGAGGATGACCCGTTTGACCCGTCCTTGGGTCTCGATTTTCCCATGGGGAAAGTCTCCCGGGGCATGCTCCTTTCGAGGGGAAGCATGGAGAAGAGAGGGTTTCGGATTCTGCGACTCAACAGAAGCCCACAGTTGCTTCGCTATACTCTGACGCTTCCGAGCGGAAGTGCCAGTCGGGGTCTCAGCAGAAAGATCCCCTAGCGAAGAAGTAGTGAAAGTACTCGCTGGACTATCGGCTACAGCACTGGAATAAGTAGAAGTCACTGTAGTCGAAGTGCTGGTACTAATAGTAGGGACTACATTTGAAAACCCTTCTTCTTTGACGCACGCGTCGCCATACCACCACACCGGACGTTGCCATGACAACTATATCCTACGGTTCTCAAATAAGGGGAAAGACAATTCCACTTGAAAGAAACAAATACCGCTCGGATATGTCACGTCTCTTGGTGACTGACTGAGAAACAGCAAATAAAAAAAAAAATGTCAACGTACAATGTCCAGGCTGCTCCCACTCTGGCAACACCGCGCTCCACAGCACGAGCAACAGTGCGGTGGGGCTCACCGACAAAAATAAAATTTAAAAAAATATGTCCAGGCTGCTCCCACTCTGGCAACACCGCGCTCCACATCACGAGCAACAGTGCGGTGGGGCTCACCGACAAAAAAAAAAAAAAAAAAAAAAAAAATGACAGACTGAATCCGAGAGAGGAAAAAGTGACACTAACGTCCGATACACCCACCTGTACTCAATAACCACCCGGTAAAAAAAAACTGGTTAACTACAAAACAGGAATGACAGACTGAGTGGGAACAGAAAGGAAAGTCTTACGGCCGTATCTGCGTGAGGCACCGGCGGAAGGAGGTCTGGACGCGGTCGATTCCCCTTGGTCTCACCTCGACTCCCCAGTCACACCAGATGTTCCTTCAGGCCACCAAGACTCCCTACACGCTAGAGTCACCCAGCCAACCACCCACAAACAAACACGACAAACTAACTAAACGTATACAAAACAGACAGGACTGGACAGGTACTCCGCGAAACGAGAGAGACAGTCAGAACCCTTCACATCCCGGACGAGCCCCCACTAATGTCACGACCGACCCCTGGAGGTCTGCCCTGACAGGATCGGTTTAGATGGAGTGAAGGAGTGACTGAACTCACACGCCCCGCAAGGACCACACAAGAAAGATTACGATACAACACCCCATTTATTCCACACCAACACACATATAGTCACAAATAAGTATTCCAACACACACAACATGCACAATCACAATCAAGCATTTCAACACTCACGACATACACACAATTAAGCATTTCAACACACACGACATGCACAATCACAATCAAGCATTTCAACACTCACGACATACACACATTAAGCATTTCATAAATAAGCCTTCCAGCACACATTCCTTTCCGTGCTTCGTGTGGTTCCCCCACACCCCTGCCTCTCCAAAGTCCACTGTGAGCACCGAGTCGCATCAGGTGCCCCAAACCGGGTCAGTCTTGAACAAAGGTCTTTCAATGCCGACACCATTGACACACACACACCCCCAAATTGCACGACACAGAGCAACCACACTGGTGTCCCGGGCTGTAGGAAGTCCGAGGACCGTGGAGAACAGCGTCCCGTGGGATGCGGCATTGTCGCTGAAGGTCCCGACAGGGGTCGGGATCCTCCAGCAATCCACGTGCTCCTCAACCAGTGCGCGGCCCCAACAGCGCAACTTCGGTGAATCCCCCGGGAGGAAGACACGGAAGGAATG
>CM031619.1:36060326-36086975 GCA_018398815.1 Conus ventricosus | reverse complement strand
TTGTTTAGGCCTAGTTACATTCATTTTCTGTTTTGTTAACGCCTAGTCCACATTCATTTTCTGTTTTGTTAAAGGCCTAGTCTACATTCATTTTCTGTTTTGTTAACGCCTAGTCTACATTCATTTTTGTTTTGTTAACGATAGTGTATGTACATTCATTTTCGGTTTTGTTAGCCTTGTCTACATTCATTATCTGTTTTGTTAACGCCTAGTCTACATTTCATTTCTGTTTTGTTAAAAAGCCTAGTTACATTCATTTTCTGTTTTGTTAAGCCTAGTCTACATATCTTTTTCTGTTTTTTTAAAGCCTAGTCTACATTCATTTTCTGTTTTGTTAAAGGCCTAGTTACATTATTTTTGTTTTGTTAAAGCTAGTCAACGTTCATTATCTGTTTTGTTAAATGCCTGTCTACATTCATTTTCTGTTTGTTTAAAGCCTAGTCTTACATTATTTTTCTGTTTTGTTAGCGCCTAGTCTACCGTCATTTTCTGTTTTGTTATAGCCTAGTCTACATTCTTTTTCTGTTTGTTAAAGCCTCACTGTTAATTCATTTTTGTTTTGTTAAAGCCTATTTAGTCTATATTCTTTTTTGATTTTGTTAAAGCCTAGTTACATTCTTTTTCTGTTTTGCTAAAGCCTAGTTACATTCATTTTCTGTTTTCTTTAAAGCCTAGTCTACTTTATTTTTGTTTAGTTAAAGCCTAGTCCACATTCATTTCTTGTTTTGTTCAAGCCTCGGTCTGGCATTCATTTTCTGTTTTGTAAAGCCTAGTGTACATTCATTTTCTGTTTGTTAATGCCTAGTGTACATTCATTTTCTGTTTTTTTAAGCTAGTCTACATTCATTTTCTGTTTTGTTAAAAGCCTAGTCTACATTTTCATTTTCGGTTCTGTTACCGCCTAGTCTACTTCATTTTCTGTTTTGTTTAAAGCTAGTCTACATCATTTTCTGTTTTTGTTTACCGCCTAGTTCTACATTCTATTTTCTGTTTTTGTTAACGCTAGTCTACATTCATTTTTGTTTTGTTAACGCCTAGTCTACATTCATTTTCTGTTTTGTTAAAGCCTAGTCTACTTCATTTTCTGTTTTATTAAAGCCTAGTCTACATTCATTTATGTTTTGGTTAAAGCCTAGGCTACATTCATTTTCTTATGTTTTGTTAAAGGCTAGTCTTACAATTCATTTTTCTGTTTTGTTAAGAGCCTAGTCCACATTCATTTTCTGTTTTGTTAAAGCCTAGTCACATTCATTTTGTTTTGTAAAGCCTAGTCTACATTCATTTTCTGTTTGTTAAAGCCTAGTTACATTCTTTTCTGTTTTGTTAAAGGCTATGTACATTCATTTTCTGTTTTGTTAACGCTTAGTCTGCATTCATTTTCTTGTTTGGTTATAATGCCTAGTCTGCATTCTTTTCTGTTTTGTTAAAGCTAGTCTACATTCATTTTCTGTTTTGGTTTAAGCTAGTCTATATTCTTTTTTGTTTTGTTAAAAGGCCTGTCTTACATTTCATTTTCTGTTTTGTTTAAAGCCTGTCTACATTCGTTTTCTCTTTTGTTAAAGCCTAGTCTACATTCATTTCAGTTTTGGTTTAAAGGCCTAGCCTACATTCTTTCTGTTTTGGTTAAAGCCTAGTCTACATTCATTTTCTGTTTGTTTAAAGCCTGAGTCTCATCATTTTCCTTCTTTTGTTAAAGCCTAGTCTATCATTCATTTTGTTTTGTTTCAAGCCTAGTGTACATTCTTTTGTTTTGTTGACGCCTCGTCTACATTCATTTTCTGTTTTGTAAAGCCTAGTCTACATTCTTTTTCGTTTGTTTAAAAGCTAGTCTCATACTTTTTCCTGTTTTGCTAAAGCCTAGTCTACATTCATTTTCTGTTTTGTTAAAGCATAGTCTACATTGATTTTACTGTTTTGTTAACGCCTAGTCTTCATTCATTTTCTGTTTTGTTAAAGCTAGTCTCCATTCATTTTTTGTTTGTTAACGCCTAGTCTACCTTATTTTCTGTTTTTGTTTATGCCTAATCTACCTCATTTTCTGTTTTGTTGTAACGCCTAGTCAACATTCATTTCTGTTTTGTTCAACGCCAGTCTACATCATTTTCTGTTTTGTTAACGCCTAGTCTACCATTCATTTTTCTGTTTTGTTAAGCCTAGACTTACATTCATTTTCTGTTTTGTTAAAGCTAGTCTACATTCTTTTCGTTTTGTTAAGCTAGTCTACATTCATTTTACTGTTTTGTTAACGCTAGTCTACGTTCATTTTCTTGTTTGTTAACGCTAGTCTACATTCATTTTTCTGTTTTGTTAACGCCTAGTCTACATGCATTTTCTGTTTTGTTAAAGCCTAGTCTACATTTCATTTTCTGGTTTTGTTAAGCCTAGTCTACATTCATTTTCTGTTTTGTTAAAGCCTAGTTACATTATTTTCTGTTTTGTTAACGCCTAGCTACATTCTTTTTGGTTTGGTTAAAGCCTTGGGGGGTTACATTCATTCTGTTTTGGTTAAAGCTGGTTACATTCATTTTCTGTTTTGCTTAAAGCCTTAGTTACAGTCATTTTCGGTTTGTTAAAGCCTAGTCTACATTCATTTTCTGTTTGTTAAAGCTAGTGTACATTCATTTTCGGTTTTTGTTAAAGCTAGTTACATTCCTTTTAGTTTTAAGTTTCATCTCTTCCAACTGTGTTACAGGAATGCGGTAATTTATCAGAAACAATTGTTTTGCCAAGATAACAGTGCTTACAGTTAAGCGGGTAATTTATCAGAAACACTTGTTTTGCCAAGATAAAACAGTGTTAACGTAATGCGGGTAATTTATCAGAAAACAATTGTTTTGCCAAGATAACAGTGCTTCAGTAATGCGGGGTTAATGTATCAGAAAACAATTGTTTTGCCAAGAGAACAGTGTTACAGTAATGCGGGTAATTTATTCGAAAACAATTGTTTGCCAAGATAACGTGCTTACAGTAATGCGGGTATTTATAGAAAACAATTGTTTTGCAAGATAACATGCTACCAGTAATGCTGGGGAATTTATCAGAAACAATTGTTTCCAAGATAACAGTTGCTTACCGTAATAATGCTGGGTTAAGTTATCCGAAACAATTGTTTTTGCAAAGATCACAGTTGCTTACAGTAATGCGGGTAATTGTCAGAAAACAGATTGTTTTGCCAAGATAACAGTGCTTACAGTAATGGGGGTAATTTATCAGAAACAATTGTTTTGCCAAGATAACAGTGCTTACAGTTAATGGGGTAAATTTATCAGAAACAATTGTTTTGCCAAGATCACAGTGCTTACAGTATGCGGGTAATTTATCAGAAACAATTGTTTTGCAAGTACAGTGCTTACAGTAATGCGGGTAAATTTATCAGAAACAATTGTTTTGCCAGCTAACAGTGCTGACGTTACTGCGGGTCAGTTTTCAGGAAACAATTGTTTTGCATGATAACAGTGCTTACAGTTAATGCGGGTATTTATCAGGAAACACTTGTTTTGCCAAGATAACAGTGCTTTAAGTAATGCGGGGTTGTAATTTATCAGAAACAATTGTTTTCCATAGATAACAGTGTTACAGTATGATGCGGGTAATTAATCAGAAACAATGTTTTGCAAGATAACATTGGCTTACAGTTAATGCGGGTAATTTATCAGAAAATGGTTTTGCCAAGAGAACTGTGCTTACAGTAATGCGGGTAATTTATCAGAAAACAATTGTTTTGCCAAGATAACTCAGGCTTACCGTAATGGGGTTAATTTATCAGACACAATTGTTTTGCCAAGATAACAGTGCTTACAGTAATGCGGGTCATTTATCAGACACATGTTTTGCCAAGATAACAGTGCTTACAGTAATGCGGGTAATTTATCAGCAACAATTGTTTTGCCAAGATACAGTGTGACAAGTAATGCGGGTAATTTATCGGAAACAATTGTTTTGCCAAGGATATCAGTGCTTACTGTAATGCGGGTAATTTATCAGTTACAATTGTTTGGCCAAGATTACAGAGCTTACAGTTATGGGGTAATTATCAGAAACATTTGTTTTGCCAAGATATACATTGCATTTCAGTATTGCGGGTAATTGTTTCAGAAACCCATTGTTTGGCCAAGTTATCAGAGCTTACAGTTATGCGGGTAATTTATCTGAAACTATTTGTTTTGACAAGTTAACAGTGCTTACAGTAATGCGGGGTTATTTATCAGAAACAATGTTTTGCCAAGATAACAGTGTTACTAGTTTAATGCGGGTTATTTATCAGAAACCAATTGTTTTGCCAAGATAACTGTGCTTACTGTAATGCGGGTAATTTATAAGAAACTATTGTTTTTGCCAAGAAACAGTGCGTACAGTATTGCGGGTAATTTTTCCAGAAACATTGTTGTGCCCAGGGATAACAGTGCTTACTGTATTGCGGGTATTTTTCTGAAACAATTGTTTTGCAAGATACATGTTACAGTTAATGCGGGTTTATGTTTCAGAAGAAACCATTGTTTTGCCAAGTAACAGTGCTTTCAGTCTGGGGTAATTTATCAGAAAACAATATTGTTTTGCCAAGTTAACAGTGCTTACTGTAATGCGGGGGAATTTATCAGAAAACAATTTGTTTTGCAAGATATCCAGTTGCTTACAGTAATTGGGTGTAATTTATTCAGAAACAATTGTTTTGCACAAGATTAAACAGTGCTGACAGTAATGCGGGTAATTTATCGAACAATTTTTTTGCCAAGATAACAGGCTTACTGTAATGCGGGTAATTTATCTGATCAATTGTTTTGCGCCAAGATATCAGTGCTTATCTGTAATGCGGGTTAATTTTCAGAATACAATGTTTTGCAAGATAACAGTGCTTACAGTAATGAGGTAATGTATCTGAAACAATTGGTTTTTGCCAAGATAACTGTGCTTGCAGTAATGCCGGATATGTATCAAGATAAAGTGTTTTGCCATGATAAAGTTGTTACAGTAATGCGGGTATTTGATCAGAAATACAATAGTTTTGCCTAGTTTACAAGTCGTGTAGGCTTGTGAAAGACGTGATTAATTATAATAACTGATGAATAACCTAATCAAATACAGTGATCTGCATTTTCTAAACACAATCACACACCCACTTTGTGAGAATGGTGGTTGGATATGTTGTTGTAAAATAATAAATTTGTTTCTACTGTTATACATTCATGTCACAAAATGGTTTTCTAAGTTATGTAATTTCCAATGTTAATTATTCACGCAGACAGTATTAGATCTAAGCAAGAAAATAAATTAGTAAATGAAAAAATATCGGTTTTAAGTAAGTGAAAATAAACAAGAATAGCCATCAATTGAAGATAATCGCTCAAATTTTGCATGCCATTAGCTAATGATAACAAAACACACCGCAACTGTCTTCAATGGACATACGATGATGTCCCCCTCACACACAGACTGGTATAGCAAAACACACACACACAGAGTGAGATAGAAGAGAGTTGGAGTTACAACACCACAACACACACACACACAACACACACACACACACACACACACACACCACCACTCACACACACACAAAGGACAACTAACACTACCACCAACATAGCACTTACACAACATGTACATAGTGGCATTATAGGAATATGAAAAAAAGTATTAGTACACTAACTGAAATCTATACCTTGCATAGCTTGTGGAATCAAGCACCAGATGCATATTCGGACCATGGGGTATAAAATGGGGGATTTCGTAATATAAATGTCAACAAAGTACATATCATCCACATATTATGGCAGAATCACATATAGCTGAATATTATTCATTTTTAAGAATTAAAAAATGGAATAAGAATAAAAATGGATACGTTCCTTACATATTCATGTTCTCACCCACACAATTTTATGCTCATTAGGACACAAACACACACACATTTTTGAATGCTGGTCCACATCTGATAGATATGCGGTACTTAAAGTGTAAGGGCCGGACTTGATTTCAGCAGATTTCCGTATGTATGGTTCATGCCAAGTCTCCCGCGTGACGAACAACAAAATGGTCAACTTGGTTTTACAAATAGCCTTCCCCACTTGCTTGCACGTGCTGACCATGTTTTTGCATGTATAGCAGTTCAGCATCACCGTTTTTAGGGGCAGTGATAAGGTTGTCAAAACACGAGACTTTTCGGGAAACTTGCTCGAATTAGCTGAAGACAAAGATGCAGTTTTGCAGTAGGGTTTTGGCATTTTGCACGAGCTAACCATGGACTATACTGATACTGTCTCAACGAATGTTGCACAGGAATGGGTATTTAGGGGCGCGCACAGTGCTCGATCTAAAGCATGCCTCCAGATCGAAACTGACAACTGTGGGAACGTGGACGGCGCTGGGATGGCTGCGGTCGGCGTTTCCGGCTGAGAAGTTTACAGACTGCTAGGAGTTAGCACTCTGTTATTCAGCGGACTCACAACGCTCCCCAGACTACGGAAGTACTGTTGAGCGACCTCGGTTCTGGGCGGCTAAGATGAACAGGATCGATGAGACGATCGCTTCCTTCACATGGTCTTGGGATCTACGTCACGAACCTTACCCGCTTGGTCGTTGATAGGCAACCTCAGGGCCGCTACAAACGTCACCATAAGTCGCATGACGGTGTCCCGTTGTCTGGTGTAGGTGGCTCTGCTACTCTAGGAGAACTGTCGTCCGTGTGCCTACACAACGTCATCGCCGGCCAGGATACGTTCTGCCATATACCCATCGACGTTGGAACAGACAACATGTGGGGCCGGGTATCTTTACAGAAGAGTCCCGTTTTACTCTGTCTTCCTGTTGATGCCCGAATACCCGGCTTGGAGACGTCCAGGTGAAAGTTTTCATCGAACGCCTGTGTTCCAGGAACTTGACAGGTACGGATGTCGGTTCAGTTTTGGGTGTGGGCTGGTATCTTACATCTGAACGGGAGGATCCAATGTCCGTTAGTAGAGGCAATCTTACGGCGTATCGGTACAGGATGAATCGTGACGCCTCTGATTCATCCCGACTCTGCAAGCCATGGGTGCCGGCGCTATACTCCAAGACGATAACGCGACCCCTCATCGGTAGGGTGGGTGCCTAGATGTTCTGCAGCGTCAGCAGATTGTGAGGATGTTCTTGGCAGCCCGATACCCGAATTGGCGCCATTGAACACCTGTGGGATATCCTGGGCGGCGGTGCTGAGGGACATTCACACCCCCACATGCTGAAGTCGACAGCTCTTCCGGTTTCTGCAGCAGAAGTGGATGGCTATCTCTCACAGATGCTCAAGTACCTGTGAACTCTATGCGATCCCGGATCGGTGAATTGCCTTGCAGCCAGGGTGGGCACACCCGTTACTGATCTTGACCAAACTGAAAGAACTTTCTTGCAAACTTTTCAAAAGGGGGGTGGGGTGATAATCCGACGTTGTGCTGCGCGAATGAAATTTCTTTGTTGGTGATTTTGTTTTCATGAATCAGAAAGGTACATGGCGGATTAAATACATTTCAAGGAGTTGAGGTGTTGCTTTGATTTTGGGGGTTTATGAGAGATGATTTCTTCTTTGGCCCTTAACTTTAGTTCGGCAGTTGTATATATGGGCCGGTATTGTGATAACCAGTGATTCTCTCCCAATGTGGAGCAAAGGCTCTATATCTGACCGTCCATGTTAACAGTACTACCCCCCAATTTTTTTTACAGTAAATTTCTAGGTCAGTTGAAAAGTTGGCACACGTGGATTTGCCGTGTATTGAGTGAGCACTGGATAAAGGTCCGAAAGGGCAATGGTTGTTTTTTCATTTTTAAATTCTCGCGGGAGATGCAGCTAGGTTGTGCTTTCGTTTTGAGCTGCTATGGTTGACGGTATGGGGGTGGGAATATGTCAGCGAAAGTGGATCTTTTGTCGCCTTTGCACTTTCACACTCGATAATGACAGGTGGGCCATATTTCCCATCATCGCATGGCTGCGCACACACACGCGCGCACAACACACAAGCATGCATACCAGCACTCATGCGCACGTGCACGGCATACACACGCACCACCACAAGGAAAGCATGCATGCATGAACACCCGCACACACACAACCACACACACACACAACACACAACCAAACCACCCAAAACACACACACACCACACACACAGAAAGCATGTACACATGCAATCGCACGCGCACACAACAATACACGCACAACATTTGGGCACATAAAATCGTGTCATGCTGGTTTCATTGCTCAACCAAGGAAATATTTTCGAAAGGACATGTTCAAAAGGGAAGAAATTTTTATGAATAAATATCTCCAGTACAAAATCCCCAGCTGACTAAGACCAAAATTAAAAACCCTTGCACATTTACCTATCAATCAGATCAAATGAAAATATTTCTCGAGAAGAAATATGAAATGACACCAGTCAAGGACAATGTAAGGAACAAGGTATTTTCAATAGCTTATGTCTTAATATACACTCACAGCACTTCGGTCACAAGCACTGTAGTCGTTCGTTTTGGGTTGTGTTCGGATTTAGTCGTTTTTAATAACGTTGCATAATTTCTTCACCGAATTGGAACGTGACCCCCTAGCCCATCCATGAAACGACACAGATTACAAAGCTGAATAGAGGAAGGGGACATGCTGAAGCAACAGCCAGACAAAAAAGCAAAAAGGTCAGCAGACAGACTGGACAGACGTTGCAAAGAGGGGTAATACCTTCCACGCTGGTCACACATAGGAAGGACTGGTAGCACGGTTTGCATGACGGGCATGTTCCGTTCTCCATTGTTTGCTTGGGGAGGCATGGCGCACTGGTCACTGCATCGCCTGGGCGTGCAGCCTCAACCGTACAAGCCATCGTTCGCACGCTGCACTGCCTCGTCATCGTCCATGGGTCATAAGTCATCTTCAGTGCATGTGCTACTACTGATTTCACACTAACACATGTATATAAAGGTGTTCACGCCCAAACGTTTTGGTGAACACTTATACACCGTTGGAGGATGCACACACATACCACACACGAAGCCCACAAACACACAATGTCTCTCCTCTCTCTCTCTCTCTCTCTCTCTCTCTCTCTCTCTCTCTCTCTCTCTCTCTCTCCTTTCTACACCCTGCCCCTGCCCCCTCCTACCTACACACAACTTCACATACATATAACACAGGGGACACACACACGTGAGGCGCGCATGCGCATTCACAAATGCACAGACACGCGCCACAACGAAAGGCACAGGCAGATACTTGCACATTTAATGTTCTTGTTGCTTATAGCCCAGCCCACCGCAAACAGCCACAGGAGGCTATCAAAAAACTGCCTCAGGTGGGCTATCATTCAGCCACACTTGAGGGCTATCAATCAGCCACATGAGGGCTTTGGATCAGCCACATGAGGGCTATATCAATAAACAGTCACATGTGGGCCTATGGATCAGCCACATGTGGGCTATCCGATCAGCCACATGAGGGCTATTCATCAGCCACATGATGGTCTATCAAACAGCCGCATGAAGGTATTATCAGCCCCATGAGGGCTATCGATCAGCGCATGAGGGCTATCAAACAGCACATGAGGGCTATCGATCAGCCCACATGAGGGCTATCGATCAGCCACCATGTGGGCTATCATTCAGCCTCTGACGCCTTTCGAAAAAGCACATGAGGGCTATCGATCAGCCACATGAGGCCATCAGTCACATGAGGGCCATCAATCAGCCCACTGGAGGGCTATCCATCTCCACATGTGGGATATCCATCAGCCACTTGAGGGGCTTATAATCTCAGCCATTGAGGGCTATCAACAAACACATGAGGCTGTCGGATCAGCCACTTGAGGCTATCGATCAGGCCACATGAGGGCTTTCCATCAGCCACTGTGGGTTTGACATCCAGCCACATGAGGGCCGAGTCATCAGCCACATGTGGGCTATTAATAAGGAACATGATCGGCTATTAATCATACACATGACGGCTATTGATTGAATCATCACTCATAATTCAAACGATCTATTAATTTCCTACATAATTAATCAATAAATTTTTGGATGTTGTGCTTAATTCATTAGTGTTTGTGTTGATTGCTTGTCCTAAGTTTAATTGACTGTTTGATTGCTTAATTAACGCATTGTACTGGTTGTCTGATATATTCAGTTTTCTATTTCATTTGATTATTTTGATTTGGGAGTCAGAGGAGGATGGGGTGATCACAGTGATTGTCTGTTTGTCAGCACGAACTGATTACAGGGCGCCTCGGTGACAAATTGTGGAGGGTGGCCGTCCATTGCCAGGTTGGCAGTGGCCGTGAAGTGCGTGATGCCTGCCGGAGTTTGCTTACAGTCACCTCTTGGAGGGGGGGGGGGGGGGGGAGAAAGGAGGAGAACATTAGATCGCCGGAATAGTGGTTTTACGTGTGTAAAACAATAACACTCGTGAAACTGGAGTTCTTTCGATGTGAGTGGGGAATTCCGTGCATGTGAGTGCTTGTCTTGTGAGTTTCCGAGGTGGTTCGGAGTGTCGTCGTGTGAAGGCAAGTCAGTACGAATTGAGGCGTTATCCGCGAAGGGTGGGTTGGCCTCGTGGCTCAGTTGTTCGCGTTGAGAGCAGGGGTCTCGGTATGCCCTCGACCGACTTCTGAAAGGTTTGGCTACAGAGTTTTGACTGTCGGTGTTTCGGTGTTCAGCGGCGGGTCTCTGCATGTACGGGCGTTGGCTGTCTGGCCAGGTCCTGGGACTGAGGGGTGTCGTCCATGTGTTGTCGATCCGAGTTTAGACTGTCGGTTGTTTCGGTGTACAGCGGCGCGGTAGAGAACAGTAAAACACGGGTTCAAGCTCAACGCTCTCAACCGATCTTAAACCGGTTTTCGAGCGGGCCGGACTTGAACCCGGGTTTTTACTGTTCTCTCCTTGTTAACCCTTACAAACAAACATACTGTGTGGATTATCGTTTTTAATACTAATTTACTAAACTTTTCAGATTTCTGTTTTGCTTAATTCTGTGTTTTTCCTGATCATTTTTAATAACATCATTTTCGCGCAAACATTTTCAAATGAGTCTTGTCTTTCATGTGAAATAAAATAAGTTTTTAATGTTCTCTAAGTCTTTTAAAAATCGCACACTTATATAGCATGAAAATCTTCATAAAAACGAAGTAAGACAGACAGACAACAAACATGATCCGGCCGGCCTTACTCACCCCCCACTATTTTGCGGGTTTGATTCCAGAGAGCTTAATGAGTTAAGTGTGGAGTCGGATTGTCTTATCTCCGGGGTGACCTATTGCATGGAATACAGAGGCCGTCTTTAGTCTGACGCCTCATTATTAATTTGTGGGGTTGGGGTTTTTTTTTAGAATGGCGAACAGGACAGTGGTCCGTGGTCTCTGTGATACTGTAAGTATCTGGACGCAACCTTCGTGGGGAGAGCAAAGTAATTCATTTTTTGCTAGCACTTATCTTGCTACGACACCAAACAGTCTTTGGCAGCCAGCGTTAACATGAAGACGTTGACAAGCTTAGCTCTCAATGTAAGAATATATATGCCAAAGCAAGTTCTGTGACTTACTTCTGCTTGTGTGACTTACTTCTGCTTGTGCGACCCATTTATTTTCGGTTTGACCCGTGCACTATTCTTGCTGTTGACACTATTTCTTGCTGTTGACATATAAAAAGGTATTGACCTGTTTATAGTTACGTGTTCTTGGAGACATGCAGTTAGTTTCAAAATGACGGATCAGCAACAACATCGGGAACACCAAGAACTGTTCAAAATTTTTGGCCAGCATTCCATTTAAAAAAGAACATTTGGAAGAGCAAATAGCGAAAAAGAGAAAAGAGTTGAGAAAGATAAAGAGACAAAGAGTGAAACAAGAAGAAAGAGTAAAACTAGGACAAAAATTAAAATCATTGATTGATAATGAAACAAAATTGAAAGCTGCTCTTGATGAATTAAATACTCATGGGACGCAGCAGAGGATTCACAAGACATTTAAGGTAAGTTTATTATTATAATTTGTAGTTGTTTTAAAATTTAGCGTGCAATCGTGTTTGTATATATGCTGTTTATCCGTTGTTGTTGTTTTGTTGTTTTACTAATAATAACTATATCATATCTGGACATCCGTTTCTTGTGCGCGCACACACCCCACCCCACCCCACCCACCCCCACCCCACGCATGCACACACTCAAGTCACTTCTAAGTTCTTAACTCAAGTTACCCAAGTCACCTCTAAGTTCTTACTCAAGTTTGTCCTCAAGTCGCCCTCAAGTCATCCTCAAGTTCTTACTCAAGTCACTTCTAAGTTTTTTACTTAAGTCATCCTCAACATCCTCAAGTCACTTCTAAGTTCTATAAGATCTTGATCAAGTCCCCAATTCTTAACTAATTCACCTCAAGTTCATAACAAAGTCACCTCTAAGTACAACCAAGTCTTAATTCAAGTCAACTTATAATTATTTATTAAGTTCTTTAAAGTATTATTGCAACTGAATGGATCAAAAGCTTCTTTTGTTGTTGTGGTTCTGGCATCTTTTTTGTCGGCTTCTGTATTTAGTGGTTGAGATTTTTTTTGGCTGCTTTGGTTTTTGGGCGTCCCTTTGTTTATATATTTTATAACCGTAATAACCACCTCCCCAGCAGCAATGCACCAAAATGAACAATTTCTTTTAAAGAAAATTCCATGAAGAATTTGGTGTGTAGCACCCTGTTATTGAGCCCTTGAATCAACTTGTTTCTGGTTTTTTTATAGCTGGCATGAAACAACTGGCTGCGCTCTGGCACTATTTCAATCAGTGATTGTAAACTGTAATTTTTTTGTTTGTTCCACTCACTAATCTTTTCCTGCTGCAACGCGTCCAGGCTTTTTACTGGTTGCCTTTCCTCCACCGATTCAATGTTTTTCTGATTACTGCTGATTTTCTGGCTCTCATTTTGAAGGGAAACAAAAATCAATATGATTAAAGTAATTAATCCCATGATTTAGCGGCGACAATAATGTTCCAAATACTGTAAAATCGATCACATCCTAGAGACTCAATGACTTTGTTAAAACTGGATCCCTGCGTTAAATCATACATAAAGTCTTGTTCAGAATCAATAGGCGCAAAAATCTACTAACTAGTTTAGTGTACAAACTAAAACCGTATGTCCTTTAACACTTTTTACCATTCTTGATCCCAGCTGCGCTTCATACCTTTATGATACGTTACACTGTCTGTGGCACATTTGTTGAATCGTTCAATGCTGAATTCATTCCGAGAAAATTTTTTTGTTTTCCCACATGCTGCCCAAAAATACAACCTTTCCTATTTTGAGCGCATAATAGCTTGGTCTCAAAACCTGGTCATTTGTAATCATACTTTCAGGAAGGTTTAGGCTGCCCTGTAGCTGTAGTAGATCAATCCATCGTTCATGATATTTATTAATTATAAAATATTTTAATTATTAAAAATGATCACCGAAAAAACTGTACCAACAATGTAAACATTCTGCTGTTATTGGGGCCAAAGTGTAGAAACACAAGCTTGGTAAAAGCCTGATAAAAATAAACCAGCAGATCTTGGCAAGCTAGGCGTTGAGGATTCGAGGAAAGCTGAATTGCAGTTATGCAGCTTCGTTGCTACGAAAGATTTTCTAGTTAACCAGGAATAATTCCTGACAGCATCAATATGTAAATTAAAAAAATACATTTATAAAAATGGCTTCACTCGTAATGATGATAGCGGCGCAGTAGTTAATGCGCCTTGCTTTTAGCGGAAGTAATTACGCATTTAGTAAACTGCGGGATGATGGCAAGAGAAAAAGACATAACAAAGCTATGGAGCAACTAGCCACAGCACAAGATAACAAATGAAAAGCAAGAATTGAGCAGGTTAGATTTATTAATAACAACTGAAAAAACAGGACATGCCGCTTACACATTTAAAGATGTTGAGCACGTAAAGAATATTATCTTGAAACAGGCAAACCAATCGAGACATTGCCCCCCACCAAAATTCAGCACAGCGACTTTTAATCACCATCAGAAAAACAAAAGATGCAAGAAACGTGTTTAATTGTCTTTGTATGACGTTGTGTATTTTGTTGCACATAATATTGGCTGAATAAAAAATGAAGGGGAAACAAAATCTATTAGTCGCCAAAAGGATATGGAAGGGAATAACAGCAATCAAAAGCTAACCAAGCGCTGGAGTCAGTGAACAAACGCAAAGGATTGGTTATCTAAACAAGATTTGCAAATATATTACCAGCGCCTAAACGAATACAAAGACCACACTTTGTGAACACAACGCCAAACGAACACCCATCAAATGGATCTTCTATATTACACCCATGATACGATTAGACGAAAAAGCTTTATGTAACGCACTTACAGTCATTGACATAGCTTCAAGGAACCAAGAACGGAACCATTAAACAAAAGAGTCAGCTTCTTCTGTAGCTGTTGCCATAACAACTGAATATCAAACGGCCCCTTAACTTACCCCCATGATTCAAGTCGATGATGGAAAAATATTTAAAGGCCAAGTGAATCAATTATTGTTTAAAAACATAGAGATACCATTAAAAGAGGCATTCCGGGAGTTCACAGATCACAGGCATTAGTTGAAAACTTTAACAAATAGTTATCTGAAAGGCTTCCCCTACCATAAACAGAGAGCTGATTGACAATTCTCGCAACACACAGAATGGATTTAGAAGAACTGCCCCTTTTTTGCGCGCAATGAAAATGAAGAATTTAAAGGGCAAAAACCAGAACACAGCAATCAAAAACAAACATAAATGTGAAGGAGACTCCATACAGCCCAGCAAACTATTACCGTTTGGTTTGAAATAGGTACCTTTAATTTACAGGGATAAGCAGAAGGACACTCTCATCAGCAACAGATTGCCCGTTTGGAGGTGATTTTACGCCGATAGGAAATATCAAGAATTGTAAAGATGAATCCGCCCTGTTATTATTTACCGAGAAACCCGACACAACAAAACAACCCAGCTCCTCAAAATCTTTTGTGAAGGAAGAACGCAAGATAATCCCACCATACACAGTTCCCCGCTTTCAACTGATTTAACGTTAAATATATTTTGGTTTAAAATAAGGCCCAAAAGAAAAACCTGGAACTGAAATGAATCAAAAGAGTACAAGAATGATAAATAAAAGATACCTTGGAATTAAATACGAGAATCATATATACAATTTCTGCAATTAAAGAAACAATTGTGAGGCGTTCACACCACATCTAAACCATCCAAGATCACCTACAGCTCCAAAAACCCAAATTTTTTGACTACACATATGGAATAAAGAATATCTTGAAATAATAAAAAAAAAAATTCGAGCACATCAAGCAAACATGAGAAAAAATTTGGATGAATTGGATGAGATTAATATATTGATTTTCTAGAATTAAATTTGATGAAAAATATGAACCCGAATATAAACCTGAAGAAGATATATAATTATGCTGTTCTCCAGTGCCCATTGCATATGAAAAACTCCGGATACAAATACTCGTTTTGTGGTTTTTCTATCTAAATGACTTCTTTGTACAACAGTTGTGTTGATCTCATGAATATTAGATCGTATTTTTACGTTGTCCATATGAAAAGTTCTTAATTGTCAAACAATCTTCCTTTGTAGTTGTGTCATGCAATATGCTTGACTGCACAACACTGTCGAGAATATCCCCTTTGCATTTTTGATGGTTTTCTGACACGAAACACTGATACATTTTTTACCTTAACCCCAACAAACTCCTTGATCACCCTTCGCAATATCTCCTTCATCATTCCTAAAACCTCTTGTTAACAAGTTGAATGCAAAGGAGAATCTTTAGCTAAACAGATGTATCGTAAACCATCCCGTAAGCCCTTTAGCTACTCAAATTGATGTCTTTATAGATTCTTCAGAACAAAAAATAATACCAAACTTTCTGTATCTTGTAAAGTACTCTGGAACTCTGGAATACAAGGGCTTAAAGTCGTCATCACGAAATTCCTAACATCAAAAGCTTTGATAATTCTAAAACAGTAAACCCAATAAAAACGGCTTATCCAATTTGACTCTCTTTTCTTCATCATTATACCAAAAAAAGAAAGCTGTTCCCATGAAATCTTCAGATGTCCTGATAATTAGGTTTTGAAGTCACTTAATTGCTTCGTTTCTCTGTGACCAATCTGACATCTTTACGCTTGTGCGGAATTCCATAGTCTTTCCGAAACATCTTTGTTCATCGCTTGAAAAAGTCTTTATCTGAACATCTGTTGGATTTATTCTGAGATCAGTGTTTCTTCATTATGTATGGATTTCATGAACTTGTTCTGATCAAACGCACTTATACGATGAACTGCTCTCAACTTCAAAACCAGTCCTTAAATAAAATTGTAAGTCTGTAATGACACAGACATATTTTTTTGCCTCGAAATTAGCA
Source organism: Conus ventricosus (assembly GCA_018398815.1). Taxonomy (NCBI): domain Eukaryota; kingdom Metazoa; phylum Mollusca; class Gastropoda; order Neogastropoda; family Conidae; genus Conus; species Conus ventricosus. The sequence continues at coordinate 36,070,564 of CM031619.1, read as the reverse complement.
CAAGTTTTAGGCGTTCTGTGTTTGCTCTTAGACTTTCTGCTGCTAATGGATATCATTAAAGCAGTCATGGAGTTCATGAGGATATTCTAAGTCAACTAAATAGAATGAACCACGCTGTTGATCTGCGTCAAACTGCTCAACCACTTAAGCTCTTTTGAATATTTTTTAAATTGTCGCCATGTGAACATTTTAAAGTTACGTAATGGAAGATTGCGCCATAGCCCAACCAACAGATTGTTTCATATAAATACATGAATAGTTAGACCTTTTACTTGGATCATAATCAACTAGATATTTGTTGTTTGCTTTTACAGTAATGTGCGACGCCATACTAAATTCCCCACGCAATCCGTTTTTCAATCATCTAAAACATTGGTAAATCAGACATAAATCAATTGTACTCCAGTATATTTAGCAAGCGTCCCAGCTCCATCCCAGGCGCAGACATATACTGCGCAGACCAGACTGTAATGTTAATCATGCATGTCTTTCTTAATATTCAAAACGTCCGCCAACAACATACATCAGCCACAATCTGAAACATGATAGTCTCCCATCGTTTTTACACTCTAACTTCTGCCACGCATCTTGAGCATGCTGGTAATCCAGATCCCCGATTTACCTTTCTCTAATACTAGAACAGATCGCAACTTAGGAGGAAGGGTTGCTTCGTCAAAAACCTTTCCCCAACTGTTCAGTATTCAAAAGGGTCAAACGCCCTTTTCTAACAAGAGTTGGGTCAAAATATCTTTCGTTATTGGGCAGATTATAAGGACCATAGATAGTGAGCTCTAATTTCCCATCATGTCTGCATAGAGTCATAACAAGACCTGTATTTAAAGTGAAACACATTGTACTTTTCTGATGACTGTGCAATGCATACACCCTTCAAGGCGTCGTTTACTGCTTGCATTATAATGTGAGAAGTCGTAACCTCGCAAGTTGTGAAAGAATATAGGCAGCTTGCCATGTCTTTGTTCAAACTTAGATGAAGAATGCTGTTGTTGTGCGCCTGCTCCTCTGAACTTTACGCTAATTATCATGGTCTCTTACTGTCGGATTGGCTTCCTCACAGTTAGACATTAGTTTCTAAACCACAAATCCAACAATGTTGGTACAGATTTATACTGTTTGTTGGTCTATTCGGCGTTATTATATTTCAAGATAAGTTTAGATTAGAGAACAGACATTACGCACTTCTGCATGCGATCAAAGAAGTATCTGCAGCATCTGGTCCTCTATACAATCCGCTTTTAATGGGACACCATCCGACCTGACAACAAAGAAGGCGAAATGAACCAATCTGATGAATTACTCATTAAGAACTGTTTTTCGAAGTTTTTGTGGCGCTGGCCCATTTCATAAGGAACAATGAGTGATTCGCAGTCTGCTGTAAACAACATAAGGAGAATTTTGCAGCCGTTTTCCAGTCTTAAAACCTAAACTTTAATCCAGGTGGTGTAATTAGTTCTGTATACAGTCAACTGCCAATAAATGTTTCTTATGTTCGCTCGCTGCTTAACGGTGGAATTTTCTTGTAAACATTTCTACCGAATTCTGTTTTTGACCATGTTTTGAAGTATTGCTAATAATCTACTCATTGTTCGTATCATCAATGTGTAATGTGGTAGCCCTGCTGGTGAAAACATCAGTAGTAAGTCAACATGGCATTGTCTGGTTCGTTCTGCCATCGTTGGCGTTCTTAGACCTTTAATGCTGTAGATTTTTGTCCCTCATCCCATGTAGATAATACAGTTATTGGTTTTGTTTTTGTTCTGCAAATATCAATTTTGACCACGCTAACAGTAAAGGGATATCCACTAAAGTTAAGATCATTGATTAATCCCAATTAGTTAGTCACTCTCTCCTGCTGTTTGCGGACTGATGCAGCCCTTGCAAGAACACACCACATGAAACATTTGTTTCTGTTATTTTGTATGTTTAGACTGCCTTTTCGCTATCCAATGTTGGGGGCAGCGGAATGTAAGCCTTGCCAACAATCGGTGCATACCTTAGCCTGTTTTAATCAATCCTAGGACTTCGCCCTCGTGACCAACCAGAGCCTCTCATTTTGGCTTCTTCAGAGGGCTCATCAACTGTGAAACAGTTGGTCCTCCCAACCGGTGTTAAGTCATTAGAGAAAGAATAGTCTGCTTTTAGTCGAACCTTCAGACTTCTAGATTTCTTCATTTATTGTTACATATCGATTAAAACAGCTAACATTACTTTAAACTGTGGTCCTATTGTATTAGTTTACATGAACTTGAGAAATTGCATGTACAACGCTAGCCCGCTACGTTTGCTGGATCAATGACTTCTAAATCAATATCATCATTTCTCTTGACAAATGTTCTATCCTCAGCATTTCCCTTCAACAATTCATGCTGGCGCTTCAATATCTAGCCATGATGTTCCCGTTCATTTCTAAGCCAACAATTTATTAAATTAAAAAATACAACGACACCAAGTCTCTTAATCCCGAATCCAATATCAATGGTCTTTTTGTGCTTGGACTCATAAACAAAGTATAAAACACCCTTTGCGTTGTTTATGGAGCTGTTTAGAACGATTTTAATTTCGTTTACTTTTTTAAACATTCCTTTTTTATCACTCGTGTCTGCTGTTGAGAAAACTGTCCTTGCCTTTCTTTGAAGATCAAACTTTTTGTCTTTTGTAGTCATTAAAAATCAGCCAGTAAAACGACTAAATTCTTCATCCGTGATGTTGAGTCATCTAGTCTTATTTATTATCAGATTGAAGTAACTAAGTTAGTGTTATTAGTTGAACCAGATATGTGAGCTTTTGATTAAGATTTTAATTTTTGCTAGCACACCTACACTAATGAACACAGGCCAAAACTAAGACAAAAAAACCGCCTAGAGGTAAAGCTGCATGGTGCACCAACACCTTTGCTAAGAGACCTACACTCGTTCCCCTGCTGATAGAGCGCTTATAGTCGATGCACCAGTATTAACATAGTAACAGCATTAAAGGCAGTCAGAATACCTTCGTTGGCTTTGCTGTATTTTGGAAATGGTCCTTGCTCTATTTTTGTTGCATGTTAATGTTGTTTACTCTAACGTTTTTTATGTTTAGGTTTCCTACTATCCCTTCTTTTAGCGACTCCGGGCTGTAGGCACATTGGATAAACCTGAACAGACATGCTTTTTATAAAATAAAAATATTTTTATAAGTATATTTCTAATCTTTATCTTGAATAATTCCGGCTGCGCATCATATATTAAAAAACAAATACACATTAAGTGGTTTATTTATATACGGCCTCTTTTCTTTATACAATTCTTGAATGTTTATTATTCTCAAACAGTTTCTCCCGCTTCCATGTAACTGTTATCCACCGTAGACCTAGTCAATCCATAAACCGTATTTCGTTGTTAAATAATGATCAAATCTACAACAGTGAAGATGTAGATCTTTAACACGAAGTCAACTGTTGGATATCTACAACCTCCCCGTCTCCAAAAAACAGTTTTTTATTTCATCAAATTGCTGATAAGGTTTAACCGCAAGCTAGATTTGGTTAGACCTACCCTCAATTGTACATATTGCACTTTTGTTAATTTAGATTAACAAAATTTTTCAGTTTGTCTTTTAATGGTTCATTCCATTTCACAAACACAGCAATAAAAATTACTTTAAAGAGCGATCTTCTGCGGCACTAAAACTAAAATTCCATATAGTGTCTGCCCTGCTTTTAGGATATAGAATGATAATCACCTTTCGAATAATTGCTAACTATGACTGTTATGTTGCTGGATCAGCCTCGCTAGTAGGGTTGCTAACGTGTCAAACTCTAAGCATGTCAGAAATCAGTACTTGCTTCGTGTCAGTACATATAATAACATATTTGTAGTCAATAAAAGTTAGTTCATATGACAATCTGTCTTTTAATGCTCCCTTGAAAGTATGGGGCATGCTCTTTTAAACAACACAAATCAAGGGATGAAAAAGCATTTCCATACGCAATAACTACGGCTACAAACCTTTTGCCGTCTTTAGCGTCTTGCGGCGCCTATTCTATTTTTAGTGCTTCTTCATTGGCATTCCTTGAAAACGCAAGATCACCCTTTCATTCCCGGTTAGCCATAGATCAGAATAGGTAAAAAATATTCTGCATTGTTAAAGAAAAATTTCTGACCTCAAGTTTTATAGAACTTATCTTAACGATTTGCCCGCCCCCCATTCTGCACAACTGTCCTGTATTGGTCTGTTTCAGATACAGTTCTATTGTGAAAGTAAGACGTGCGAGCCTGCCACAATCACTCATCTTCTCCTAGGTCTGAAATTTGACAGTAAGAATTTGATCCGCATCAATATAATATACTGGATTATTTTGGAACAGTAATATCCCCGCGATATCCTTCACGCAAAGGCTCTTCAGACTTCTACGGGTCAAGAATCGATCCATATGCTTTGGACATATTTTATAAAACAAAATAAAAAAGTTTAATTATTTAAAAACAAGTGCAAATTGAAGTGAAGAAGATTAATGTTTTTGGATCCTGGAAAACGACATAGTAAATGACTCCTTGATACAGCATCGCTCAACGGCCTTTAACCAAAGTGCATGAATTAACAACCTAAGTCATATCATTGTTACAGAAGTTTAGCCTAGATCCCCCGAATTTTATACCCCACTAATGATTTTGAAAAATCAAAAAGCCACTTTTTTGTGTATAGCGCCCCAACCGAGAACAACGTTTCAGCTACAGATATACAGACTCAATCAAAGTTTGTAGTCATGAATACAATTAGACAAAACTTAGGGTGAAGATCGAAATCGCCTTCATTACTAAACCAAAATTAGATTAAGGAGGCATTGCTAAACTTCAAAACACACTACAAGACTCCCAACAGATACTCAAATTACAAAACATGGAACTCAGATTTAAATCAACCAACAGATGAAATAACAAATGATAATAGAAGCGAAACCATCTTTCAAAAGAAACAGCATAAAAACAATTAATGATCCCCCCAATACCCACCGAGAATTAGAGGCCCTTAAAACGTCCTTTAAGCAACTTCAGAGGCGAATTAATAAACAATTTAGCAAAACTGAGTGAAAAAGATGAGGAGATAAAAAAAAAAGAAAAACTCCCCCGTTGAGGCTGATGACGCCAACTTAGGCCTGGTGTTTTAAAGAAAGAATAACCCAAACACTAAAAGGTCTAGAAGAAAGAGATTACTAAGAATAGAAGCGCGTCACAATCCTACTAACCGTGAACAATTACGAAACTCAAGTGAGCAAATCAAGAAACTACCAAAGACATTTTATAAGAAGACACAACACTAAGCAAAAGAAAAAAAACACTGTTTAAGAGCAAGGAGTCACATAAGAAGCGTTATAACAGCCTTAGATTTTGCAATAAGTACACTGTGATGCTATACGGTGTGGAGGTCAAAGCCTAGCGCCTACATCGCAACACCTCCATCACCGCCTGATAAATCATGGGTAAAAAAAACAGCTTGATCATCTTGCGGTTATTAAAAAAATAGCCATAAAGCCATGAACCTTTACCGGGTATATAAGATGTCTTAGCTGGCTTTGTCTACAGCAAGCAAAGTATTGGCTTATGGCCGAGCACTGTGGGACATTAGTGCTCCTTAATAGTTTGGGTTATATATTTGTAAAATAAAGACCGAGTAATCCTATGCCCATCAATACAACAACCAAGTGCTTTCCTTTTCATAATTCATGTCATATTTTTTTTTTGGACTTCTTCACGTCTTTAGCTTTGGCCATAGGGAATTGATGCCTTATTCTTGGGGGTTCGACTTGTTGTTTACTGCTTGCAATATTACTGGCTCAATTTATTTTCGTTTTTTTTTCCCGACCTCTGTCATTGTCCTGCCACGAAGGATTTCATTATGTAGTTTATTATTGTTTCCTATCTGGAGCCTGAGGTCAGAAGCAGCATAAATAAAACCTGCCAACCAGCAAATCTACTTTTCGATCTTGCGTATTGTAAAACATTTTTGGTACCAAATATTCATGAAGGCAAATCAACTGTAGAATTAATGGCGGCCTCAAAATAGCCAAGTACAGCTTTGTGCAGCAAAGCCAGTAGAAGGATCAGTTATGCCGCGCAACTCGTTTGTGCTTGCGCAACCAAGCAAACACCAAACATAAGTACGAACAGAGTCGTTTATTCGTTCTATTCCTGCTTTAGTTTAGAAGTTCTAAGATAATGTTGGACCATTGCGTTTTTAAAGCTCTTCGCTATGGACCCGAGTGAACAGTTTTGTGCCTGAAGAGAAAGATGGGTGGGGGGGGGTAAGGAGGATTCCAGACATACTTATACTTCTGGCACGCCCATAAACTAAGGGTGCCTAGACCATGATTAAGATCCAACTTTTGTCTAAAGTCTGTCTAGCCTAATATGAATTCGTTACAGATCCTTCAAAAGCCTATCATGTCTATTTCGGGGGGGTTGCTGAATGGATTAAACGGTTTGTCATTTGGTAATGGTGCTTGCTGTTCAGTCAAAATAACGTCTGAGGTGGAAATAAAAATGAACTATATAACACAGCCCTCACCAAAGGACAGATGATTTAGATGATTCCGCATACGACACTCCACACCCATTGATGCACAAAACACAGCAAAGTTTAACTGTTCTGATAAAACTGCAATCGATGACTGAACCACACTTTCGCGATGTAGTCCCCTTTTTTTAATAGGGGGTTAAGATATCTATTAATGGCGTAACTCACCTTTATCTTGAAAGGTGTCAGTGGCTGGGTCCCAGAAATGACAAAGTATCAGTTGTTTATATTTTTAAGATTGTATGCGGCCCAACAAATATTTTTGCATTAGTAATATTTGAATGCACTCATTTTTAATTTCGTTAAAAAAGGTTTGTAACAATAACAACTCAAGACCGTCCTTCCGTTTTTAGAACATGCAATTGGATAACAATATGCGGAACCGAATGGTTGCGCTTCATGAAATTTTTTACAAAGTTGTATGGTTTAATATATGTAATCCAAGAATAATAATAAGATTCAAAAAATTAATAATGCAGGAAAAAATTAGTTTAGCCATTTAAACCATACCTGATGGTTATTACGGGTTTTGCTCCCTAAAAGAAGCATTGAGTAACTTTGACATTACTCTCAAACTAACAATGCAAATCTGAAAACAATGTTGACCTTCCAAACCTGTGAAGAATTAGGTACTATTTTTGATGGAGAGCTAGCTAAAATGTTAGCTTGCAGCAGACAATCATAGATTTAGAGTTACACCCAACAAAACTACTTAGAGGGAGAATATCCGCTCGACTTGCATAACATTCATTACTCTATGCTCATTTGGAATACTGATGCACTGATGAAAACTTATATATGGAAGGCCCTCACTGTTTTTTAAGCTCTTTCCTTCAGGGAAAGCCGCAAAATGCGATTATGAAATTATACAATTCCCTAATTTACAGTTTAAAAAAGATAATTATTGGGGAGGGTCGATCACTTAAATAAAAAAATCGCAGACAAAACAGGGAAATCGTGAAATGTGGATCACCTGCACATTGTTTTGGAAATAAAAAACTAAGCAGTACTAAAAAATGTCTGCGTGGGCCAGAAGAACCCAGTACCTTAGCGCCCTGTATGGGTGTATAACTTAGAATAAAGACCTTGCAGACTTTGCGGACTTTGCATGACACCAAATGTGAGATCGTCGCTTTGTATGGTTTTTAGTACACTAAAAGATGGTGAATATAAACGCAAAGAGGTTGCACAACAAAAGTTTCCTAAACAAGCAACAACGTAATGTAGAAGCAAATAAATGCTCCAGAATGAATATAAAATAGTTTCGAAAACCGACAGGCAAATGGCACTTAGAACCATAATTTAAATGGGAATAAAATCTTGAATTCATAAGCCCATTTACATTATTTTTTTTAAGGCCGTCCAAAAAAGTTACAGAAAAGCAATCAACTCTGGCCCTTTACATGTAAGTCTATGCCCAGAGGAAAATATCGGAAAGAGATGACATAACGCCGTATGGAAAAAAACAGTACATCCTCCACAGAAGAGACACGGTTTTAAAGAACTCAACAAGAATTACAGATCTTTCCACACAGGAAAATTAGGAGAGACAAGTCACAATGATATTGAAATTTCTGTCTAAAAGATGAGGAGAGGGATGGGGTTGGGGCGTTAGTGACGTCCTTATAAAAGGAATTAAATATTAGCTGGCAAAACAGTAGAGACGTTAAACATCTTAAAGTTACTACATCGTCCCGTTCTTCACAATGGTGAGGATATTAAAGTTCATAACAACAACAAAAAAATCAATGTTGCCTTAAATAGAAACAATCTTACAGAACTGAATTGGATTAATCTACACATTTAGCCTCATATGATTTTCATTATACTGAACAGTTTTTGACAGAAAGTATGATAAATATAATAACTGGATTAAAATTTAAAATCCTGTTATAAAACTATGAGCAGTTAAACTATATGGGACAAAAACTCCTCATTGTTCATTGATTTGTGGACATACTGGTTGTGAAAAACATATTTATCCCAGAACCTAATACAAACAGTTTATCGCAATAAATTTTTGATTATAGTGTAATTTTCTGTCCAACGCTTTGAAATGGAACAAAGCATATCATGAATAAAGGTTTATAATGGTGACAGAATGACGACGTATATTTTATTTGATCCTAGCAATAAACTGAGTGAGTGTTTTAGAACTCTTTTATAGACTGTTTAAAGGAACGCAGACAACTATTTATTAATAGATGAACTGTTCGGCAAAAAGAGACTATAAAAAAAAGAAACCTTTGGCAAAACAAGCCTTCAGTGGAAGACCAGCAGGAATAAGTTGTGTGGATTATGACAAAAATATAAAACACCGTTTAAAAGACTTAAGAACAGTTAAAGACTGTAGTTTTTATTCACATGAAAACCAAAACACATTTTTGAAGAATGACTTCGTAAAAGAATGATGTATTAAAATGATCAGGAAAAAACGCAGAATTAAGCAAAAACTAAAAATCTAAAAAGTTTTGTAAAATTTAGTATTGAAAACGGAATAATCCTACACATTATGTTTGTTTGTAAAAAATCGTATTTTTTTGGTTATTAAAGTCTTACTTGTCAAGAACTAATAAATGCTGGATTTTTAGCTCCCCCCCTCACCCAAAACTTGTGATGGTGAGGGGGGGGGGGGGGGGGGGGGGCTAGAATAGGAAATTATTAGTTCTCTAAGGTAGGGCATAAGATCATATATTATAGAAGCTTTAGAAACTTCAAAGAAGAAGATTTCCTTTCAGACCTTGCCACGGCACAGATGGATTACATATATCAAATAAGAGATCCTGATGAAGCAGCTGAATATTGGATCAGTACATTTACTTCTGTATATAAGAGATCCTGATGAAGCAGCTGCATATTAGATCAGTACATTTACTTCTGTATATAAGAGATCCTGATGAAGCAGCTGCATATTAGATCAGTACATTTACTTCTGTATATAAGAGATCCTGATGAAGCAGCTGCATATTAGATCAGTACATTTACTTCTGTATATAAGAGATCCTGATGAAGCAGCTGCATATTAGATCAGTATATTTACTTCTGTATATAAGAGATCCTGATGAAGCAGCTGAATATTGGATCAGTACATTTACTTCTGTATATAAGAGATCCTGATGAAGCAGCTGCATATTAGATCAGTACATTTACTTCTGTATATAACAACCATGCTCCATTCATAAAGATAAGAGTCAAACAAGAAACAAAACCACCGTGGATAACAAAAGAAATTGATATAGAAATTGATAAAAGAAATCATAAATAAGCAATTTCGGAACAAGTAAAGAATTTCGAAAACAAAGAAATAAGGTAAACTCAATGAAACGAAAATCTAAACGCAGTTACTTCCAAAAGATGTTCATTTCTACAAAGGATTCACGTCAGATCTGGAAAGCTATCAACATGTTGAATAATAAACAGGTATCAAGAAGGATCTAGTTGCAAAGCGAGACGACTGCAGGCGGAAATCTAAACAAATCTTAAATAAATGTTAGCGAACCGCCCAGAGAACGTGGACAAACGAGTCACAAGACAAAACACAACGCGTTTCGACCTCTTAGGTCTTCGTCAGGTGAAGTATAAACGAATAAAACAACGAGAATTCACTTAGCTTGATCGCATCAGATCGTTCAGGTTCAGCGCAAGGAAGAAGGCGTTGAATGAGAACG
>CM031619.1:36039949-36059326 GCA_018398815.1 Conus ventricosus | reverse complement strand
AATTTTGTTTGCCTGATGCTTCTTACAGCACGACCAAGGCATCTAAAATTCTTGCTTGGGCAGGGGCGGATCATTAATTTGTTTTAATGCTGTTTCTTCTGAAAGACTGGTTTTGCTTCTATTACATTTTTATTTTGTCTACTGTTGGATTTAAAATTTGAAGTCATGTTTTGCATTTGGTATCTGTTGGAGTTCTTGTTGTATGTTTTGAAGTTTAGCAACTGCTTCCCTATCTAATTTTTGGTTTAGTAAAGCCAAGGCGATTCCGCTCGCTTGCACGGAGCCTTTGTCTAATTGCATCCCAGCTTACAAACCTTGATGGGTTTCGTTTATGCGTAAGCGGAACACGTTTCCTTTGTCGTTTTTCAAATACAAAATGGTTATCTTTTACTTCAAAATCATCAGGGTATATAGTTTCGGGAGGTTCTAGTCCTAAACTTTGGTATAATGATCTAACCTTACTTTCTGTTAATTCACGCCTTTGCCGCCCTTCTACTAATTCATCATGCAATGAGAGCGTTGAGCGATGCTGTATCAAAGGAGTCATTTCACTCAAGTCGTCCTCACGATCAAAAACATCATAATCTTCTTCACCTCCAATGCCTGCCATGTTTTTAAATAATTAACTTTTATTTTGTTTTATAAAAAATGTCACAAGCATATGGTTCAATTCTTGACCCGCCATAGAAGACTGAAAGAGCCCTTTGGCCTGAAGGGAAATAAGCGGAATATACTGTTCCAAATAATCCATCTACTATTGATGCAGATCAAATTCTTACTGTTAAATTCCAGACCTAGGAGCGGATGAAGTGATTGTGCCAGGCTCTGCGCGTCTTACTTTCAAAATAGAACTCGCTTCAACAACAGACCCAAACAGGACAGTTGTACAGAATCTGGGGCGGGCAATCGTTAAGAAAATTTCTATAAAACTTGAGGGGCAGGAAATATTTTCTTTACACAATGCAGACATATTTTTAACCTATTCTGAAATATGGCTAACCGAGAATGAAAGGGCTGATCTTGCGTTTCAAGGAATCGAAAATGAAGAAGCACTAAAACATAGAATAGGCGCCGCAGATGCTAAAGACGGCAAAAGGTTTGTAGCCGTAAGTTATGCGTATGGAAATCGCTTTTTCATACCCCTAGATTTTGAGTTGTTAAAAGCGCATGCCCCATACTTTCAAGGAGCATTAAAGACAGATTGTCATATGAACAACTTTTAATTACTACAAACATGTTATTATATCTACAGACACTGAAGCAAAGTACAGCATTTCTGACATCTCGTTAGAGTTTGACATTGTTAGCAACCCTAACTTAGCGAGGCTGATCGAGCAACAATATAAGACAAAATTAGCAATATATTACGAAAGAGTAATTTTTTCATTCTAAATATCCTAAAAGCAGGCAGACACTATATGGAATTTTAGTTTTAGTGCCGCAGCAAGATCGCTTAAAGGTATTTTATTGCTGTGTGAAGACGAAGGACCATTCGAAAGACAAACTGAAAATTTTGTTAATCCTAAAATAACGAAAGTGAAATGTACAATTGAGGGTAGTCCTAACCAAATCTACGCTAGCGGGCTTAAACCTCATCAGCAATTTGATGAAATAATAAACTGTTTGGAGGCGGGAGAGGTTGTAGGAAATTCCAAACAGTTGACCTTTGTGTCTAAAGATCTACTTCTTCCACAGTGTTTTTAGACTTGATCATTATTTAACAACGAATTACGGTTTTTGGATTGACTAAGGTCATCGGAGGATAACTTCAGTACATGGAAGCGGGAGAACTGTTAGAAGGACATAAGATACATTCAAATTGCATAAAGGAAAAAGAGGCCCCGATATAATCCACTTTATGTGTATTGTTTTTAATATATGATGCGCAGCATGAATATTCAGATAACAGATTAGAAATTTCAATACTAAATTTATTGTTATTTTATAAAAAGCATTGTCTGTTCAGGTTATCCAAATGTGCCTACAGCACCGGGAAGTCGCTAAAAGAAGGATAGTAGAAGAAACCCCTAACATAAAAAACCTTTTGATTAAAACAATTCATTACAAAAAATGCAAACAAAAACTAGAGCATAGTCCATTCAAAAGTACAGCAATAGCCAAACGAAGGTATTCTGCGCCTTTAATGCTGTTACTATGTTAATACTGGGCTTGACTATAAGCGTCTATCAGCAGGGAACGAGTGTAGGTTCTCTTAGCTAACAGGTGTGGTGCTCCTGCAGCTTTACCTCTAGGGCGGTTTGTCTTTAGACTATTGGGCCTGTGTTCATTAGCTGTTGGTGCTGCTAGCAAAAATTACAAAAACTAAACCTCCAAAGCACTCAGATATGGTTCAATAGAACAGCTAAACTTTGTTCATTCAATCTGATAATAAATTAAGCAATAGATGACTCAATACATAACGGATGCAAGATTTTAGTCGTTTACAGGCTGATTTTAATGACTACAAAAGACTAATGTGGGAATCTTCAAAGAATGGCAGGGACAAGTTTTTTCTCAACAGGCCAGACACGAGCAGATAAAAGGAATGGTTTAAAAAAGTAAACGAAACATTAATCTCTGTTCTAAAACTGCTCACATTAACAACGCCAAGGGTGTTTATACTTAAGTTTTGAGTCCAAGCACAAAAAGACCGTTATATTGATTCGGCGATTTAGACGACTTTGGAGTCGTTGTATTTTTATAATTTAAATAAATATGTTGGCTTAGAAAAGAAAAGACCAGCATGGACTAAGTTATTTGAAGGCCCAGATGAATTGTTTGAAGGAATGCTCGAGGAAGAAAATTTGTCAAGAGCACTGAATGATATGATGTAGAAGTCCTTTGATACAGCCAAAACGTGTGCGGCAAAGCGTTTTTGTACATGCAATTTCTCAAGTTACAAGTAAACTAACAATAGGACCCACCAGTTAAAGTAATGTTAGCTGTTTTAATCGACTATGTAACAATAAATGAAGAAAAGAAAATCTAGAAGTCGGGGTTCGACTAAACAGCAGACTATTCTTTCTCTAATGACTTAAGCACCGGTTGGGCAGAACCAACTTGCTTACACAGTTTGATATGAAGCCGCTGAAGAAGCCAAATGTGAGGGCTCTGGTTGGTTCAGAGAGGCGAAGTCTAGATGATCAGATTAAAAACTGGCTAAGTATGCACCGATTGTTGGCAGGCTTACATTCCGCTGCCCCCAACATTGTTTAGCGAAAAGAGCAGTTCTTAACATACAAAATACAGACATCAAAATGCTTTTATGTGTGTGTTCTTGCAAGGCGGCATCACGTCCGCAAACACGCAGGAGAAAGTGACTAACTATTTGGGATTACATCAATGATCTTAACTTTAGTGGAATATCCTTTCCTGTTAGCGTGGACAAAATTGATCAGTTTGAAGAACAAAACAAACCAATTACTGTTAATATCTTAACATTGGGATGAGGGGAAACAAATCTACAGCCCATTAAAAGTGTCTAAGATACAAGCCCAACGATTGGCGAACCAGACAAATGCATGGTGAATTCTACTGATGTTTTCACAGCGGGCTACCACATTACACTTGATACGAACAATGAGTAGTATTAGTAGCACATACTTCAAAACATGGTCAAAAACAGTATTCTGTAGAAAATGTTTAACTAGAATTCCATCACGTTAAAGCAGCGAGCGAACATAAGAAACATTGTTTGGCCCAGTTGACTGTAATACAGAACTTAATTACACCCCCACCTGGATTAAGTTAGTTTTAAAGAACTGGAAACGGCTGCAAAATTCTCCATATGTTGTTTAAGCAGACTCGAATCACTCATTTGTTCCTTATGATGGGCCAAGCACCACAAAAAATTCGAAAAACAGTCTTAATGAGTAATCATCAGATTTGTTCATTGCTTCATTGTTGTCAGGTCGGTGGTGCCCATTCAAAGAGAATTGTATAGAGGTCCAGATGTGCTGAAACTTCTTGAACGAATGCAGAAAGTGCGACGTAATGATCTGTTCTAATAATTCTAAACTTTATCTGAAATAATAATAACGCCCGAAGACCAAACACAGTATAAATCAGCTACACATTGTTGGATTTGTGGTTTAGAACTAATGTCTAAACAGTGAGGAAGCCAATCCGACAGTAAGAGACATGATCACTTTAGCGGAAAGTTCAGAGGGCAGCGACAACAACTGCAATCTTCAACTAAGTTTGAACAAAGGACATGGAAGCTGCCTATATTCTTTCTCACTTGCAAGCAGTTTCGACTCTCACCTTATAATGCAAGCAGTAACGACGCCTTTAGGGTGTCTTCATGCATTGCACAGGTCATCAGAAAAGTACATGTGGTTTCACTTTAAATAACATGTCTTTTTATGACATATGCTGCACATGATGGGATCTTTAGAGTCACTAGCTATGTCCTTAAAATCATGCCAATACGGAAGAATATTTTGGACCAAACTCTTGTTAGAAAGGGCCGTTTTACCCTTATGAATACATGAACAGTTGGAAAGGTTGGACGAAGACACACGTCCTCCTAAAGTTGCGTTATGTTCTTGTCTCAGGGAAAGGAAATCAGTGACTCTGATTACCAAGCATGCTCAGATGCGTGGCTGATTTTAGAGTGTTTAAATCGTTGGGAGGACTATCATGATTCAGACTTGATGGCTGATGTATGTTTGTTGGCGGACGTTTTTGAAAATTACAGAAAGGACATGCATGAAAATTACAGTTGGATCCTGCGCATTATATTTCTGCGCCTGGGATGAGCTGGGACGCTTTCTTAAAATATACTGGAGTAAAGATTGATTTATTGGTCTGATTTTACCATGATTCAGATGCATTGACCACGGATTGAGTGGGGGAATTAGTATGGCGTCGCACCATTACTGTCTAAAGCAAACAACAAACTATCTAGATGATTATGATACAAGTAAAAGTCTAAACTATCTCATTGTATTAGATGAAACATCTGTATGGTTGGGTATGGCGCAATCACTTCAATAACGTAACATTTAAAATGTTACACAGGCGCAATTTAAAAAATATTCAAAGAGCATTAATGTGGTTGAGCAGTTGACCGCCAGATTCAACAGCGTGGAGTTTCATTCTATTTTGTTGACTTTGACTTTCCTCATGACTCCCTGACTGCATAATGACTATCCATTTAGCAGCCAGAAAGGTCTAATGATGGCAAACACAGGAACAGCCTAAACTTGTGCATAATCTTGCGAGGCAACAAGAAATTATGTTCTGTTCATTCCTACAGACTTCTACAATTTTATTTAAGAATGGTTTGAAGTTGAGAGCAGTTCATCGTATAATGGTCCTTTTGATCAAGAAACGTTCATGATCCATTACTACATATTGAATGAACATGATCTCAGAACTAAATACACAGATGCTTCAGAAAAAAGACTTTTTCAAGCTGATGAACAACAGCCTGTTCGGAAAGACTAGGAAAATCGCACAAGCGTAAAGATTGTCAGATTGTTCACCAGAGAAAACGAAGCCATTAAGCTGACTTCAAAACCTAATTTTCAGGACTTCAGAAGATTTCATGATCAGCTTTTTGGATTTAATGATGAAGAAAAAGAAAGTCAAATTGGATATAGCCCGTTTTTATTGAGGTATACTGTTTTAGAATTTCAAAGCTTTTGATGTTAGAATTCTGGCTGACTACTTTAAGCCTTGTATATCCAGATGGTCCAGAGTACTTTACACAGATACAGACAGTTTTGTTTTTAAGATTTTTACTTGAAGACTTCTATAAAGACATAGAATTTAGAAGTAGTAAGGGCATAGGGATGGTACGATACATCTGATTATCCTATGATTCACCTTTGCATTCAAACTGTTAACAAGAAGGTTTTAGGAAAAGATGAAGGAGGAATGATATGGAAGGTGGTTCAAGGAGTTTGTGGGGTTAAGGGTAAAAAATGTACAGTGTTTGTGTCAAGAAATACATCAAAAAGCAAAAGGGGATTCTCGCAGTGTTGTGCAGTCAAGCATATTGCATGACAATACAAAGAAGCATTGTTTGACAATAAGACTTTTCATCATGTTACAACCGTAGACTACGATCTAATCTACTTGAGATCAACACAAACTGTTGTTAACAAAGAAGTCATTAGATAGAACTAACACAAAACGAGTATTTGGTAATCGGAGTTTTAATATGCTATTGGGCATGGAGAACAGCATAATTATTATATCTTCTTCAGGTTTATTTTCGGGTCATTTTTCTCAAATTTATCTAGAAAATCAATCATATTATCTTACAATTCATCCAATTTTTTCTCATGTTTGCTTGAAGTGCTCGAATTTGTTTTTTTTATTATTTCAAGATATTCTTTTCATTCCATATTTGATAGTCAAAATTTTGGGATTTTGAGCTGTGGGTGATCTGGATGGTTTAGCATGTGTTGCTGAACCTCACTATTGTTTCTTTAATTGCTGAATTCGTATCATTTGATTCTCGTTTTAATTCCAAGTCTCTTTATTTATCATTCTTGCTACCTCTTTTGATTCCATTTCAGTTCCGGTTCTTTCTTTTGGCCTTCCATTTTAAACCAAAAATATATTTACCGTAAATCAGTTGAAAGCGGAACTGTGTCTGGTGGGATATCTGCAGTTCTTCCTTCACAAAAGATCTTGAGGAGCTGGTTGTTGGTTGTGTCAGTTTCTCGAAAATAAATACAACGGGCGGATTCATCTTTACAATTCTTTTTATTCATAATGGATCAATCAACTCCAAACTGGATCTGTTGCCCTGTTGCGTGTGTCCCATTCTGCTTCTCCTGTAAATAAAGGTACTTACTTTCAAACCATACGGTAATAGTTTGCTGGGTGTAATGGAGTCTCCTTCAACATTTATTGTTTTGTTTTTTGAACTTGCTTGTATGTTTTAAGCCCTTTAAATTCTTTCATTATTCATTGCGCGCAAAACTGAGGGCAGTCTTCTAACCCATTCTGTGTTGCGAGATTGTCAATCAGCTCTCTGTGATATGGTAGGTGTAAAAGCCTTTCAGATAACTATTTGTTAAAGTTTTCATCTAAAGCCTGTGATCTTGCGACTCCGGAATGCCTTTTTAATGGTAACTCTATGTTTAACAATAATTGATTCACTTGGCCTTTAAATATTTTTCCCATCATCGACTTGAATCATGCGGGGGTAAGTTAAGAGGGCCTCGTTGTTATATCAGTTGTATTGGCAACAGCAAACAGCAGAAGCACTTTCTTTTGTGTTAAGGTTCCGCATCTTTGTATTTCGAAGCTATGTCAATGACTGTAAGTGGTACTTATATATTTTTCGTCTAATGTATCATGGGGGGTATAATATAGAAGATCATTTGATGGGTGTTCGTTTGGCGTTGTGTTCACCAAAGTGTGGTCTTTGTATTCGTGTAGGCGCTGGAAAATAAATTTGCCCAAATCGCTTGTTTAGATAAACATTCCTTTGCCGTTTGTTCACTGACTCCGCTGTTGGCTTAGCTTTTTGATTGCTGTTATTCCTTCCAATATCCTTTTGTGCGAATAATAGATTTTGTTCATTTTTTATTTCAGCCAATTATTATGTGACAAACAAAATACACAACAGTCATACTCTCAGACAATAAAACACGATTTCTTGCATCTTTTGTTTTTCTGGTTGGAGGAAAAAGTCGCTGAATTTTGGTGGGGGCAATGTCTCGATTGGTTTGCCTGTTACAAGATAATAGTCTTTTATCGCTGATCAAACATCTTTAAATGTGTAAGCTGCATGTCCCTGTTTTTTCAGTTTGTTATTAATAAAATCTAACTGTCAATTCTCTGCTTTTTCATGTTATCTTGTGAGTGGCTAGTTGCTCCTTAGCTATGTTAGTTTTTTCTCTTGCCATCATCCCGCAGTTCAGTTTTTACTAAATGCGTATTACTTCGCCTAACAGCAAAGCGCATTCAACTACTGCGCCGCCTATTCATCATGTCGAGGTGAAGCCATTTTTATAAATGTATTTTTTTTAATTTTACATTATTGATGCTGTCAGGAAATTATTCCGTGCCTTAACTAGAAAAAAATCTTCGTAGCAAACGAAGCAGCAATAACGAGCATTTAGCTTTCCTGAATCTCAAACCGTTGCTTGTCCAAGATTGCTGGTTTTATTTTTAACAGGCTTCTTACCAAGATTGTGTTATCCTAACACTTAGGCTCCAATATACAGCAGAATGGCCTATACAAGGTTGTAACAGTTTTTCGGTGCTCATTTAAAAAATAAAATTATTATAATTAATAAAAAACATGTGACGATGATGATCTACTACAGCTTACCAGGGCAGCCTAAACCTTCCAGAACTTATGATTACAAATGACCAGGTTGATGACCAAAGCTATTATGCCAAAAACGGAAAAGGTTGTTTTCTTTGGCAGCATGTGGGTGAAAACATAACAGTTCCTCGGGAAATGAATTCAGATAGAACAGCTCACAAATGTCGCAACAAGGACATTGTCGTGAAAGTATCCATAACAGGTATGAAGGCGTGGGATCAGAATGGTTAAAAGTTGTAGGACAAACGGTTCTTAGTTTGTACACTAAACTTGTTAGTAGATTTGCGCTATTGATTTCTGACAGACTTTATGTATGATTTAAACGCAGGATCCAGTTTTAACAAAAGTCATTAGAGTCTCTAGGATGTGATCTATATTACGATTTGGACATTAATGTCGCCGCTAATCATGGGATTAATTACTTTTTATCATTATAGATTTTGTTTCCTCAAAATGGGACGAGCCAGAAAATCAGCAGAATCAGAAAACATTGAATCCGGGGGAGAAAGCAACCAGTAAAAAGCCTGGACGCGTTTGCAGGCAGGAAAAAGATTTGCAGAGTGGATCAAAACAAAAAAAAATTACAGTTACAATCACAAGAATGAAAAAGTGCCAGAGCCGCACCACAGCCCAGTTGTTTCAATGCAGTATAAAAACACCAGAACAGTTGATTCAAGGGCTTCAATAACAGGGTTGCCTACACCACCAAAGTCTTCTGGATTTTCTTAAAGCAATTGTCATTTTTGGTGGATTGTGATGGGGGTGGTTATTACGGTTAAAAATTTATAAACAAAGACGCCAAACTAAGCAGCAAAAAAATTCAACACTAAATACAGAAGCGATCAAAAAGCATGCAGAAACACAACAACAAAAGAGCATTTTGATCCATTTCAGATGCAATAATACTTTAGAACTGAATAAATAATTATATAGTTGGACTTGAATAAGTACTTGGTTGTACTTAGAGGATGGACTTAGTAATGAAATTGAGGGGAATCTTAAGTTAAGATCTTGAGGGGGACTAGATCAAGAAATTGTTAAGAACTTTAGAAGTGACTTGAGGATGATTGAGGATGACTTAAGTAAAAACTTAGAAGTGACTGAGTAGAACTTGAGGATGACTTGAGTGGCGCTTGAGGAAACTTGAGTAAGAACTTGAGTGACTTGGGCGTAACTTGGTTAAGAACTTAGAAGTGTCTCTTGGGTGACTTGATTAAGAATTAATTAAAGAACACTCCTCAAGAGCAGCTTAAAAAATTCTCACTCACTTCCTATTTCTATACTATTCAGGATATGCAGGAAAAAAACACTTACTTTAAACTTTGGTCAATTGATTTCTTCATAATCATTATGTTAGTACTCTTTTTAGCTGCAATTAAATGCTTTGTCTACATCATCATCAAGCTTAGCCATTAGAAACAACGTTCAGCGCGGGCTTTGCTAACAAGAACTGTCACAATCTGTATTGTTTAGCGAATCATAAATCCAGGCCTTCCCCAGTTGTTGGGCACTGACAACTAATTGGGGGGGGGGGGGGGGAACGAGTGTGCTGTGTTCCGCGATAAATTAAGCGATGGGGTGTCAGCTTAATGAAGGTATCTATTAGACCCACGAACTCGTGTCTGTCTGTCTGTTATGCAAATTTGTAAAACTTATTAAAATATAATGTAAGCTAGCTGGGAATAAGTGTGTGGATTTTATGTCAAAAATATAAATCAGTTTTAATAGACTTTAGAGAATACAGTTAAAGACTAGTTTTATTTTACACTTTTTTAAATGTTTTAAATGGATTACTGGCCAAAACAAAAAACTTTCTAAAGTTTCTTGGTGTTCCCGATGTTGTTGCCTGATCCGGCATTTTTATAACTAACTGCATGTCTCCAAGAACATATAACTATCAACAGTGCCATCCTTTTATATGTCAACCCTAAGAAACTATGTCAACCCCGAGAGAGAAGAAAAAAAAAAAGAATAAATGTCAACCCCGAGAAATCAATGGCACACGAGTAGAAATATGTCACACATGCAGAAAGTAAGTCTCAGAACTTGCTTAGCATATTTAATTCTTTCAATTGAGAGCTATGCTTGTCAACGTCTTCATGTTCATCGACTGGCCACATAAGACTTTTTGGTGTTTGTAGCAGATAAGTGCTTCATTCCGCGAAGGTTTGCTGTCAGAGAATTTCTGGGATCACAGGAGCCACGGACACTGTGCCGGTGCGCCATGTCATATAAAACCCAAACACCACAAATTGATGTTAATGTGGACGTCAGACTTAATGACGGGCCTCTGTATTCCTTGCATAGGTCGGACCCCGGAGATAAGAAAATCCAACTCCACACTTAACTCGTATGCTCGCTGGTTCCCCCCAGTATACAGCACTAATAGTGAGGTGGGTCGGGTCATGTTGTTTGTCTGTCTGTCTACTGCGTTTTTTAGATTTGTCATGCTTGGATAAGTTGGTGCGGATTTTAAAAGGACTTTAGATTAAGCAAAAAACTAAATGCTAAAAGTTTTGGACTTTAGTATTGAAAAAGGATAATCCTTCACAGTTTGTTTGTTTGTAATAAATCCGTTATTATTTTTATTTTTTTGGTTTTTGAATGTCGGACTTGTCAGAGTAATTATAAAGGCTGTCTTCTAGCTCCCCTCACCGGAAACTTGTTGAGGTGAGGGGGGGGAGTGGGGGGGGGGGGGGGGGGGCTTAGAATCGGCATTTATTGTCTTACATTTGAGAACTTGAACAAGGGTTTTGTACCAGTAAGACATAACGGGATTATGGTCACTACATACACATGTGGAGCACATACTTCTATAATAGGTTGTCTTTGTGTTTGTGTAAATGTGATCAATTAAGGTACTTGAATGTTCCGTTACCGGGGGTTGTTTTTCAATATGTTGTTCTATGCCGTTGTAAAGTGTAGTTTGTTGCCACTTGGGTTTGGGTTTCGTTGAATGATATTATAAAAATAAATGATATTAAAATCTCCCAATATGATGTTTCAAAATTTGCATCGGACTTCTCAATAAGGACAGTGATATTCTGTGGGTTGTGGGGGGGTGGGTGGGTCGGTGTGTGTGTGTGTGTGTGTGGGTGTGTGTGTGTATGGTGTGTGTGTGTGTGTGTGTGTGTTTTTGAGCTGAGGTGATCTGGATGGTTTAGCATGTTTTTGCTGAACCCTCACAATTGTTTCTTTAATTGCAGAATTCGTATCATAGATTCTCGTATTAATTCCAAGGTCTCTTTATTATCATTCTTGCTACCTCTTTTGATTCCATTTCAGTTCCAGGTTCTTTCTTTTGGCCTTCCATTTTAAACCAAAATATATTTACGTAAATCAGTTAAAGCGGAACTGTGTCTGGTGGGATTATCTGCAGTTCTTCCTTCACAAAAGATCTTTGAGGAGCTGGTTGTTTTGTTGTGTCAGTTTCTCGTAAATAATACACGGGCGGATTCATCTTTACAATTCTTTTTATTTCATATGGATCAACACTCCAAACTGGATCTGTTGCCCTGAGCGAGTGTCCCCTTCTGCTTCTCCCTGTAAATAAAGGTACCTTACTTTCAAACCAAACGGTAATAGTTTGCTGGGTGTACTGGAGTCTCCTTCAACATTTATTGTTTGTTTTTTGATTGCTTGTACTGGTTTTAGCCCTTTAAATTCTTCATTATTCATTGCGCGCAAAACTGAGGGCAGTCTTCTAACCCATTCTGTGTTTGCGAGAATTGTCAATCAGCTCTCTGTGATACTGGTAGGAGAAAGCCTTTCAGATAACTATTGTTAAAGTTTTCAACTAAAGCCTGTGATCTGTGAACTCCCGGAATGCCTCTTTTAATGGTAACTCTATGTTTTTAACAATAATTGATTCACTTGGCCTTTAAATATTTTTCCATCATCGACTTGAATCATGCGGGGGTAAGTTAAGGGGCCTCGTTGATATATCAGTTGTATGGCAACAGCAACAGCAGAAGCACTCTTTTGTGTTAATGGTTCCGCATCTTTGTATCTTGAAGCTATGTCAATGACTGTAAGTGCGTACTTAAATCTTTTC
This sequence comes from Conus ventricosus, assembly GCA_018398815.1. Taxonomy (NCBI): domain Eukaryota; kingdom Metazoa; phylum Mollusca; class Gastropoda; order Neogastropoda; family Conidae; genus Conus; species Conus ventricosus. The sequence continues at coordinate 36,046,976 of CM031619.1, read as the reverse complement.
GTCTAATCGTTATCATGGGGTAAATATAGAAGATCCATTTGATGGGTGTCGTTTGGCGTTGTGTTCACAAAGTGTGGTCTTTGTATTCGTTTAGGCGCTGGTAAATAAATTTGCCAAATCGCTTGTTTAGATAACCATTCCTTTGCCGTTTGTTCACTGACTCCAGCTGCTTGGCTTAGCTTTTGATTGCTGTTATTCCCTTCCAATATCCTTTTGGCGAATAATAGATTTTGTTCATTTTTTATTCAGCCAATATTATGTGCAACAAAATACACAACAGTCATACCAAAGACAATAAACACGATTCTTGCATCTTTTGTTTTTCTGATGGATGATAAAAGTCGCTGAATTTTGGTGGGGGCAATGTCTCGATTGGTTTGCCTGTTACAAGATAATATTCTTTTATCGCTTGATCAACATCTTTAAATGTGTAAGCTGCATGTCCTGTTTTTTCAGTTTGTTATTAATAAAATCTAACTGCTCAATTCTCTGCTTTCATAGTTATCTTGTGCTGTGGCTAGTTGCTCCATAGCTTTGTTATGTCTTTTTCTCTTGCCATCATCCCGCAGTTTACTAAATGCGTAATTACTTCCGCTAAAAGCAAGCGCATTCACTACTGCGCCGCCTATCATCATTACGAGTGAAGCCATTTTTATAAATGTATTTTTTTAATTTTACATATTGATGCTGTCAGGAATTATTCCTTGCTTAACTAGAAAATCTTTCGTAGCAAACGAAGCTGCAATAACAGCAATTAGCTTTCCTGAATCCTCAACGCCTAGCTTGCCAAGATCTGCTGGTTTTATTTTAACAGGCTTTTACCAAGCATTGTGTATCCTACACTTAGCCCCAATAACAGCAGAATGGTATACAAGGTTGGTAACAGTTTTTTCGGTGCCATTTTTAAAAAATAAAATTATTATAATTAATAAAAAACATGAACGATGATGATCTACTACAGCTACAGGGCAGCCTAAACCTTCCTGAACTTATGATTACAAATGACCAGGTTGATGACCAAGCTATTATGCCAAAAAAGGAAAGGTTGTATTCTTTGGCAGCATGTGGGAAAACAAAACAGTTCCTCGGAAATGAATTCAGCATAGAACAGATTCAACAAATGTCGCCACAGACATTGTAAAGTATCATAACAGGTATGAAGCGCAGCTGGGATCAAGAATGGTAAAAAGTGTAGGACAAACGGTTCTTAGTTTGTACACTAAACTAGTTAGTAGATTTGCGCCTATTGATTCTGAACAAGACTTTATGTATGATTTAACGCAGGATCCAGTTTTAACAAAGTCATTAGAGTCTCTAGGATGTGATCTATTTACAGATTTGGAACATTATTGTCGCCGCTAATCATGGGATTAATTACTTTTAATCATATAGATTTTGTTTCCCTTCAAAATGACCGAGCCAGAAAATCAGCAGAATCAGAAAACATTGAATCCGGTGGAGAAAGCAACCAGTAAAAAGCCTGGACGCGTTGCAGCAGGAAAAAGATTAGCAGAGTGGAACAAACAAAAAAAATTACAGTTTACAATCACAGAATGAAAAAGTGCCAGAGCCGCAGCCAGTTGTTTCAATGCCAGCTATAAAAACACCAGAACAAGTTGATTCAAGGCCTACAATAACAGGGTTGCCTACACCACCAAAGTCTTCATGGAATTTCTTAAAGCAATTGTCATTTTTGGTGGCATTGCTGCTGGGGGTGGTTATTACGGTTATAAAATATATAAACAAAGACGCCAAAAACCAAAGCAGCCAAAAAAATCTCAACCACTAAATACAGAAGCCGAACAAAAAAGCATGCCAGAACCACCAACAACAAAAGAGCATTTTGATCCATTTCAGATGCAATAATACTTTAAGAACTTAATAAATATTATAAGTTGACTTGAATAAGAACTTGGTTGTACTTAGAGGATGACTTAGTTATGAACTTGAGGTGACTTAAGTTAAGAACTTGAGGGGACTTGATCAAGAACTTATTAAGAACTTAGAAGTGACTTGAGGATGACTTGAGGATGACTTAAGTAAAAACTTAGAAGTGACTTGAGTAAGAACTTGAGGATGACTTGAGGGCGACTTGAGGACAACTTGAGTAAGAACTTAGAGGTGACTTGGGGTAACTTGAGTTAAGAACTTAGAAGTGACTTGAGGAGACTTGATTAAGAACTTAATTAAAGAACACTCCCTCAAGAGCAGCTTAAAAATTCTCACTTCCTATTTCTAGACTATTCCAGAAAAGTGCAGGAAAAAACACTTACTTAAACTTTGGTCCACTTGCATTCTTCATCATCAATATGTAGTACTCTTTTAGCTGCAATAATGCTTTGTCTACATCATCATCACGCTTAGCCATAGAACACAACGTTCAGCTCGGGCTTTGCTAACAAGACTGTCACAAACTGTATAGTTTCGCGATCATAAGATCCAGCCTTCCCCAGTTGTTGGCACTGACAACTAATTGACGGTGTGCTGTGTTCCGCGTAAATTAAGCGATGGGGTGTCAGCTTAATGACAGGTCTCTATAGCCCCCACCGCTACCTCGTGTCTGTCTGTCTGTTATGCAAAGTTTGTAAACTTATAAAAATATAATGTAAGCTAGCTGGAATAAGTGTGTGGATTTTATGTCAAAAATATAACTCAGTTTTAAAAGACTTTAGAGAACAGTTAAAGACTAGTTTTATTTTACACTTTTTTAAATGTTTTAAATGGAATACTGGCCAAAAAACTTTCAACAGTTCTTGGTGTTCCCGATGTTGTTGCCTGATCCGGCATTTTAAAACTAACTGCATGTCTCCAAGAACATATAACTATAAACAGTGCCAATACCTTTTTATATGTCAACCCCAAGAAACAATGTCAACCCCGAGAAACAATGTCAACCCCGAGAAACAATGTCACACGAGTAGAAATATGTCACACAAGCAGAAGTAAGTCACAGAACTTGCTTTAGCATATATATTCTTACAATTGAGAGCTAAGCTTGTCAACGTCTTCATGTTAACGCTGGCCACCAAAGACTATTTGGTGTTTGTAGCAAGATAAGTGCTCCCCGCGAAGGTTTGCAGTCAGATAATTACAGGTATCACAGGAGCCAACGGACCACTGTGCCTGTTCGCCATGTCATAAAACCCAACACCACAAATTAAGTAATGAGACGTCAGACTAATGACGGGCCTCTGTATTTCCATGCATAGGTCGACCCCGGAGATAAGAAAATCCAACTCCACACTTAACTCATTAAGCTCTCTGGTTTCAGAACTCCGCACAATAGTGAGGTGGTCGGGTCATGTTTGTTTGTCTGTCTGTCTACTTCGTTTTTATAAGATTTGTCATGCTAGGATAAGTGTGCGGATTTTAAAAGACTTTAGATTAAGCAAAAACTAAAATCTAAAAAGTTTTGTAAATTAGTATTGAAAACGGATAATCCTACACAGTATGTTTGTTTGTAAAAAATCGTTATTTTTTGGTTATTAAAGTCTTACTTGTCAGAGAACTAATAAATGCTGATTTCTAGCTCCCCCTCACCCGAAACTTGTTGAGGGTGAGGGGGGGGGGGGGGGGGGGGGGGGGGCTAGAATCGGCATTTATTAGTTCTCTACCTTTGGAACTTTAACACGGGTTTTGTACCAAGTAAGACAAACGGGATTATGGTCACTACATACACATGGTGGAGCACATACTTCAATAATAGGTTGTCTTGTGTTTGTGTAAATGTGATCAATTAAGGTACTTGAATGTTCAGTTACACGGGTTGGTTTGTCAATATGTTGTTCTAGGCCGTGTAAAGTGTAGTTTTGTTGCCACTTGGGTTTGGGTTTCGTTAAATCTATATTAAAATCTCCCAAAATGATGGTTTCAAAATTTAGCATCGCTACTTCATCCATAAGGACATTAAATCTGTGTGTGTGTGTGTGTGTGTGTGTGTGTGTGTGTGTGTGTGTGTGTGTGTGTGTGTGTGTGTGTGTGTGTGTGTGTGTGTGTGTTGCGAATGTTGAACTGATCATGCAAAGCGTACGAATGATTGTTTTATATATCTTGAAATACAAGAACATCATGGAGAACCATACTCACTCGATGTTAATGACTTGTTATGACGTAAGGGGAAATGACCGATGCATACATCGAATACAGATTAAACAGCCTTAGTATGATGATATCTTTCACAACCAGTTGTATAACCGGAAAAAGAAATGCTGCTGCGAGTGAATCACAACCTCCCTTCTTAGTCCTTTCAAACCACATCTTGGTATGTTCATATGCAAATATCTAATAGCAATTGTTATGTTTTCTTTGTGTGTAAATGAATGTACCATACTATTATTCGTATATTCAAATAGAATAGAACCTTCGTTACCAAGGAAGAACATCTCTGACTCAATCTTCCTGGTGGCAAATCAGTGGGAGTGAAGTCCCTTTGAAAGTCTAAGCCGATCCCTCCAAGTTTCTCGACATAACAATCATTTAAGTTTACCTTCCTTACGCCCGCACATCCAGTCTTCCAAGCATTCACAATATAAATTCGTTCGGTCATACTTCGCTGAGGTGTGAGACAAATCTTCACATCTGTTCCAACGTTTTGCAGAGCCTGCATTTTGTGAGAAAAAACAACAACAACCACTTGCTGCTATCATTAATTGAAACAAAAAATGGAGTGCAACCTCAGCTTCTGTATGTAAAGGCTATACAATGCTGCCCTTTGTCTGGCTGTTGCTCGGGAAATATGAAAGATAAACTAGACTTCACTATCGCCCCAACAGTTGAAATTCACTGCAGTTAGAAGTTTGACAATCGTACAAGGTTGAGCACAGTTGAAGATGAGCAACTTACCATCTCACCAGAGATAGACAGGCAAATACTTTAAAGTGGATGTGACATGGCCGATACATTCTCCGAGCCAAGTGGGTGCACGCCGCCAATACAAAACTACAGGATATGTCACACGAACTTGATCCATGACAGTTTTAGACTGTCGGTCATAGAATGCTGCCCGTCATTTCCACTATCCCTCGCTAGGGAAATTTAATTAGCATAACGGCAAAACCAAAGCATTTTCAATTTAAAACTCTGTCAAATAATGTTTATATTTTTCCTGGGGATGGAAGGTGGGTGACGGGGTGGATGGGTGGGTGGTAGGGTGGGTTAAAACTAAATGCGTTTGGTATTTGTTCTGCATATATTTGATAAATGAAATGCATATAGACGATTACACCTGGAACACCATATGAGAAAGAGATACAGAGACAGAAAGACAGAGTCAGAGACAGAGACAGAGAAAGAGATAGACATAATCAAATAAAGACACCAGTCAGTTTTGAAACCTTGTCTACTCACAAGCCGATGGAGACAAAGAAATGTGTTGCAGTTCCACGTGCTGCCTCTCTGATCGGTTCACGGCAGAAAAAGAAAAGGAAAGGGACATGCTTTTCCTGGTGGTACTCTTGTAATATACGGTGACAATTACAGTATTTGACATACTGTATAGGGTAGGCCAAGACAGTAATTTTTTGCACTGTGCCCTGACTGAATCTCTGTTGATCGCGCTGAAATAGTCTGAATAACGTAATTCGACGTAACCTGTACATTCGCCTACTCCAAAACGAACGACTTGGTCAGGCTGCACATACAGTGTGAACCAACAGTACAGTATGGGGGGTCCAGGTAGACCATGAGTTTGAGATTGGCTGTTAGCATGAAAATAGCCAGCTGAACCATTAACAGTAAATTTTGTGACGATTGGGTTTTTCAGACAGGCAGCCAAACCAGAAATGGTTAGCGTAGCATTCTCTGATCGAACACGACTGGCATTAAGTTTATCCGCAGTATTCTGTCGTGTCAAACCATTGGGAGTAGTACTCTGACTTGTCACAGGGTGTTGCGGATACTGGGTTGGTTCCATGTCTGTTATGTTATGTAACCTATCCATGTCTTCGTTTGTGTTCACGACTTCAGTGTTTTTAAAAAGAAAAGTTGTCATTGTGCTGCGATTTGTTGCCTTCAACCCATATGCCACGAAATCACTGCCACTTACCAGCGTATTACAGATGATGCTTAGCAGACAGATCACTAGAATGGTATCCATGAAAATAGTATTCCTAGCCGTTGAATGGTACATTCAATTTACTGCTGGCATCAGACATGTTTACAACACCGTATCACTGATTGCAAGGCATCAACAAAACCAGACACATTTAACCCTTGTCCAATTCGTCAAAACGTAAAGGATCTTATGTTTGTGATATCTGTGTTTTGTAGATTAAATGACGAAAAGGGTTTTTAAATGTTCCCTGTTCTGTCCTGTTATCTTCTTATCAGTTTCATTGACGATCTGTCACTGTGTGCAGAATAATCCATACATGCTTCATCGCATCAGATTAGCCACGATGACCACGATGGTTTACAGTTAAATGGCTACATGAACTGATAACTGAGAGAACGGACTCGAGAAAGAACAGACTCGAGAAGAAATCCCATAAACAAGATCTAGAAAAGGCCTGACCTAATCATACACTCAAAACTCTGGTCAGACCTGGGATCTCTGGCTAACATATATCAGCACAAGGCACTAAAAAAGCAATGAGGGTATGTTCAGTATACGTAACTGAGAGAAACGACAAGCAAATAGATAAAGGAAAATACTTAAAGCGACTAGTACACATAGTGTACTATTGAGCAACGGTTCAGTACATCAGTTAGGGTTCTTCGGGGCTGTCTTCCATTTCCTAAACTTTTCAGCATATTCCTGGAACATGTCATGACTGGTGATAATATCAGCACTGTCAGTATCACAAGACGAGCTATCACAAACCTCCCATGACATTGAAGACCTGACAGGCAGTGTACAACACAGACCAAATGAAACATCACCAAGAGATGACATGGAATCAGCGCTGACAGGACCAAATTGATAGCCAGCCACACAACCATTGATATTGACATAACTGTCCATGTACAGAAGCCAGAAACTATTCAACTGTTGACTTACCTGGGATCCATCATTGACACCGACCAATCA
>CM031619.1:36005247-36021449 GCA_018398815.1 Conus ventricosus | reverse complement strand
GATCCCTCTCCTAACTGTAACATGATGTTTTAAAAACAGCTGGTTTACAGACCCTTTGAACTCTTTTCCATCATCAACCTGGATCATTCTAGGATACTTTAATGGGCCTCGCATGTATATTTGTTGTAAAGCCACAGCCACAGCAGTTGAGCTTTTATCTGTTAAAGGCTCAGCGTCTTTGTATCTTGAAGCCATGTCAACAACTGTCAGAGCATACTTAAACTCTTTTTTCCTTCTTTTTTCTCATGTGTGGAAGAAACAGCAAGTCCATTGGTGGGTGTCATTTGGAACTGAATTACAAATCTAGGCTCACTTATTAACGTCATTCGATTGGGGGCGCAGGCAGCCAAGTATATCGCGTGCCTGATCACCAATTGCTTGCTTTTTGCAGAAGCCACAGAGCGCTCTCTTTGCGCTCTCTGATTCGACTTACTTAGCAGCTTTACTTAGTTTTTCTTAAATAGCAGTCTTTCCTTTCCAATACCTTAGCTAGATATAGAATATATTTTGTACTTGTATTGTCTTAAGATAGACGGACTGTATTTTAATTGTATTTTTAATTGTTTTTTAGATTGTTTGTGCAAAGAATTTAGTTGCTCATAGCGCCCACAGTAAAACCAATTTCTGCTATTTTCTGTTCTTCTGATGGTTCATAAAAGTATGAAGTTCTGGCGGTGCGATGTTAGAATAGAAACTTACTTTCCTGTCACTAAGTAATAATCATTCATTGCTATCACAGTTGTCATGGTGTGCTCTGCATGTCCTGTTTCTTATCTTTTTAATTAATAAAGTCTAAGTGAGCAATGTCTCTTTTCTCGTAAGAGTTCTCTTGCCTTAGCTAAATCTTTTCTATTGCTTGTTATGGACGTTCTCTCTCTTCATCGGACGCAATTTTACTAAATATAATTGCTTCCAGAGATGGCTTAAAGCATTAACAATAGTCCTCCTACCTCCTTACTACTCCGCCATCTTTTTATAAATTATTTTTTCTTATGAATTTAATCTTTATATGAACTAATATTTCTGGATACTTATAATCCCCTGTTTTAACAAGAAAATATGTTGAGGCTTCCGCAGTACTTAAAATATAACCTTAAACCTAACGTCCTCAATGTCTACCTTCCTAGGGACAGCGGCTTCATTTTAAAACATTGTTTTTTGCTAACCACGCTATTGCCTATACTAAGGACCGTAATCCGCAGAATGGTAAATCGTATTGATAATCTTTTTTCACTCATCTTTTTTATTACTAAAAAAAAATAATTAAAATAATCATAATACGAAAGATGTTAAGTGCTTTTTAGCAGATAATCTTTTGTTGTTAAAGCTAAAAATAAAGTTGACATAGTTTTGGCGATCTTCTATCTTTCCATGTTGGGTGGTTTAATCCTAACAAACATTTTGCAAGGGTTGAATAGGACTATAACTCAACGATAGCACTGCATACTTAACCAGGTTAACTATGGTTTTAAAAGTCATTATATTTTTTTATTGTTTTTAAAAATGGATTGTGACGAAACTATAAAGTCGTGTGGAGCAAGCAGACTACTCCGTAGACCACTGCCTAAGAAAGATTATACTCTCTGCTGCGTTTGGGAAAACCCGACAGTATTTAGGTGTTGAAACTAAGTATGTAACAGATTCAACAACTGTCTACATCAGCGTTGAGACGTACTTCGCTAGGTACGAAGCTCAGCTAGAGTAAATGGTTAGTTCAGTAGGTCAGACAATTGATTAGTTTATATGCTCTACCCCCACTGTAGTAAGATGGCGCCAGTTGCTTCAGAAGGCCGATTTTTAAAATATGACTTATCACATGACCGGTTTTAAACAAGTCCCTAGAAAACTCTCCCCCTTGCATGTGAACATGTAATACAGATGTGGGACGATGTTATGTCATTCATTATGGGATTTTTACTTTTAATCATATTAATTTTGGTCATATTATTAAATTTAATCGCATTAAAAAGATGAGCGATAGGAGAAGAAGACGCCACAGGACAATCGAGAGCAGAACCTTCCGCAGGAGCAGAATGTTCACAAGGGATTTACTGCAAGTGAAGTAATGTTACTCAAGGCTAAAAAATACTGGGCGTGTTGAGGCTGGCGTAAACTAGCTGAATGGAACAGCTGAGAAAATCAACATCAGCAAAACAAAAATTGTTAGATAGTAATACAACATTCGCCGCCTGCCACCAAACACCCCAATTAACAAAACAACACCCTCACAATCCAACGATAAGATGTTTCATTATGTTTTTGGGAGCTGTGTTGTTGCTGGGGGTGGTTTTTAGATACAAATACTAACCACCATACCTAACAACAAAAGTCGCAAGCCCCACAGTAAAGAAGAAGAACAGCTTCTGCAAAAAAAGAGAAACTCCTGCTGTAGACCCATTTTTATGGAATAGTTTTTAAGAACTAGATAAGTACAAGTTAGAACTAGATAAAGTAACAGTTAAGTTAGTTATTGAAAGTAGTTTTTAGGTTAATGCAAGGAAATTACAAGTAAAGGTACAAAAATTAAGTCTTATTTTATGTACTCGGTAGGTTTTCTTAACTAAGTACTAGTTATGTTTTAAATAAGTTTTGTTAGAGTTCTTAAGATAAGTGCAGGCCAAGTCAGTCAAGTTAATCTTTTTAAAGTTCTCCAATGCCCTACCGCATATGAAAATCAGGATTGGAGTAGTAAGCTTCTCTTGTTATTGTTAGAGGACTAGTGAATTTCTTGTTAACAGCAGTTGTTCCAGTTTACTTGAAGAAGAGTAGAGCACAGATTAAACATTTGTGTGATAAAATTCTTTGTTCTCAAAGAGAGCTGTTGTATAGTTATTGTGAGTTATATTTTTTTGACAACTTCTTTACTTATGCATTAGCTTTTTTCATTTACAGAGTTGGCTGGGCAACTCTATACTCTTCGACCGCAAACCAACATTATTTTTTATAACTGTCCCATTGAGTTCAGCCTTCATCTTTCATAATTACCTTTCTTGTTTTATAGTTGATTGATAAAGGACAGTCTTATTGGATAGACACATGTGTCGTTACCACATCAGTTCTTTAGCACCTCAGTCTAAGTTTTGTAAAAGTCTTCTGTGGGGGGGGGACGTCTAGATAAAGAGTTCGGTGTCTGTGTAAAGGACTCTTGCTTTGGGTACAGTGGTTTAAAGTATCGTACAGAAATTCTTACATCAAATAATTTGACAATCTCTAATACAGTTAAAGCGATAAACATGCTTGTCAATTAACATCCTTTTTCTTCATCAATATGCCACCAGGTTGTCGTTTAAATCTTCTAAGTCTTGCTAGTTAGGTTTAGAGGCAACTTAATTGCTTGTTTTCTTTGTAACTAATTTAACATCTTTACGATTGTTGTACGTTCTCCTGGTTTTACAAACAACTGTTGTTCATCAGTTTTACGAAGTCTTTTTCTGAAGCATCAGTGGCTTGGGTTCTAAGATCAGTATTCTTCTTGGAAGTATTGTCTCATAAAGGGCTCTTGGTCAAGTAATTATTCTACGAACTGCAGTCAGTTTCAGACAATGTCTTAGGTAAAACTGTTATCAGGTCGGTAATGGCACTCTATTTAGTTTTATGTCTAAGATTAGGCACAAGTTTAAGGCGGCTCCGATGGGCTCATCTTTAATCTTTCTGCGGCTAGGGGGTAATGTTTGTGGAGATCGTGTAATTCGTTAGGATTCTAGTCTACTTTCCAAGATTAGTCCTGCCTGGATTATCAGGCGTAAGCTGTGACAAACATACTAACACAGTGGTAACATCATGAGGGCCCTTATATCATTTAAAAAGTTTTCAGTGGAAGCGGTTGGCTCATGGCCCATCCTACAGATTGTTGGCGTCTAAGTACATTAGATAGTTTGGATGGTTTAGTGGGATCATATCGTCTAAAACATTTGTTGTTAGCTTTGTTAGTAAGGATGTGAGGCCATGCTAATACCTCCCTCAACCCGTCTTCTACCATCTGGAGTGTAGTAGACAGATTAAGTCAATTGGATGTTTGTTGACTTAAGAAGGCGTCCCAAGAAATGACCTGGGGCCCGTGAGTATGTGATGGAGTCTAAGTTGTAATGATTCATGCATTGTAGATCTGTAATGCTGAAAGACGTCTGCCGATAAACACACGTCAGCCAATAATTATTGATCGTTGAATAATTCGCCCATTGTTTCACAGTGTAATTACTGTCCAGGCTGCTTTATGAGCGTATTCATATTCAGAGTCAGTTAAGTCTTTGCCTCTAAGACTAGAAAAGAAAGCACCTTTAGGGAGGAGTGAGGTCTTCATCAACTGTCCCACGAGTTCATGTATTCATAGGGGTAACACCTTTAGCAACCAAGGACAGATCAAAATATTGTTTAGTGATTGGAAGTTTGTAGAGATCCTGCTAATTATCTAAACTAGCCAATATGTTGGCGAGTCATAAAATGGATAAACAGTAAGAGTAAAAGTATGTACTTTTCTGAAGACTGTGCAATGCAGGAACCCTCTTATATTCAGAAGTCACTGCTTGCATGATGAATGAGAATCGTAACTCGTAAGTTATGAAAGAAGATAGGCATTTCCATGTCTTAGGGTAAACCCTTTAATTGAAGATTACAATTGTTGTGCGCAGCCCCTCTGAACTTTCCATTTAAGTGATCGTGGTCTCTCACTGTCACGTCTTTACTGTTAGGTGTTAGCTCAAAGCCGCAATCCAACAGTGAGTGGCTGAGTCAAAAACGTTCTTGGTCTTCAGGAGCCATAACAATGTCTGAAAGATTTATTTGGGGTGGGTAGTAATTCAAAGTTGTTTCATCTGCTCTAAAAATCTACTGCTGCATTGGGACCTCTGAAAATCTCTGGGTGTTGTGGCCCCATCTGACCTAACAACAATAAACGCATAAGAACAGATCTGTTGGGGGGTTTTAATAAGGTTGTTTTTGTTCTTGTTGGGGCCGTAGTACTGCGGCAAGAGCGATTCAAAGTCAGCATGGGAATCGATGGGCTCATCTGCATTTGCGTACATTCTTAAAACAACTTTAGACCCTGGTTTAGGTGTGAGGAGTTTAGTTTAAATAGTCTACAAAACATTTACAATGTTTCTTATGACTGGCAGCTGCTTCTATGTGGGTTTCTGACCAAACACCTTTACAAAGTCCTTTTTTAGATTTATGCTTGATGTATATTCTAACAGTCTGCTTTTTGTTCAAATTAATACATAATGACTCTTTGTATTTATCTGCAAACAGTATCAGTCTACAGATTCTTAAGCGGTTCGCCAAAAGTAGGGGCTTTGGAGAAATCCTTAGAGGCACTAGATTGTCTACTACAGACCATGGGGATCGTTTATGGTGATTGGTTTTTTTTGGGCTCTTCAAACTGAGAATACTTTCTATACTCACTGGAAAGGTTATGTTATCAAAGTTCAGTTCATGTCTATATTGTTCATTAATTAAAACTCTGTTTGCATGATTTTTGACAGGATGAAAAATGCGCAAAAACACCAAAACAAAAAACATGTTGTCAGAATATGATGTTTAAGACTGCTCGTTTTAACTCTAACTCTTTTGGAAGAGGAAGGTAAGAATTGCCAACTATGGATAGAACTTTGTTTGCCTCAATCTAATTTGAAGTACTGTCCCTTCAGACCAGCCAGAACCCCTTTAAACTTAGCCTCCTCACTAGCATGGTTAAACTGGGTAACTGTAGTCAGCCCAGTCAGAATTAAGGTAGCGATAGTTAATAATTTCTTTCTGTTTAGTTGAAACCCAGATTTTGCATGTTACTATCATCAGGCGTTATATAATCGATCAGAACAGCCAACAGCACTTTTACTGGCGGCTCCATCTGAAGAAACTCTGGGATTTTACTGATAGCATGTGTCACGCTTTCCTGAACGTTTGTAGGGTTAATAATATCCATGTCTACTTCACTAACGTTTTGGCTTAATTGTTTGTCACTACCAAATATTTCTTCCATCGTATATAGTTTTCCACCTTGGATTTACTTGCGGTCGTCATTTTTAAAGCCAAATATTTAGTAAATTAAAAAAAAATAAATTTTTTTAAATAAAAGTAAGTAAAAACACGCTTTTATTCTTCGCTCAAGCGTTGCAACACTTAAAGATACGTTAACCTTACAAAAAACCCCTGCTAATATTTTAGCTTTTTCTGATTCACTACAGTCAATGTTCATCACTTTAATTGCTTCGTTAAATAGTTCATTTATGATCTTTTATTATATTGTTTACATCATTCTCAAAACCAAATTCACTAAAATCAATGTTTAGTACTTTCATTGTTTCGTCAAATAGTTCATTAAAATTTCTTTATATCAGATTCACTGAGTTCGACAGCCATTTTTAAATCTAAAATAATAAAAAAATAATTGTAAATTCAGCTATTATTCATAGTCTTTTCTAATCGTAAAAACCTGTTCTTCATTAAAGTGAATAGCTACTCCTTCAGGGCTGGTAGAAACAGTCAGATTAACATCTTCGGGGGCCATATTATAAACTAAAAAGGGCAACAACTTTCAACTGGTTGGGGCCAAGAATCTGGTATTTACTGATGGCTTCCCTACACTTTCTCGATATCTATGCGTTCAAAAAGATCAGTAATTAATTCTTCAAACCTGCTTTTTAAAAACTGATCTTTATCAGCCTCCTGCTCCCAATCCAACTCGTAAAGTATATTAATAAGCTCTGTAGCTATTTCAGGCTTCATTTTTAAAACCAAATTAAAAACAAAAATTAAAAAAATTAAGTAATCAGTTTCTCTTGTTTTGCATAAGAATCAGAGGAAGTTATATGTGTGTGCGTATTTTTAATCAACTGGGTCAATTAATCACAGATCGTTTTGACCTAGTTTACTGCACTGTTTTGTGGGCCAAAACGTGATGGGTGGTGGGTGGGGTGTGCTGCGTGCGTAGGGGTGGGGGGGGGGGTTGGGGTGTGTGCGTAGGGGTGGGAGTGGGGTGGGGGGTTGGGGTGTGTGCGTAGGGGTGGGGGGGGGGGGTGGGGGTTGGGGTGGGGTGTGTGCAGGAGTTACCTCCCTTAGTATTATTTTCGGCCCTGTTTGAGGGCCTTTCTAGGACGCGGCGGTCTTGGACCCCGACACTTTCTGGTGTATTTTTAGCTCTGTTGCGGGCCTTTCTAGGACGCGGCGGTCTTGGGCCCTCGACACAGTTCTGGTGTATTTTTAGCTCTGTTGCGGGCCTTTCTAGGATTTGGCGGTCTTGGGCCTCTCGACACAGTTCTAGTGTTTTTTTAGCGCGGTGGTCTTGGGGCCCTGCTTCCTTGGCCAGTATTGATTTTTTCACAGCAGCCACCTAAAGACGGGCGTTTAATCACTCTGCCAGAACTCGCTAAAGCCAACATCACTTTGCATATATTTTTCAATGAGCTTTCTTTTCATACAAGCTGTGGATCGAAATTCCGAGCTTGTGGAATTTTGGATAGTGGTAAAAACAAAATGATCAATCCATCAGTTTTTACACAGCCTGGGTTCCATCAGAATTTCAGTTTTCAAATAATTCTCCCAGAACGCTTTTGGGTTAGATTTTTTTAAAACAGTTTTTTTTTCTTTCAAGCCAATGGCCTAAAGCAAAGATTGTCGAAGAGTTTACGATTTTCATCTTTGATCTCAGAACCACTTTCATTTAAAACGGGCGTAATTTCAGTCATGTTTTTCAGCTTCATAAAAGAACCTTCTTCAATCGGCTCATCATCAAGTTGCTCTACAAAACAATTACGTAAAAAATCATCCAGTTCACTTACGGGTCATTTCACGTTTTCCTTGCTTCGTTTCCAAAAGATTTAGACTCTCTTTTGGCCGGTTGGTTTGAGCAAGGCTCGCCACGTTTAATTTTTAAAGTTTACAAAATCATTTCCCGATTTTACTTTTGTATTTCAATATTATTCCTTTTTGATCATCCGAATACAGCAAATGTTCAGTTTGGCTTTCTTGAGAACTAACATCCATTGCAGTCTCTTGTGAAGACGGCCCAGCTTCCAGGCTCGACTCTGCCATATTTGTTCAGTAAAGGTAACAGCCTAACACACGTCTTCATCGAAGCAGCCCACTGAATAATGAGGGAGTGGGGCGTCCCGTAGAAATGACGTCATACCCCCTTTCAATTGGTTAAAACGTGCACACGTGACAGCTCAGCCCATCACGTGATGTTTAAAATAATACAGTATTGACTGCAGACCTCATGTGCCGCAATGGGGGCAGTCCGTTGTCGTAAACAGTACGCCCAATTTATCGATTTTGCGGGTCGATGAAAAAAAGCGGTCGCACATGCTGCTGTCGCATTGCGACAATACATGCCAATTTTGATTGGGGCCAGTCTGGGTAGACTGTCAAGCCATATAAATTTTTAAAATGTTTAGTTGACTTTATGCCATAGAGAGAATGTAAATATACGGGTTCACGATCACCCTATCTTATCTTGCACGTAAGCCCCCTTTTTTAATGTACTGATTACTGATTTTTGCAGTTTTTGCGTGTTAATTTTTTTAGAAAAACAGGTGTTAATTTTTGGGAAAAAGTAGCATGAGAAGGGCGTGATTTGTATGTGAAAAGGGGGTTTTCGTGCAAAATAAGATGGGTGGGCTTGAACACCCCATATTTAACCCTTTTCCTCCTC
The DNA here is from genome assembly GCA_018398815.1 of Conus ventricosus. Taxonomy (NCBI): domain Eukaryota; kingdom Metazoa; phylum Mollusca; class Gastropoda; order Neogastropoda; family Conidae; genus Conus; species Conus ventricosus. The sequence goes on along the minus strand of CM031619.1, from coordinate 36,012,805 downwards.
TCTTCTCTTTTTCTCTCTCTCTCTTATATATATATATATAATATATATATATATATACATGCTCTGCATGAGTGTGTGTGGCCCCAGAGGAAAGGGTATGTGAGTGTCGACAGTACTCTTGAAGTATACGTACCGTGCACATTTGTGAAGACAAAGTACATATTGTACATAACCAATCTCTCTCTCTCTTCTCTCTCTTTTCTCTCTCTCTCCCCTCTCTCTTCTCCCTCTCTCTCTCTGTACTATGCAAGAGTATAGACAATTAAGGTAAAAAACAGGAATAAGTGTAATTATAATTTTAACAGATATGAATTAAAAATGTTTTTTAAAAGGTGCGCGGAGGGAGGGGTCATGGAGGAAGCAACTGCGGTGACCGGTTTTTAAAACCATATGGGAATAAACATGGCCACCTGGGGGGGGGGGGGGGGGTAGTCTAGGGAAAATGAATGGTTTAAATTAAATGAGCATGGAAATGAGCATATTTTTCAAAAATCAACTGTATAAGGAAACATGTTTGGAGAGGAAGGTTAGAATAAGTAAAATACATACACATGCAAAACTACTAAATTTTAAAACAAAGAAACATAGATAAACAATTGACCATGAAGTGATGAAATATACAAATAAAGATACACTAGGAAATGGTAACATGTAAATGAACTTAGCTCAGTAGGTCATCATGCTAATCAGCATGTAGCCGCGTGACACACTGTAGCACACACACAGTCCGTTCGCGAGCTAGCGCATTCCTTCATTCTCTCTCGCTCTCCGCTTACAGTGGGGGGGGGGGGGGGGGGGTTGGAGCGTGAGGCGGACGGGGCGCAGGGACGGGGTGGAGGCTGGATCGTCTGCTAAGTAATGGCTGCCATATATCTATTATAGGAGTATGGTTTTGAGCTTTTTTATTAATGTTAGCTATTATTGCATTTTGATTATTTTCCCACGGTTGCTTCGAATTATTAAAGTTTGAATTTTAGGAGTCTACCTTTAAGAGACTCCTCTGGCCAACAGCCAATTGAGGCACATGTTAAGAGTTAAGTGTCAACAAAGCAAGACCCACGGTACAGGTTTCGACAGGTCCAAGGTGAAGTAATAGGGAAAACAACAATTAAAGTGAAAATAATTGATGGAAAGTACTAACCTGATTCAGGGAAAGCGGCAAGGTTTTAGTAAGTTATCCTTTGGGGCTGCTAAATCCAACGAATATAAAAAAACACAAGTTCAGCCCCCACACGAACAGGACCACAGAAGAACACACACTGAGTGGTCAAAGGTTAGCATGGCAGCTATCGTTATTCAGACCCCAAAATTCGGGGTTTTCCTTTTCTTTGCACGGAGGAGGTGATTAATTTTTGGGGCATGCGTAAACGTAATAAACAAAGATGCTTAAAATAGTACGGCTTTCCGGAGAATTATACGACCCGGTGTAGTAAGTTTTCCACTTTATACATGAAAATACGACGGGGAAATTTAAATAGATAACATGTGTTCTGAATGCTACTTTCAACAGTATTCATTCATTTAGTTCTAAAATAATAATATTATACTTATTTATGTTCATAAGAAAAACGTACTAAGAAATATTTATGTATAATTAAGATAGAACTCGCATGTACATTTCTGTCATGGAAGAATGTTCTGATACAGTCATGGTAAATTTTGTTCTAACTATTTTAAAATTGTTTTTGTTTTTTTTCTTGTTGCGTACTCATGTGAATAGGCTGATGGCCTCCATTAAAGTCACGAGTCAAAGAGTCACGAGTTTTCTTCTCTCTCTCTCTTTTCTCTCTCCTCCCCTCTCTCTCTTCTCTCTCTCTCTCTCTCTCTCTTCTAGATTTTCCCCTTCTCATTTGTACACTCCTACTTCCCCCCCCCCCCCCCCCCCTGCAATCCATTTCTTCTCTGGTTTCTATTTGTGTTTTTCTCTGACTTTCATAACTTTCTGTGATTAGTCGTAGTTTCCCCTGACTTTTTTTATGGATGGCGTGATGTAAGAAAGCAGATTTATTGCTTATTCAATATTCCATCTGAAAATAAAATTTTGACTTTGACTTTGTCTTTGACTTTGACTTTGACACACACACACACACACACACACACACCACACACACACACACACACACACACCACACACACCACACACACAACACACACACACACACACCCCTCACTCACTTCGCTTAAAACAATATCAAATCAAAATTGCTTTTTTTTCTTTCTTCGTCTGTTTTCAACACTATTGATTAAAGTTAAACGACAGTACAACACAACCAAACACATCTGGGTTTTTTTTTTTTTGGTTTTTTTCCAAAGTCTTCTAACTCTTCCGGAGTATTTGTAAATGTGCAGTTAGCTGCAAAATAGGGTCATTACAATTTCAAACCCCTCTAATGTCTTTTTTTCAACCAAATATATTCAGGTGTTCTCCGAAACGGAAGTACCAGACAACGTCAATTCTGGGGTAAGCGTTGACAGAAAATCCGTGCCAAATTTGATACAAGTGATAAATTTCCAAAAAGTATGGGAATACTTTCCTTGTTGGGACTGCCAAAAGAACAACTTATATTGGTTTGATTAAAATTCATAACACATTTACGCTGCTGCTTAAGATACTGTATACTATACAAACTTGAGGCCACTTTAACCACACCTCTCATTTTTTGTATTTTGACTAACAATGACTTTCCCCTGTTTCGCTTCGGCAAGTATCCTGTCCCAGTTCTGGCAACAGTTAGTTTCTATATAGTGTTTTGTAAAAAAAGTCGTAAAATTGTCTAGCACCTTTTGGAACAGAGGGAAACAGAAGTAGACTTTATTCAGTATATGCCCTGGCCCCTCCTGAAGGGGGCTTTAAAACATGACAATACAATATTCAATGAACAGTGAATAAATTTGACAATTATATACCATGACGTGACACTTCAGCATTAATCCATCCTGACTGGGTAATCTAAGAATAATTTAACTGAGTAGTACAGTGCGTCTTTGAAATGCTTTGTTACAATATGCAAATGTTCTTTAATATGATTTCATTTTTGATTTGCCATGAGCAATACAACTTTAAACAAACATGGGCTTTTTTAGATTTTTTTTTGTTTTTGTTTTTGTTTTTGAGGGGGGGGGGGTAAAATCATTTCGTAAATCTTGAAGAGGCAGGAAACACAGCAAAAAATGTTTTCATTCTCTTTGGCATTCTTTCACAAGAGACACATAGCATCTTCATCACATTAGTATACTGATTCTTTTTGTGCAAATATATCGACTATTCCAAACCTCATTTTGCCCTTAGTTCTTCAAATTTCCTATCATTTTCCAGCAAAAGATACGCTTCACAATTCCTTTGGGGATTTAAATGTTTTATAAAAAGCATACCTGTTACTATTTTGAATGTGTTCCTCTCATTTTTGCCATCGGTTATCAATCAATCTTTGACTAGCTCTAATAAAAAGATATGGACATTTTCCACCCATGATTGACCCAGACAAACCGAACCCGTTTTTATACAAAAAATCTCAATGACAGACGCCCAACATTTGTGACCTTTTAATTCTTAAAATAAGCAACATTTTATACGCCATATATGGTAATCCTTTTCATCCATATGCAGAATTTTCAACCAGTAACTAATTACATCACCAATAGGAGTTAATGGACATAGGATATTGACCTGTATCCCCCCATAGGCTGCCTCCCAAACAAACAGTTGAACGTTTTCTATTTCAGCAACAGCTTTATCCATACCACATAACTCTGCACCATACTGTGCAATTGGTAAGACTTGCGCATAAAAAAGTTTAAGTATAACAACCAACGAATTGTTATCAAGCATATACAATTTTCTCAATATACATAGTACTGGATGTTTTTGCTCTGCTCGCAAGGTCCTGACAGGCAGGTGAAAAACTAAGACTTGTAGTGAAATAGATACCAAGGTATTTGTAACAATTCACAACACCCATTGCCACGCCATTTAAAAACCATCTCTCCCTTGCGGTTAGATATCCAACTTTTCGAAAAACAATGATGTGGCCCTTTTCCATATTTATCTTAAGTTGAAGCCCTGCACCTGTACTATGGAGGTTATTTTGGGCTATGAAAAGAAAAAGGATGTAGACAATCAACAAGAGTTTCAACAAGACAAACTACGTCACACGATGTTATATAAGAGAGAAAGTTATGATCACCAATCTTCGGCAACAAACCATTGACATTCCAATGTAAAAATGACAAACGATTTCCATCCACACACGTTGTTCCTTTCTCGCTCTCGTACGCATGCACTCTTCCCTGCTGTGTACAGTTCTCACTACCACTCTCAAAATACATATCAACACTACTGGTGGAAGGCAACGTGTTCACATTATCCTCGTGCACGCCATAGGGAGCTGACATAGCTTCAGTGTCATCTTCTGTCACAAGCTCACGAGGAACAACGCCACTTGCACGTGAATACATTCTGTCACAACTAGAGGAAGACGGTGATATTACTTTTTTTGTTCCCTCTGTGTTATGTACAACTTTAGTTACAAAATGCCTTCTATGACATAACAATGTATACAATTCTTTGTGTATGCTAGGCCGACCGTATTCATATTTATTGGTTTTAGGTTTTGTTGATGATCCAACACAAATTTCTTCCCCTCTATAATCAGATGGTCAAAAACCATTGCCGCCTTCTTATTTTCTATTCTGGCTGTCTTTAGATGAAGAACAAGTTTCCGTTGAATCTCCCTAACCAGCGCGGAGAAATCTTCCCTAATGAATATGTTGCTGTCCCGAAGGTTACTTCTCCTACTAAGAATTCTTTCCTTGTCTTTAAAAAAAAAAAAAAAAAAACACTGGCCAATAATAGGGGAATATTTATTTTCGTTGAGTGTGTGAAGTCGGTCAAAGCCAATATCTTGTGTCAGGTCCAGTGTATCCGTCAGTAGATCTCTAATTACACCTTCACATTGCTCTTTAGTTTCATTTTCCTGTATGGGGTTGCCATAAAAGATAATATTGTTTCTTTTGGACCGTCCCTATAAGTCTTCAGCCTTCATTTCTAAGTTCTCTACCTTTTCCCATAGTCTTTTGTTTTGTTCTTTTAGAGTTTGATTTTCACAGAACATGGGTTTCTTCTTCAACACTCGTCGATTCATGAAATGTATGAAGACCGGCAGAAATTCTCCACACACTGACTGAAACCTTAAAGCAGCTTCTGGAATGATGACGACCAGGTACTCTCCAGTTGATGTAGGGGCTCAGATCAGAGAAACTTCATTTAATTGTCGCAGCTCCTGTCAGTGTCAGCACTTTGCCAGCCTGAAGTGATCCCTCCTTTGGAACAGAGGAAATCATATGAGAAGCTTTACCAGTCTTATGTGGAAGGATGGCTCCACAAGTGAGCCGCAATCCGTTTCCACGAATGTAATCTTTTGCGGGATTGACTATTCGCAAATACATGATAACATTTGTTTAGAAGTCATAGTTGAACAAGAAAGTGTTGAATGAAAAAAAATCCATTTGCATTCAATGAGACCTTAATTTGATAACCATTCTTCTCAGTTCACTCTCAGTAGAAAGGTACCTTTTCTGCTATCATAATATTAGCATTACAAAACAATGATTCAGCTATCCTTTTATTACTGGCTTCAACCATAAAGATATCCCCTTTTTCTTCATGTTCTTTAGAAACAAATCCATAGGTATGTTTAGTTTCGTTAAAGTCTGTCTTTGTGCCAACTTCCCCCAAAGGTACCAGTCTAGTTTTCGGTACCTTCATTATAAGAGTCTTTATGTTTACTCAAATGCAGTTTTCTGATCCAAGTGATATTTAACGCATTCATGTATCTACGTGGATTAGGAATCCGTATACCGCCCAGATCTATTTTTTAATGACATTTTTCTGCTGATTTGATCATGGTGTTTGTTTTTTTTTTTTGTTCCATACAAAATTGAAAAAGAAAGTCTCTGTTTGTATGGTGTTCACGATGTTTTCAGATGGATTAGGCACAAAATATTATTTTTGACAAGATCAAAAATCTTAGAACTGCCAGTCGACTAGCTGTCTCTTCACCTACACTTTAAACGGTTTACGTATTTCTCCACATTTCTCTCCAAACTTGATCTTAGCATAGAGTTTTCATTCATTTGTAAACCATACGTAAAGTATTCCGAAGTATTTTGTATTCTACGAACCAAATAAGTCATATATCTCGCATATGGGTTCTTTTTGCTTCCAACCCAAATTGCACTGTATTTTGTTGTATGTAAAATGAACCTTGATACCTTTTTATAGACTTCCATTGTTCTAATTGCTTTTTGAAACGACCGACTGTCGCCCTTCTGTAACAGTCCCGCATCACATGACAAATGTTGTTTTCTACCCCACCCAGTCTTATATTTTTATTCTTTTATTTTGCCTGATCATTGTAGCCAGTATTTCATCAAACTAACAAATATGAACATCAAAATTGATTCCCTTGTCTGCAATTTCTCTGTACTTGAAACCATGGTTTCAATTTGATACTTCAAGTTATTGTAAGTTGATGTTTTTTTTAATAAAAGCTTGTATGCATCGACAGTAATCAAGGCCAGCACAAATGCCTCAACCAATTTGATATAAAAGGCCAAATAATTTCATAGAATGCCTTTTCAAAATCTAAACAAATTAACAGTCCTGTTTTAACTTATCTTAATAACAAAGCAAATCACATATAAAACTTATATTATTCCATACATGTCGATTTTGAATAAACTCTGTCTGATCCACATCGATTTTAGATGGTGAAACAATTTTCAGTCGATTAGCTGTACAGGCTAATCCTCTCTTATTGACAACATATATAGACGAAAAGAGTGATTAATTGTAAAGAGATTTACGTGCTTGTCCCGTTTTGAATACAAAATAACTCCCTCTTGAAGTGCAGCTGGCAGTTCCCTTTTTTGGAAGCCTTCGTTGAGTGATCTTACTACTAATGCTCCATGACGCCAAAATAATTTGTTTTAAAGTCTACTTTAAAGCCACCACTTCCTGGGTTCTTATATTGCTCATATGTTTTGATGCACGACTTGCTTCCTCTATTGAAATTTCACTTCCAAATTATCCTTTTTTCTGCTTAGATACACCCAGCATATCATTAGTAAGATCTAAAATCTCAACATTTCTACCTAATATGGAGTCCAACAAAAAATTATTGACAATTTTGGCTATTTCTTCCTAGTCTGTGACTATTGTTCCTGCTTTATTCACGATCAAACTCTGCTTAGTAATATCATTTCTCCTTTCGAGGGAGCAAAAGTAAAAAGTAATTTTCCCCTTCAGTGATCTATCTTGTTCATAAATGGAGTAAGACTCCCTCTATCTTTTTTTTCCAAAGTGAAAATATATTGGCTTTCTTGCTCTCCAAGTTAAAATTTTCTCTGTTTGCTGGGAAGAAGAAAAAGAAACACCCGAAGGTGCTGGGGAGGACCCAGAGAAGCACTGTCTTCACCCGCCTTTAGAGCAGTCCTGTACCACCCTTGGAGGCCTGCGCTGTGTTGACGATGGGTACAGGCACGCACAGGACACTCCATT
>CM031619.1:35992747-36000247 GCA_018398815.1 Conus ventricosus | reverse complement strand
CTCTATTGGAGGATGTCTCCCCCTTGGAAGCATTTATTTTATTTTTCCCCATTCACCCACTCAAGTACATACTGTTAGTTAGGCAGAATCATCTACCACTGCAGATATGAATGCGTATCTCCCCCTATTTCTTCAATCTAAGACATAAGAGCAAGCTTTGTTTATAATTCAATATTTCTTGCAGTCATTGCAACACCAAGCTGCTCTGTAAGTTGCTGGAACGGTGCTCGGTACTTATCCTTGGAATTTATTAGTTTGTTGTATTTTAGTCCCTTGCGGATTCATTCCAGGAACTGGCCCTCAGCACTTGTGTCTTAGAGGATATCTTTTTATATTTTCTACTTTTCACAAGAAAATGTAGCTTGTTTTGCTCTTTCATGATTTTCTTTTGCTTCTTAGATGGCACCTTTGGTTGGTTTTTTGAAAACTCAACAAACATACTACGGTATTGCACACCAGCCTTTTCTGGGATTGCATTTTTCTTAAAACTGAAAAGGCAGAGGAGTCAAATTACCACTTTCCGCGGTCACTGAGGAGAAACAACCAAGTTTCGAAATATCGGTATATGACCAGGAGTTATATGTTAGTGAGTTTCCCTCCCTATTGGAGGATGTCTCCCCCTTGGAGAATATAAACTTGCTGAAGGCTCATTTTGAGAAGCATTTATTTTATTTTTCCCCATTCACCCACTCAAGCACATACTGTTAGTTAGGCAGAATCATCTACCACTGCAGATATGAATGCGTATCTCCCCTATTTCTTCAATCTAAGACATAAGAGCAAGCTTTGTTTATAATTCAATATTTCTTGCAGTCATTGCAACACCAAGCTGCTCTGTAAGTTGCTGGAACGGTGCTCGGTACTTATCCTTGGAATTTATTAGTTATATATATATATATTATATTTGTTTACATTGCTTGTTTGCCTTTTACTTCAATTGTGTCTATATATATATATATATATATATATATATATATATATATAAATAACAGTTAAAATAGGATTTTAAAATCCTATTTTAAACTGTTATGTCGCTCCCTGTTTGGTTGAGCATTTTTAGAATTCTAAGTGGTCTTTTAACTCTAATGTTAATATATATAAATTCCACGGATAAGTACCGCACCATTCCAGCAACCTACAGAGCAGCTTGGTGTTGCAATGACTGCAAGAAATATTCAATTATAAACATAGCTTGCTCTTATGTCTTAGATTGAAGAAACAGGGGAGATAAGCATTCATATCTGCAGTGGCAGATAATTCTGCCTGACTAACAGTATGTGCTTGTGTGGGTGAATAGGGAAAAATAAAATTAATGCTTCTCAAAATGAGCCTTCAGAAAGCTTATAGTCTCCAAGGAGGAGACGATCTCCAATGGGGAGAAGACCCACTAACATAATATACTCCTGGTCAGATACCAATATTTCGAAACCTGATTGTTTCTCCTCAGTGACTGCGGAAAGTGGTAATTTGACTCCTCTGCTTTTTTAGTTTTAAGAAGAATGCTATCCCAGAAAAAGGTGGTGTGCAATACCGTAGTATGTTTTGTTGAGTTTTCAAAAACCAACTAAAGGTGCCACGTAAGAAGCAAAAGAAAATCATGAAAGAGTAAAAACAAGCTAAATTTGCTTGTGAAAAGCTGTAAATATAAAAAGATAACCTCTTAAGACACAAGTGCTGAGGGCTAGTTCCTGGAATGAATCCGAAATGTTGCAATGACTGCAAGAAATATTCAATTATAAACAAAGCTTGCTCTTATGTCTTAGATTGAAGAAATAGGGGGAAACAAGCATTCATATCTGCAGTGGTAGATAATTCTGCCTAACTAACAGTATGTGCTTAAGTGGGTGAATGGGGAAAAATAAAATAAATGCTTCTCAAAATGAGCCTTCAGCAAGCTTATAGTCTCCAAGAGGGAGACAGTCTCCAATGGGAGGAAACCCACTTACATATTACTCCTGGTCAGATACCGATATTTCGAAACCTGATTGTTTCTCCTCAGTGACCGCGGAAAGTGTAATTTGACTCCTCTGCCTTTTCAGTTTTAAGAAGAATGCTATCCCAGAAAAGGCTGGTGTGCAATAACCGTAGTATTTTTGTTGAGTTTTCAAAAAACCAACCAAAGGTGCCACCTAAGAAGCAAAAGAAAATCATGAAAGAGCAAAACAAGCTTCGTTTTCTTGTGAAAAGTAGAAAATCTAAAAAGATAACCTCCTAAGACACAAGTGCTGAGAGCCAGTTCTTGGAATGAATCCGCAAGGGACTAAAATACAATGAACTAATAAATTCCAAGGATAAGTACCGCACCATTCCAGCAACGTACAGAGCAGCTGGGTGTTGCAATGACTGCAAGAAATATTCAATTATAAACAAAGCTTGCTCTTATGTCTTAGATTGAAGAAATAGGGGGAAACAAGCATTCATATCTGCAGTGGTAGATAATTCTGCCTAACTAACAGTATGTGCTTGAGTGGGTGAATGGGGAAAAATAAAATAAATGCTTCTCAAAATGAGCCTTTAGCAAACTTATAGTCTCCAAGAGGGAGGCAGTCTCCAATGGGGAGGAAACCCACTAACATATTACTCCTGGTCAGATACTGATATTTCGAAACCTGATTTTTTCTCCTCAGTGACCGTGGAAAGTGGTAATTTGACTCCTCTGCCTTTTCGGTTTTTAAAAAGAATGCTATCCCAGAAAAAGGTGGTGTGCAATACCGTAGTATGTTTGTTGAGTTTTCAAAAAACCAACCAAAGGTGCCACCTAAGATATATATATATGGGATATGAATTGTTGAAAATGACAGAATAAGTAGAAAGGAAGTGAGGTTTACCATCTATATGAAACGTGACTTAACAATTAACAGAAGATTAGTATAACAACAATTGAATCCAACAATAAATTAACTATTCAAGGAAAAGACCAATAGGACTAAGGTGTAAAACTTCTGAAAAACATTTAAGAAAATGGAAGTCATTTAACACTTCCTGAACAGTTTAATGGTATTTGACGAGTCAGTAAATCCCCTGCAGTTTTCGTCATTAATTCTTTGATACTAGGACAGTGTAAAATCAGATGCTAATGGAAATTTGATTTCCACATACACATTTAATATCTTTAGAAAATTTTGTTTTAAAAGCATTTAAACGAATTTTGAACATCAGAGAACTAATATGTCTTGAACTTGTATCAGATATGTGATTTAAAATTATTTGGAATTTATTGTGCTGACGCTTTTTATACAATTGTGTGAATATTGCTTATCTGATGTCTTCAGCATGTTATCAAACTTATCTTTCGCTAGTTTTTCAATGTGATTATAATACTCGTGCAGATCTAGATTTATGTTAATTAATTTGCCAAACTGGGCACACTACACCCCCAAGGCATCAATATCCAACAATAACCAAACACACATACCCACCACTTCCACATCAGTTGGCAATATCCCCTACCAACACACACACATACACACACACATACATACACCACCTCCACATCCCCTTCACTCACTTCATTACAGTAGTTCCAGCCACCCTCCATCTATTTAATCTTAATTTTGTTTTATCCTTCCCCTTAAATCCCCCCCCCCCCCCCCCCCCCACTTTACTTTTTTTTATTTTTGTTTTTAATCCACCCTCCTTCATCTTTCACTTTCCACCACACCCATGTTCTATACCAATCAACTACATACCCTCTGATCTACCCCGTACTCCTCCCCCCCCTCCACCACCCACTCTCCCCCCCCCCCCCCCCCCTGCTCTTTCCCTTCACCCCCGCATCACCTGCATCCCAACCCAAGTACATGATTACACCGGTCCACCACTGCAACAACAACCCACTATATATTCCACAAAATCACACACACACCCACACCACACTAACTTGCAACACACACACACACACACACACACACACACACACACACACCACACACACACACACACACACACACACACACACACACACACACATTTTTCCCCCTTCCCCACTGACCACTTCTTTTCCTTCGTCCCCATTGTACCTTGTATCTCATGATCACCCCTCGACATACAGGTATGCACATGTGGTTGTTGGTGTGTGTGTGTGTGTGTGTGTGTGTGTGTGTGTGTGTGTGTGTGTGTGTGTGTGTGTGTGTGTGTGTGTGTGTGTGTGTGTGTGTGTGTGTGTGTGTGTGTGTGTGTGCGTGTTCCCAATATATGACCACCATCATCATTACATTATTACCACCACTCATAAGATACCCTATGTATAACCCCCCCTTTTTTTCTTTCTTTTTTTCCCCTCAGTTCCCCCCCCCCCCCCCCCTTTTTTTTCCCTTACCATTATTATCAATCCACCATTACCACAACCATCACAAACATATCACACCATCCCAATAAACTAGACACACAACCCTATCATATCACACACACACACCTCCCCCTACGCAACCCCCCCCCCCCCCCCCCTCTTTTTCTTCTCCCATAATCCCCGTCATTTCCGCCTACCAGCTATTCTCCCCTCCACATGGACAACAACGGATGAGTCATTTTTCGTTCTTTTTCTCGTTTTTCGTTCTTTGTTTGTACTGTCCCCAATGTTAAATGTGATTTATTTTTTCGCCTGAAGAAGACCCAAGTGGTTGAAATGCATCGTGTCTTGTCATGTGCTTTGTTTGTCAGTGTCATTGGCGGTAAGAAACCAACTCTATTTCTAAATTATGTTAATTAGAATTTCCCCTTCAGTATTACGTCCTACATTTTTAGCTGCTCTGTCAACCAGTTCATTGGCATATATTCCGCAATGGGAAGGAACCCAGTAAAAAGTCACACTAATGTCTTTAAATGCCAATTTATGAATTACATGTCTGATTTCTAATATCATTTCAAGACGTGTGTGTGTGTGTGTGTGTGTGTGTGTGTGTGTGTGTGTGTGTGTGTGTGTGTTTGAGTGTGTACGTGTATATGTGCGTCTTTTTTTTTTCATCTCTTAATCTCAATTTTATCTTTTAAATAGCAGAAACACTGACGTCATAGCTATGACAACTATCGGAAATGAAATGAGGTAGGGAACAGTAAACGATAAACAGTAAACAAGTGGGGTATGTTTTGCTCCCATAAGGAAACCTAACAGAGTAACTTTTATTCAAGACTGGCACAGCCTTTTAAACTTGAATAAAGTCAGACAAAATACATAGACGAACAATCTAATAGTGGGGGAAAAACAAGCGCAGGCCAACAACTGAACTGTCTGGCAAAGATTTGGACTTGAGGGGAGAGGAGAGGGAGTTTGAAGATGGAGAAACTGGGAAAATGAAATTTAAAAAAAAAATGTTACAGATATGAAAACTCTTCACTAGCTGCATAAGGGAACCATCGCAATCCCTTTTGAAGGCAGATATATTTGTATTGCCTGCTCCGAGGCCTTTCGCCCGCTGGATCGGAACTCATCAGGGAGACACGGCTGGTTGTGTCTGCGCTCCCGGCGTCAAATAGAGACACACCACAGTCCATAATACTGTGGTGTTCTCACCACCATGGGTGCAAAAAAGAATCCAATAGCACCCCCAGAGCAGCCAGCGAAGAGTAGTAAATGCAACCAAACGAAAGTGTGGGGAGGAAAAAAAGTTGTTGTAAAACTAAAGACATTATGCAAATAATATAAAATGTAGGGGACAGTCTTTGAGCGTACGCCTGAGGATCCACCCAAAGATGCAAGGGATCAAAAGACAAACACACAATGGACAGAACAAATACCCTCAATTTAATCAAAGCAAAAATCGGAAATGAAATGAGGTAGGGAACAGTAAACGATAAACAGTAAACAAGTGGGGTATGTTTTGCTCCCATAAGGAAACCTAACAGAGTAACTTTTATTCAAGACTGGCACAGCCTTTTAAACTTGAATAAAGTCAGACAAAATACATAGACGAACAATCTAATAGTGGGGGAAAAACAAGCGCAGGCCAACAACTGAACTGTCTGGCAAAGATTTGGACTTGAGGGGAGAGGAGAGGGAGTTGAAGATGGAGAAACTGGGAAAATGAAATTTAAAAAAAAAAAATGTTACAGATATGAAAACTCTTCACTAGCTGCATAAGGGAACCATCGCAATCCCTTTGAAGGCAGATATATTTGTATTGCCTGCTCCGAGGCCTTTCGCCCGCTGGATCGGAACTCATCAGGGAGACACGGCTGGTTGTGTCTGCGCTCCCGGCGTCAAATAGAGACACACCACAGTCCATAATACTGTGGTGTTCTCACCACCATGGGTGCAAAAAAGAATCCAATAGCACCCCCAGAGCAGCCAGCGAAGAGTAGTAAATGCAACCAAACGAAAGTGTGGGGAGGAAAAAAAGTTGTTGTAAAACTAAAGACATTATGCAAATAATATAAAATTGGGACTGTTCCTTTGAGCTACGCTGAGGATCCCAAGTGCAAGGAGATTCAAAATCCAAACACACGATCTGCAGAACCCACTACCCTCAATTATCAAAGTCAAATCGACATGAAATGAGTGTTGGACGTATACCACAACATAAACAAGTTGGGTATGTTTTTGCTCCATAAGGAACCTAATCAAGTAACTTTTATCAAAGGCTGGCCAGCTTATAAAATTAATTAAGTCAGTTTCAAATACATAGACGAACAATTACACTGTTGGGGAAACTAAGCGAGTCCACAACTAACTTGTTCTGCAAAATTTGGACTTGTTGGACGGCGGGTGGATTTTTGATCTCTTGCACTGGGAATGAATTTACAGAAAAAAAAATGTTACATGTATAATAATTTCACTACTGCTAAGGGTTTACACACTTCGCACCTCCCTTCCAAGCACTTTTTTGTTTGCATGCTCAGCCTTTCGCCCTGGATCGAACTCATCGGGAGAACGTGCTTGGTTTGTCTTGCGCTCCCGCGTGCAATGAGACACACCACAGTCATAATACTGTGGTGTTCTCATTTGACCATGGGTGCAAAAAAATCCAATAGCACCCCCAGAGCATCCAGCGGAGTAAATGCACCAACGAAAGTGGGAGGAAAACAAAGTTATGTAAAACTAAAGCTTATCAAATATAATTGCGATGGTTCCCTTATGCAGCTAGTGAAGAGCTTTCATATCTGTAACATTTTTTTTTTTTTTTTTTTAAATTTCATTTTCCCAGTTTCTCCATCTTCAAACTCCCTCTCCTCTCCCCTCAAGTCCAAATCTTTGCCAGACAGTTCAGTTGTTGGCCTGCGCTTGTTTTTCCCCCACTATTAGATTGTTCGTCTATGTATTTTGTCTGACTTTATTCAAGTTTAAAAGGCTGTGACCTATCTTGAATACATAGTGACAACTCCCTTGTTTCGTTTGGAAAAACTACCCAATTGTTTACTTTTATCGTTACTTGTCCATACCACATTTCATCCGATTTTGCTTTGTTAAATTGAGGGTATTTTCTGTCCGTCTGTTGTTCGTCTTTTATCTCCCTTGCATCTTTGGGTGGATCCTCAGGCGTACGCTCAAAGTGTCCCTAATTTTAT
>CM031619.1:35952747-35987747 GCA_018398815.1 Conus ventricosus | reverse complement strand
GTATTTACGTTTTGATATATTTAATCCAGTTATGAGTAAAATGTGATGGGTATGATTTTATATGGTGTGTTCTTTTTTTCCGACGTGTTCATCCAAAAAGAGCTATTTCTTCACCAGTTGCAGTGCGTTCACTGTGTTGAGAAAAGATCTGGTGTTGGACAATCTTTCAAACTCAAAGAAAATTAGAACAGATAAAGAAAGCTTACTTAATGTGGTCACAATTTCAGCTGGACGCTATAAACATCCACAGGATTTGTTCATCCAGTCTTATGCAACACGAGTCGAAAATATGTTGTGTAGCAACTTAAAGTGAAGAGAATGTTTATCTTTATTCTTTAGTACAAACGTTATCTGATTTGAAACATTGTAAAATATCAAACATTCATTTTTCATTTCCAAACGTTCATTGCATTTTTTTTTCTCATCGATTTAGGTGTTAGCAAAGATTTCTCTGTTTGTTTAAGTAGAAAGAAACTCGTGGAGAGAGTGGCAGCAGAGAGTCCTCAGAAGAGAAGCCCCCTTCAAGCAAGTGTTTCGGCCCTTATCTCCTAACACTCTAGGGGGGTTGGGCCACACCCGGTTCATCACTCCGGATGTCCCTCTGCTGCTCCTTTTTTCCCCATCTTGGGACGAGCCATGGCTGGGATTCGAACCCATGACCTTCTGGACATGCTCATTTTCCACTTAATGACTCACACCCTAACCACTGAGCCACAGGAACACCTGATATTTGTAGGAAATTTAAGCCTTATGAAGTTCAATTTTGTTCCTTCTTGACCAGATCCAGCTTGAACACCTCTCTGCCGCTTCTGCCATTGCTTTCAGGGCTTTGGTTTTTCCCTCCCTGCAACTAAGAGCTGTTTCATGAGGCTGTATGCAGACGTTCCTACAAACCCCCTAGCTCCAGCTTCTGCAGTGAGGACTTTGACCTGATAGCCTTCTCTCCTCAGGCTGTTTGCCAGATCAGCATACTTTTCAGTCTTGTAGATTTGAGCTGCCTCCATTCTGTTCTCATATGGCACCGTGAGCTCGATCATGATCAGCTGTTTAGTTGACTGAGAGTGGACTACTATGTCTGGTCTCATGCCACTCTTGCTGATGATCTCTGGGTGACTCTTCCATTCTGGGAGGTCTGCAGTGCACTCCCAGTCATCTGCCCCGTCCAGCAGACTCTGCCTGCATGTTCCGAGCGGCACTGTTGTTCTTGGCCATGATTTGCTGCCTCCTGCCGTGAAGAATGTTACGGGTGCTTTTGGAGTCCTGATTTTCCCTTTTGTGGTGTTGGTACTAGCCCAGACTACTTGCACAATCTCTTTGAGCACTTGGTTGTGTCTCCATGTGTACCTTCCTTGAGCCAGGCTTCTTTACATGAGCTTAGGACATGCTCCACTGTTTGTTTTCCATGGCAGAGGGGGCATGCAGGATCGTCTGTTTTTCCCCACTTTACCAGGTTTGCATTTAATAATAATAATAATAATAATGAATACTTATATAGCGCCTATTCTCGGCTAGAGGCCAAGCTCTAAGCGCTTTACAATCAACACTCGTCTACACAACGGGCTGCCTACCTGGGTAGTGCCGACTGAAGAGCTGCCACCTGGCGCTTCATTCAGTCGTTTCCCGTGTCATCCAGTCAGTATCGTTCAATATCGATCACTCATTTTCCTTACTTCCTTCATTCTTTCCATTTCTCACGCAGGGTGCATGCTATGTGTAACGTGTCATCCATACCAACGGCCAAACTGGCCTACTCTTCCGAAAGTTGGTGATGGGATTTTGCGTGTGTGCAAGATGTTATGCATGCGTTCACACACGGAACCTCGGTTTTTAGTCTCATTCGAAGGACTGTAAGGGAAATGGAGTCAGAACCAATGTTAACTCCGAGGGAAAAATCCCCCTGTACCGAAACGCCCCGGCAGAGGTTCGAACCCGCAACCCCAGGATCACCAAGATTACGAGTCAGGCGCTCTACCAACTGAGCTATTCCGGCATTTGAGGGCAGAAGGTCATATACAGATCTGAGAATGAAGCTGATCCTGAGAGGACCATGTGCCAAATGTCATTCCAAGTGAGACTTCTTTGGAGTGCATTCTCCCACGTTGTCCATTGCCCTTGCTGGCTCTGCGGGACTGCTTTTTGGAGTCTTTTTTGGTCTTCTTCTTTTCTCATCTCCTGAATCATCATGTCTCTTTTGGCTTGTCCTTTGGCCTTTGACCACCATTCAGTTTTGGTCACCCCCAGTCCTTGTCTGTTGGTCTGTGTGTGTCCTGTTATTTCTCTGATCTTGAGACATTCTTTTGCAGAATCCATCGCCTCTTGAACTCTCCATTTTCTGCCTGTCTTCAGCTGGGGCTTGATTGCTTCTACCACCTTGTCTCCTGAGTCATCCAGCATGCTTTGAAGTCTGATCTTCCCTGCTTTGTATTCCTCCAGGATAGATTTCAGTGGTAGTTTCAGCTTTGCTTGGCGACAGTACAGCGCTATGTTAGTCAGACAGGGTGGGACACCAAGCCATTTCCTTGTGAACTTGTTGATTTTGGCTTCCATTGCCTCCACTATGCTGGTGCAGATGTCGAATATAATCAGAGGCCATAGAAGCTTTGGTATCAGCATGAACTGCAGACACCAGACCTTGTATTTGCCAGGGAGCCCACACTGGTCAATGGTCTCCAAGCCGTCTTCCGACATCTTTTTGGTTTCTTTTGCTCTTTGTGTGTCTTTCAGCGTATCATCATACCACTTTCCAAGACTCTTGATAGGCTCTTCTGTGACTGTTGGAATGGCCTGGTTGGCAACTTTGAAGACCGACCACAGATTCGGCAACTTTTCCTTTCATCAGTGAGAGACTCCGTGATTTCTTTGGCTTGAACTTCATTCTGGATGAGGCAACTATGCCGTCCAGTCTCTCCAGCACATGACGTGTCTCGTCTTCACTGGATGAAATCACTGTAGTGTCATCCACGAAGGCCTTGAAAGGGGGCATCTTGTATCCATCGCCAAGGTCTGTTTGCCTTGCGTTGCTTGTTGCTGCTTTCAAGATGAATTCCATTGCCAACACAAACAGTATTGGGGAAATTGCACAGCCCATTGCAATGCCCACCTCCAAGTTGATCCAATCTGTTGTGTACTCCTTGGTAGAGAACCGCATTGAGAAGCCATTGAAGTACTTCTTGAGCATGTCGCGGATGTTCTTTGGCACATGGTACATCTTAAGAGCCAACTGTATCATCTCACGGGGTACAGATCCATATGCGTTTGCCAGATCAAGCCACACTACGTCCAGGTCTCTCTTTTCTGCTTTTGCTCTTTGGATTGCGTCCCAGATCATTGTGGCGTGTTCTACACAGCCAAGGAAATGTTAAAAAGTTCCCATTCCGTGAATGTTTCTTTCATGATGCAGTACTGCTGAGGGTCACTGTTCATTTCGTCTCTGTATTTACGCGGTAAAGCACTGGCCAAGGCATTCTGTCTAGATAGGAGTCCAGGGTGTGAGCCGACTGCTTTTTCTGTCTGTTCCTAGGACATGATTTTCCGTTAATCCAGAGGTCTTAAATGCGATTTATATCTGCTTCAGCTTGTGTTATATTGACAGAGAGGAGAACCTTTGTGCGTAACGTTTGTACTGTTCCATAAAGGATCAGCATGGGGGTTTATTACTTTCTCAGTTAAGAGCTAGTTGTTACTGATACTAATACTTCCTTCGAAAAGTCCGAGTAAACCATCCCTGTACTTTATAGCTCTTTTTTGTATTATGTTTGTATCGTCTCTGTGATGTGTATATGTAAATGAAGGTATGCATGACTAGAAGCATCCAACATTGTTTGTATCTTCTTTCAGTAACTTGGGTGCTCATAGGGCTAAGACATTTTTGCTGGTGTTTCGTATTAATCTTTTTGGCCACCCTCTTCAATTGCTAAACTGAGGACACTTCTCTTTATTTTCGTGTTCTAACCCTTTTTTTGGAGTGGTTTTCTGCTTCAACGAGACTTTGAGATCTATATCACTGACCTGTGCTGGCAGTGGTTTGGTAAGAGCAAATCTTTATAAAAATGTAAATGTAAATTATGATAAAGGCAGAGTATTGGCTGGCATTATTTTTTCATTTAAACATGGGTTTCTGTGTATTCATGGCTTTATTGTTTTCATCATAACTTCTGTTTTAATAAGACATAAATGGTTTATTCGTTTTAGCATCTAGGCCTCAACAAATGCCTGAACAGTAATATGAGTTAGTCAAAGACATTTAAAGAAGGAAATAGAAAAGAAACAATCGTAGACTTTTACATTGCAAAAGAGGCAAACAACATAAACCAGCTCAGAACTGAGGACATACAAACTTATAAATTATACCTCGGGTATCCTACCATCATTTTATCAGTCATGTTCATGCCAGCATGTCTACTCGTTCACAGTTGCATCTGTACGTTTAAAAGCTAGGTAAAGAAATATCGCAAACTGGTTTACTAATTTTATTCTTGAAGACATTAACAATGTATATCTGAAAGCATTTGGCTCTCTATAGTATTTGAGTGGAATGAGATTATGTCGAAGGTCACTGAATAGCGGGCAACACAAACCAAAATGGATTTTGTCTTCTTGGTTATCATTACAGATGGGACAAATTAATTCTACATCTTTACAATTTTTGTATTGAAATGAGTGCGGTTTAATATTACTCACCCAAAACCTGAATTTAACAAGTGCTTGCTTTACAAGTCTGTTTGTGTCAACTGCAAATGTAGTTCCTGGGTGTGATTCGTTTGGATGATCTGTAAATGGTAAATCTTTCACTTGAACAAATGCGACTGTGCCAATACTGCCAGTAACAATCTGTCAGTCTTTGTCTAAAACAATTTATGAAATGGTCAACTGCGTCTTCACCTTGAATTTCCCACACTTGTCCAAATCCCAATTGAAACGAAACTAATCGAATGATGGTTACCCAGTTCTTTTTACCTTTCTCATCCAGATTTAGTAGCATCAGGTAGGCTTTGTAGGGGAGGCGATTTCATTCATCTGTGTCAGTGTGAACCAGTATTTAATTGATCTAGTGTGTGCATTCACATAAAATTGGAATCTACCAGTATCTCCATAAATCATCGCAATAGCAGTTCTTTCCGTGACACCTAGAGAGCGTTTAAATGCAAACAAGTGTACTTTTCCTATGTATTTTATACTTTCATCAAGACCCCAAATTTTTTATCCATGTAGAAGTACTGACTGCACTCTATTCAATAGACTTGATATCATAATTATGTGATAATGTCAATGTACCAGTAACCGCCTTTTCACCGTGTGCAGCTAGGTTACCACAGGAGGATGAGAGACACAATTTTGTAGAGAACTACAGTCCTAAGTATTTGTATGTGTTGACTACTTTATTTCAGAGCTGCCCAAATGCCAGTGTTCGTGCGCTGCAAGAAAACCACCTTTGCGAAAAACAATGATATTACTTTTGTTAATATCAACTTATTCAATTTAGTTGATGATTCATACAAATTATTCAGCTGATTTTGCAACCCTACTTCCGCTTCAGATATTAATACAATATCATCTGCAAATAGCAAAATAAAAAGTTCGACAAGAGTAGGTGTTAGTAGAGCCCCATGCCTTCCGTTGTTAATTGTGTCAGCTGCTAATTCATTTATAAACAATGAAAATAAGACAGGACTGGAAGCATCTCCTTGCTTTACTCCACGCAGGAAGTTTATGTAATCTGTCAGAGATGAACTATTTCTAACCCGTGTCTTTAACTAAGTACATGCTTTTCACACAATCAAATAATTTACCTCGAATTCCGTTTTTCTGTAGGATAGGCCATAACAATTTCTTTGAAATAGAATCGAATGCTTTCTCGACGTCAGTGAAAGCGACACGTAATTTACGATTTCGAGACAGTTGTTTTTGAATAACAGCAAAGGTGTAAGATATGATCTATTGTTGAGTAGTCTTTTCTAAAACCAGCTTGATATCATCTATGATATTATGTATATCAATCCAAACTTGTAATCTATGATTTATGATATGGCTATAAAGTTTTCCACTGATGTCTGTAATCGAGATACCTCTGTAATTGTTGGGATTGTCTAAACTACCCTTTTATGTAATGGCTGTATGAAAGATTCTGACCAGTTTTATTTGGATAAGTATCTTGATTGAATAATTCGTTAAACAAGTTTTCAAAAACGCTTATGACAACATCTGATTCACACTTGAAAATTTCTCTAGTTATACCGTCAGGGCCCGGGAGATTTTCTACTTTTCATATTTTTAATGGCGCTTAATATTTCGTGATTGGAGATCGGTGCATTTAGTAGGTAAAATCATCTGTGTATTCTGGAGTCATTTGATTATTTACTTCACCAATATCCTCAGTACAGTCCTCGATCTCCAAAAGATCACGAAAATGGTTACACCATTTATCTGTAGATATATTATTCGATGACTGCGTACGTTTCGGTGCAAGTTGCCTCACCTTCTTTCAAATTCTTCTTGATTATCAATTCTATCCAAGAGTTCGGAAAAAGACTCTAGTTTTATTTTGTTTCTTTTTCCGCCTAAGTAAATATTTATATTCTCTTCGAGCCTTACGGAAATTATGCAGATTATCTAATTTCAGCTTTTTTATTTGTTCATCATTGGCTGCCCTTAGACATGGGTAGCGAAAGATTCTAGGGAGTTTTCTTAAATTTCGTCTTTCAACAAAACATTCATTATCAAACCAAATGTTGTCTGATTACTTATACGAATCCTCTTATGTACGAGCATACGTGATGCAGCGTCCATCATGCAACAATTATATTCTTTCAGTGCCTCATTTACATCAACTTCAACAAGTCTAGTTGCCAAATCATTTTTTTTCTATTATTATTTCGGACTCAAGAGATCTATGAAAGATGTCCTTCTTCTGTGGATTCCAAATCAATCTTTTAATGATACTGTTATTTTCATTTGATGTCTCATTATCAAACTCATTTCCAGCAAAAATTTAACAGGCTTATGACTTGATTCAATTCTGTCAGCAACAAAAAGTGTACATGCTGGCAAGAGTGCATGATATAATTCTTCTGATTAAATAAAATAGTTAATAAGTCAAAAACACTACACCCAAAATCGGAAACATATGTTTAGCGACCCTGGAGGTCGCCGTTACAAGCGCAATTAAGGATGCAGATTCATAAGGTAGAACAGTTGTTAGTAACATTTTACCAAACATATTCTCTTGTTTGTCTTCTGACTTCCTTGTCATGATATTGACATCAGTTTTTTTTAATCGATGTGAAAAGGCAGACAACAACTATTAATTTCATAAGACGTGTTAGAGGTCCTTGCATTCAAATCTCCACATACCATATCATGCATATTCTTATCTATCATCATGTCCGTCAAACATTCTTCCACCAGACTTATACCACTATCAATATCATTAATTTTATAGAACGGACTTCCACTTGGTGGCATATAAGTACACATATATAACAGATTTTTGTTTAGTCCGAGACATTCTTTGTCAATGATAAAATACAACATATTATCATACTTACATTTTACTTGACGAACAAATGGAATTAGTGTAGTTTTAATTAATACAAGAACACCACCTGATCGTCGTCCTTGTTTTGAAAACTTTTGGGCAAGACTGCAAAATGCTGTGGGATTTGGACATTTAAATGCATGGAAGTTATCTACAAAGGTTTCTACTAAAGTTACGAAGTGAAAATTAGAAATACAACGAATAAAGTCTGTTGCATCCTGTTTTGACACAAGGCCGTCTACATTCCACGTGACAAAAGTGAAATTATTAATCTGTGTTAAACATACCTCTTCTCCATTACTCAAGTGATGCACAGAATCAATACCAACACAAGTTCTGTTACAGCGTGTGCGCACAGAATCAAACCCCTCCTGCCAAGACCCTACGGGATCTCGGTCCTCCCCAATTGACACAATCCCACACACGCTGCTTCACCACCGCATACCCGTCCACTGGATCCATCCGAGAAAGAACAACGTTCGTCACAGCTTTCTCCTGCGTAGGTAGCAGACTTGCTAGTTTCATAATCATGTACAGTTTTTTGTCGGAAGTTTATCAGCCTTATGTTTGCCGATACATCACTTTGAGTCTCTTAGGGTGTCGTTCATTTGATCGCAGTACCTTTGCTTACCATCGATCAGAAGGTGGTCGAAAACCATGCTGGCCTTCTTCAGTTTGTCTTCCCTTGCCCCCTTGAGGAACGGCACCAGCTTCTTCCGTACCTCGCGGACTCCTTTAGAGTAGCCTTCGGCGATGAAGACAGTGTTTCCTTTATTCAGATATCTTAATTGTCCCTTGGCTTTTAGTACACGTTCTTTGTCCTTGAAGTTGGTAAACCTCGCCACAATAGGAGTGTTGTCACTTTTCCCCAGTCGGTGAGCTCTGTCCAAAGATATGTCATCCGAAATCATCAACTGGTGTTTGATTACACTTTGTACCAGGCTTTCACAATCGTCCTAGGTTTCCTTCGACTTCTGCTTTTTAAGGCCAGAGAAAATCAGATTGTTTCTCTTTGACCTTCCTTCTTGATCGTCAAGTTCTTTTTCCACCTGTTCAACTCTGTCAGACAGCTCGCGATTAGCTGTTCTTAATTTCTAATTTTCGGTTTTCAAAGCTTCAATTTCCTCGTGTGTTTTGTCACGTCTTCCCGAATACGGGATACCGCTTCATGAAGATTGTTGAAGTGAGTATTCAGGGTACCTAGCCGTCGTGACAAACTCTGGTCCATACCTGTCAGTCAATCAGTCATTCCCCTGACCGTTGGGGTCGTTGGGAGGACGTGATGAGGCAGCCGCCGTTTCTCTCCAGGCTCTTCTGTTGGTAGTTGTCGTGAGGAGATCTGGCATGGTCATTTTGTCCAGTCCTTTATATTGTCGGACTAGCTCTTTCTCTGCCGTCCACGTCTGCGCCCTCCTTCAACGGTACCTTGAAGGATGGTTTTGGAGAGGGTGTTGTGATGAATGACGTGGCCAAACCATGCCACCTTCCGTCGTTTGACGGTTACCAGAAGTGGTTCGTGGGGCCAACTAGGTTAGTGACCAGTTCCGCACATAATCATTGGTCTTGTGTTTTTTGTAGGAGATGTAGAGTAGTTTCCTCTGGCACATGGTCTCAAACGCCTGGATTCTTCTTTCTGTTTCGGCCATCAGTGTCCACGTCTCGCAACCATATAACAGGATGGAGACCACTAGTGACTTGTAGAGCCGGAATTTGTGTGGAATTTGATGTTGCTCTTCCACACTGTTCAGTCTGGCCATCGCTGCTGATGCGGAGTTGATCCTGATTCGGATTTCTGCTGTGCAGGTACCATCTTTGGACAGGGTTGCTCCCAAGTACCTGAAGCTGGTCACTTCTTCCAGGGGCTCACCATTCATGGTTATGTTAGCACTGCTATTCGTGGTGTTGTTGAGCATGACCTTTGACTTCTCTGTGCTGACCTCCATGCAGTGGGCACTTGCTCTTGTGACGAGTCTGTTTGTAAGATCCTGGAGCTCGGTGTTGCTGCCCCCATGAGGTCGATATCGTCTGCGAAACGAAGGTACCTGTAAGGGACTGCAAAACGTCATGGATGGAGGGTTCCCGATCGGACCCCGTCCTATCGGTTGAACCTGTTCTGCCGTCCACAGACAGGTTACTGCTTGCTGTCCGAAATCGCGTTTGGCGCATACTTACTGTTTCCGTCTTCTTTGAATCTTGACCAGGTCCTGGGTTCAACTCAACATCGCCAGACCTTTGAAGCAGAGTGGCGATCAGAAAGACCAGGGCGAAGGACAGGCGCATACTACGAATTTTCACTGTCTTCAAACACAGTAGTCTACGCTGTTGTGCTCGTCTGCGCATAAAATTTTGAAAAACGGGCACAAAACCTTCGCAGACGTTCCTGAAATTTAGAGGACATGCTGGCATGACTTTCCTACTGTTATTGATTCCGAAAATTCTAATGATTCTAATGATTAATTAACAATAATGACAATTGAATTCAGAGCTGACTTGAAAACACGTCTTGGCTGGATCAATGAACTCAGTTCAGTCCCTAACTTCTGTTTACCTGTCCATGTGTCTTTAATAAGGGATGCCTGACGTGTTGTAAAATATACACCTAGTACTTTAATCATGTCTACCAGGATGGAGATTACCGACACTTTTCCGCTTTTGTCCTTCCTTGTGCCTATCTATATCTCTTGCTATTGTATTTTGTTGAATTTCAATCCAGACGCTTCAGATCTTTCCAGCATTTACATTGCCTGCTCAATGTTTGTTGTTGTAAGCGTTGTGTCATCTGCAAATTGTCTCCAATTTGTGGTAACTCTGATTCTTTGAATGCTATTATTGTTTCTTATTTCCGAAGCAAGAATTTCGGAATGTCAGGCGCTATTTGGAACAGTAGAGTTTGTATGGACATCCTTGTCCAAATCCTTGTTTTGTTCAAATCATTCAGCCAGCCATCTTTTTTCGTGGATGCAGCTTACTTTGACTTGCTTTACACACACACACTCTCTCTCTCTCTCTCTCTCTCTCTCTCTCTCTCTCTCTCTCTCTCTCTCTCTCTCTCTCTCTCTCTCTCTCTCTCTCTTTCTCTCTCTCTCTCTCTGTCTCGCGTGCGCGCGCGCGCGCGCGCGCGCCTGCTTTTTTTTCCCACAGCATCAATGTTATTAGTCAAGCGTAGCTGGTATACATGTTCATTCTATCCACGTATCAATCTATCTGTCTATCTTTAGTCTATCTCGCTGCGTACCTGTCTGTCTGCACATTCATCCGTCTATCTGACCATCTATCTATTTGTCTGTCTGTCTGTCTGTCTGTCTGTCTGTCTCTCTATCTATTTATCTATCTGTCCGTCAATCTTTCTGTCTGTCTGTCTGTCTGACCGTCTGTTTGTTTATCTAGAAACGTGTTGGCCTCACATATAATTGTAAATCCATCGTTTCTAAAACGGGCATGGCTTGCATTCAGTTTTGATTATATCAAACTTTCGCAGTTAATCCATATGTACAGATTGCCACAAATGAAACAGTCACTTTTTCTGTACAGATTGCCACAAATGAAACAGTCACTTTTTCTGTCTGTTTCATCTGTATATGTTTAGCATAGGTTTGTAACTGATGCAATATTATCTATGATGACCTGAAATCGTCTCAGCCTGACTTTGTAATCTCTTAGGCAATTATTAAATCATTTTGTCCAATTCAGTTCCACACCTACTTGTGTTCCCAAATCGAAGCATTCAATTCCATACTTCTATTTTCTTTTATTCGTCGTCAGATTCAAATCCTTTTTCTTTCGTTGGTAATTCTATTAAGTACATTTGTTCGGTCGTTTTACTTTCTTTTCCAGACAAACTTGTTATGTTTCACATGTATTCAGGCTCCTATTGGCGATGCAGAATCTGTGCAGGAAGGGCATACTTCCTGTGGGGTACCTGGATACTCAGAAATGACCCAACTTCTTTCAGCAATATGAATTACACTTTCATTTGAGACTGAAATCGAAGAAATCTGTGAGTGAGAGATAGATGAGGAAAAAGATGAATGGAAATGAGAGAGAGAGAGGAGAGAGAGAGAGAGAGAGAGAGAGAGAGAGAGAGAGAGAAGAGAGAGAGAGAGAGAGAGAGAATTTAAATTGTTTTTTTTTTCTTATCCCATTTCCATGACGGTCGCAGGTACTTAGATACCTTAAGCTGGGAGAGTGGCGCTGTGGCATTTTTTTTGCCAAGGATATATGACTATTCTTGGGATTGGGACTATGGCTTAAAGTGTGTTTATTGGACATCGCAATCTAACCGTTTGGTTTTAAGTGATTGTGACGAGCCAAAAAATAGCTTCATTTGTGAGCTCCCATCCGTTTCCGATCGTCACCGCATCAACACACCCATCACGCTTCCTGTTCCGAGCAGCACGACCGTATCAAGCATTCCTCTGGAACTCTGTCCCATGCAGCACCTGACTCACACACTACTGGCCTGTGATGTCAAAAGTTGGTGCAGGGGACTGGAAAACACTGAGACATGGTACAGGGCCGCATGCAGTATGTCCCACGGACCGTCACAGCCCTACTTTTATTGTGACATAGCTGGGGACTTCGTGCCTTACACTCTGGTGTGCGATTTTCGTGAGGATTGTTTAGGTGGACGTGATGAGGACTTCTGTGAACATCCTGCGTGCAAGGAAAACATGCTGGAATGTGGAAACAGACAGGTTCATGCTTCTAGGTTTCCGTGAAGTTCTTCCCTCTTTGTTTAGCCTTTGCATCAAGTGCCACTGTCTGTCTGTCTGTCTGTCCGTCTGTCTGTCTGTTTCTTCTCTCTCCTCTCCCCCCCCCCCCCCCCCCCCACACACTTAATCAAAATATGAGTTCACACGCTGAATCTCATTTTCTGTGCTGTCTCTTTTATGGTACTCTTATCATTGTTCCAACAGCATTCATTTCGACTCAGCACACCCACACCGATTTGCTTTTTGTCACTCGAAGCAACAGCAAATCCATCTGAAGATTTTTTAATCTGACAGTATTTTTAACCGTAACAATAATTGCCACCCCCTCCCCTCGCGGTGTTTGGGGGATATACCAATAAGCAAACGGCTATAATTATGTGCACAGAAATAAGATCTGTTCATGCAAGAACAAAACTCAGGTGAGTAGAAAAAGTACGCCGAAGTATTTTCAAACATTTACAGCAGGCATAAAGACCCGTCATACAGCTATCTCTCCATTGCAGTCTAATAACCTCCTTTCCTGAAAACGAAAATTTTGCTTCATCAAAATTGACATTCACTCCTATTTTAGCATCTGAGTACTTTGCATTATTTAGTTGTCTCTGCAGACGAACGACAGTCTCCGAGAGCGAAGCAACATCACCTGTTCATAACCAAATGAAGAAATTTATAAGGATGAGATTGTTTGTAAATCTAGCACCATGCCTACCTTTTGTAACATTTCAATTGCGAGCTCATAGATACATAATGAAAATAAAATGTGACTTCATTTATCTCCTTGTTACTCCTCTACAGCACACTTTATAGTCAGTTGAATTATTGGCACTTCTTATCCTTGTTTTAAATGCATTATGCGTGCGATAATTACATTTGCACAATGTCCCACTTATATGGTTCCTTCTTTGTTTTTGGTTTTCAATGCAGACCAAAGTATATTTCGACTGATCAAGTCAATGGCCGTTTCAAAATCAATGAATGCTACGCATGACTTGTGGTTAAAACAACACTGCTACTGAATCAAGAAGTGTAAACACATGATCAATAGTCGAGTATCCGTGTTTAATTTCAGCCTGTTGTTCGCCAGTTACGTTATGCTCTTCTACATATTCTTGGAGTCTCAAATTTATAATGACACTAAAACGTTGGTACTAGTATCAGACAACACAATACCTCAGTATTTATTCCCATTGTTCATCTCCCCCTTTTTATACAGTGGTAGAGTTATAGATTCACACCAAGAATTAGTAAAACACAGAAAAACCCTTATCGAGCAATGCATTAAAAGTTACAAAAAAGTCTTCTTGTTTTTGGCATTGAATAAAAAAAAATCCAAAATTTCCCTCAGGACGTCCAGATTTAACAAATAAGTACAAAAAATCTTGGTGTCTTAAAACTGCATTGTCAAAAAAAAAATTTCTACATTTGGGAAAGTGGAGTCACAGTCATTTGGCCAACATTTGTTCAGCAAGGACCTAAGATGTCAGAAACATTCATCCAATGGATTATTAGTTTTGGAACGCTGTTCAAATGGGCTTTTTTTTCATGCTGTCGCAACAAAAAAATGTTGATTTGAACATAGTCTGTAGACTTTTCTAGTTTATTATTATTAATCACTTTTTTCTTTCTCCCTAGCAACCCTCCAGTGGTTCCAACCTTGCCGTGATCGGAGGGCTTGCTGGTCCCATGATCCTTTAGGCTTTGCTGGCAGGTGCATCAATACTCGATGTTAGGCTAGTTTTTGAAAATGCTTCTAGGCCTGGAAAGTCAAGTTGCTGTCTGGTCTAAGCACAACGTGGTAAGGAGTTGATGCCCCTGGTAGGGCCTCCCATGTCAGAAAGGCTATGGGTGAGGGCCCAGATTAATAGTAATCCACGTTTTTCCTTTTGTTATCTTTGCCTTTCTTATTTGGCTATTTTCAATCTTCGTCTCCCCATCAAGTCTTCTTTTCCACATTCCTTTTTCTCTCTGTGGTCTTCTTAAGGTCTGTCACGTTTGGCGTGTGGTGCGACCTGTGATGGAGGGGAATGCAATCCAGGTGATTGAGAGTGCTACTGCCCTCAACACATCACTTTGGCTCAGACCTCTCCTAGACAGGAGGTACACTCTGGCCTATGTGTATCAATCGGCTACCCGTTCATGGGGCTGGGTCAAGACAGGCAGTTCTCTGGCTGGCCAAGGTAACCCTTGCAGTGCTCGGCTCTCTAATCCCAGGAGTTGAGCATGATCAGGGGGGATAGGGTTGATGGTGCGTCGTTTGTCTCAGGGGGGATAGGGTTGGTGGTGCGTTGTATATCTCTCTTGAAGCCTAGAAGCGGTCAGGACAGTGACTTCTTGGCCCTGGCCTA
The DNA here is from genome assembly GCA_018398815.1 of Conus ventricosus. Taxonomy (NCBI): domain Eukaryota; kingdom Metazoa; phylum Mollusca; class Gastropoda; order Neogastropoda; family Conidae; genus Conus; species Conus ventricosus. Next base: position 35,973,156 of record CM031619.1, on the reverse strand, counting down.
TTAGTCGGACTCTATGGCGGGTGAGTAAGGGAGAGACAAAATTAAAAGACATCAAACATGGACTTTACTAACCGCCCCCTCCACCCTCCATACCCCCCCCCCCCCCCTCCCTCAAAGAAGAGGAAGGCAACTGCCGCTATTTCGAGGGATGTTGATTCAGACAGCGACTCTGACTTTAAAACAAGAGAGAAGACAGGATTATGGGCTTCCTGACTTGTGATTGAAGGAACAGAACAGGAAAAACCAATTTCAGCTGTGAAGCCTTTTCAATCCAGAAGGGGTTCCAAAGAGTAGCAGGCGACCCTCAGTCGGTTAAAAGACTACGAAACGGTTCCTTCATTGTCCAGTGCAATTCAAAGAAACAATCTGAACAGCTGCTGAGCGCCACAAGGCTAGTGGACAGAGAAATCTATTGAATTCATAGATGCCCAGATCTCGGAGTTGTCTCGGAGACAAACATAAAAATGGAACTAGCATCCCAAGGTGTGATAGAGGTGCATAGGGTCACAGTTCGTAAAGGCACAGAAAGAGTGCCCACAACACCCTCTTTCTGACATTATGTACCCCTTCATTACCTCAGGTCATCAAAATGGGTTATTTGAATGTCCATGTTCAACTGTACATTCCATCTCCGATGCGGTGCTTCAAGTGCCAGAAGACTGGACACATCAGGGACCACTGTTCTGAGGAGGAGGCGTGTGGTGTTTGCTGCAATGCAACCCATGGTGGGCCGTGTGAAGATCCGGCCCGTTGCACAAACTGAGGTGGCGACTACCCCTCCATTCCACGTAGCTGTCCAACGTGGATCCAAGAATCAAACATGTGAAAGATAAAAACAGTAAAGAGAATTTCATTTTTCGAGGAACGGACGCAGGCCCTTGCTAATCAGTCTTCTTCAGTCTCTTCATGCGCTTCAGTGGTAAAGACATTTTCAACTCGTTCCGTTTACTGTCAAACTGATATACTCATTTTCTCTAAAACATTGCAAGGAAAGATGTCAAACCCTGGTGGAAGCAAATTCACAATCCCCCAATCCCAAAAGGATGCCCCTGGTGGAGGCAATAAATATGTCACTTCTCAGACTGCCCAGCTGTCAAATCCATCTGCTGCAGGGCAGACTAAAAACCAAAACCATCCCTGCCACCTCCAACATTCGAGAACAGGGCCCATGCGAGCAAGGGAGTGGAGATGAAAAGAAAAACCTCCACCATCTACAAAACCCAGACTGTCTTCACCTGTGGGCAAATTGCCAGCAGGTCTGGAGACCAAAACAAACCAGTCCATCTTCAAAGCAGATACGTTCCATTAAATGCAGACGACGACTCAGAGATGAACTGACTTCTCTCCTGTTTATCCTCTGCACCATGGATAGTAAATGAATTCAGTGGAACATCCGTGGCTTAAACCCAAACTTTGAGGAGCTGCAGTTTTTGTGTCAAATACTAAAACCTCAGGTAGTAGCTCTTCAGGAAACAAACATTCAAAGCCAGAAGGCCTTCACTCTTTCTGCTTCAATATTCTTTCCAGACCTGCACGACCTTCCACATTGGAACTACTGGGCGGTGTTGCCCTTCTTATGCACAAAGCTTTGCTGTTTAGTCCTGTCGCCCCTACTACCCCCCCCCCTTCAGGCAGTAGCTGTGAGAGTCACTCTCCATAAAACCATTACAATTTGCTCGTTATATCTGCCACCTTCTGTCCCAGTATGTCGTCAGGACCTTGTCAGTCTGATTGGAGAACTTCCTCGACCTTTTGTTTTGCTGTTGGGTGATTACAGTGGACACAATTCTCTTGGGGTAGTGTGAGTTCGTCATCCAGGGGTCTGCTTCTCAAAGATGTCTTTTCAGACTTTGATTTGTGTTGTCTAAACGATGGACCTCCAACTTACCTCCATTCTTCGTCAGGTTTACTTTCATGTTTAGATTGTCAAACTGTGACCCCTCGCTGGTCCTGGACTGTGAGTGGTCTGTCTATGATGATCTGCATGGAAGTGTCCATTTTCCTGTTCTATTAAATCCATAATAACTGAAACGCATCTGGTCCACAACACCTAAATTATAAGAAGCCTAATTGGAATCTTCTCGCCGCAAATATTTCAAAGGAGCTCCAGGAAATTGACATTCTTCAAAGTCCAGACCCAGCAGAATTTCTAACCAATACTTTGATAAAGTCTGCAAAAACCTGTATTCCAATGTCTTCCCACAAACTCCAACAGCCTAATACACCTTGGTTCAATTCTGACTGCCAACAAGCCTCAAAAGTACGCAAACGGACTCAGCGTCGCTTATTTCAAACACCGTCAGCTCCCAACGCTCGAGCCCATCAAAAACTCCGTGCCAAAACAAGACACACTTTTAAAATCAGTAAACGTCAGGCTTGAGAAACTTCTGCTTCAGGCTGACATCTAAAACATACAAGAAAAAAGTCAGAAACATCATCAGGAAAATCGAAGGGAAGAACATCAGCCCCTCAATTCATCACCTGAAACTTGCAGAAGCACTGACCACAGATAAACAAGCTGTAGTTAATCTGCTGGCCTCAGCTATTAAAAATAACTCTTCCTTCACAAAGAAAATGGCGCTTTTATTAAAAAAAAAAGAGAAAACCTTCTAAAAGAAACATATCCCTGTAATTTTTCATCGGACAACACTGAAGCCTACAATCTGTCTTTTTTATCAATAAACTGAAATCAGCTTTCAGATGAGGGCAGATGGTGTGTACGTCCCCAAAGAGCAAAACTCGAGTGACATCAGCCAGTTGAGGTCAATGTCACTACCGAACGTCGAAGGGGAAATTTTCTTCTCTGTCATTGCAGCAAGATTGACCACGTACCTCATGGAAAACAAGTACTTGGATGTGTCAGTCCAGAAAGGTGGCATCCTAGGCGTTTCTGATTGTGTAGAACACGCCACAATGATCTGGGTCGCAATCCAAAGAACAAAAACAGAAAAGAGAGACCTGGACGTAGTGTGGCTTGATCTGGCAAACGCATATGAATCTGTAGCCCATGAGATGATACAGTTGGCTCTTGAGATGTATCATGTGCCAAAGAACATCCGCGACATGCTCAAGAAGTACTTCAATGACTTCTCAGTGCGGTTATCTACCAAGGAGTACACAACACATTGGATCAACTTGGAAGTGGGCATTGCAATGGGCTGTGCAATTTCCCCAATACTGTTCGTGTTGCCAATGGAATTCATCTTGAAAGCAGCAACAAGCAACGCAAGACAAACAGACCTTGGCGATGGATACAAGGTGCCCCCTTTCAAGGCCTTCATGGATGACACTACAGTGATTTCATCCAGTGAAGACGAGACACGTCATATGCTGGTGAGGCTGGACGACATAGTTGCCTCATCCAGAATGAATTTCAAGCCAAAGAAATCATGGAGTCTCTCACTGAGGAAAGGAAAAGTTGCCGAATCTGTGGTCGGTCTTCAAAGTTGCCAACCAGGCCATTCCAACAGTCACAAAAGGGCCTTGGAAGATGGTATGATGATACGCTGAAAGACACACAAAGAGCAAAAGAAGCCAAACAGACATCGGAAGAAGACCAGTGTGGGCTCCCAGGCAAATACAAGGTCTGGTGACAGCAGTTCAAGCTGATACCAAAGCTTCTATGGCCTCTGATGATATACAACATCTGCACCAGCATAGTGGAGGCAATGGAAGCCAAAATCAACAAGTTCACAAGGAAATGGCTTGGTGTCCCACCCTGTCTGACTGACATAGCGCTGTACTGTCGCCAAGCAAAGCTGAAACTACCACTGAAACCCATCCTGGAGGAATACAAAGCAGGGAAGATCAGACATCAAAGCATGCTAGAGGACTCAGGAGACAAGGTGGTAGAAGCAATCAAGCCCCAGCTGAAGACAGGCAGAAAATGGAGAGTTCAAGAGCCGATGGATGCTGCAAAGGAAAGTCTCAAAATCAGAGAAATAACAGGACACACACAGACCAACAGACAAGGACTGGGGGTGACCAAAACTGAATGGTGGTCAAAGGCCAAAGGAAAAGCCAAAAGAGACATGATGATTCAGGAGATGAGAAAAGAAGAAGACCAGAAAAGACTCCAAAAAGCAGTCCAGCAGAGCCAGCAAGGGCAATGGACAATGTGGGAGAATGCACTCCAAAGAAGTCTCACTTGGAATGACATTTGGCACATGGCCCCTCTCAGGATCAGCTTCATTCTCAGATCTGTATATGACCTTCTGCCCTCAAATGCAAACCTGGTAAAGTGGTGAAAAACAGACGATCCTGCATGCCCCCTCTGCCATGGGAAACAAACAGTGGAGCATGTCCTAAGCTCATGTAAAGTAGCTCTGGCTCAAGGAAGGTACACATGGAGACACAACCAAGTGCTCAAAGAGATTGTGCAAGTAGTCTGGGCTAGTACCAACACCACAAAAGGGAAAATCAGGACTCCAAAAGCACCCGCAACATTCTTCACGGCAGGAGGCAGCAAATCATGACCAAGAACAACAGTGCCACTCGGAACATGCAGCAAGTCTGCTGGACGGGCAGATGACTGGGAGTGCACTGCAGAAAAAAGGGGGGACGACAGAGATTGAGCAAAAAAAGGAAAAAAGGGGGGGGGAAAAAGGGGGGGAAAGGGACAGAAAAGAGCAGAGAAAAAAAAAAGGGGAGGGGGGGGGTTGGGGGGAAAAAGAAAGAGAAAAGAGGAAAAAAAAGACGGAGAAAACAGAAAAAAATACCAAGAAAAGAAAAGAGAAAGAGAAAAGAAGAGGGGAGAGGGGAGAGAGAGAGAGAAGAGAGAGAGAAGAGAGGAGAGGGGAAAAAACCCAAAATAAGAAGGAGGAAACAAACACTTACTTTAAAGTTACTTTTCCCAGTTGTTACAATCTTGACCACGGGCAAAGTGAAACACAGGCAAACCCAAATATGGACATGAATAAAAGTGGTCCTGAACCCAATTCACTCAAAAAAAAAAAAAGAGAAGAGAGAGAAAAGGGGAGAGAGGGGGGGGTGGGGGAGGGGGGGGGGGGGAAGTAGGGGAATGCAAGGTTGATAGGGGGTGCAAGGGGGATGAAGAGAAAGAGAGAGAGAGAGAGAAAAAAGAGAGAGAGAGAGAGAAAAGGGGGTGAGTGGAGAGGGAGGAAGAAACGGAAAGGGGATCGAGAGAGAGAGAAGGAAGAAGAGAGGAGAGGGGAAAGGAAGAAAAACAGACATTTTGACACAAACAACAGAGAAAAGAAAAGAGACAGAAACCGAAAGGGGGGGAAAAGAAAGGGGGGTAAAATTTGAGGGGAAAAGAGTATAAAAAAGGGAAAAGAAAAAAACCCAAAAAAAAAGAGACAGAAAAAAGAGAGGTTTCGGAGCACAAAACCCCGCGCGCGCATGCCCCCCCCCCCCCCCCCCCCACCTCGCGCGCGCCCACAAAACCAAAACACACAAAACACACACACACACACACACACAACCCAAACCACCCTTTTAAAGGATTATCGCCCATCCGAGTCCACCCCAGAAAAAGGGCGCATTGAGGCACACCCCCCGGGGACTGCGGGCCCGTGCATATCCCAACGGGAAGGAATCTTCACGAGCTGACTAACACCACCCCGGGCCTTCTTTTTTTTTTTTTAAAGTTGTTTAATGTTAAATTTGCATTGGCCCTTGCCCCTTGTTTTTAATTTAATTTTGGTAAATGATTGTCTTTTTCTCTGTCGAGTTTGAACAGTTTCCTGTGATTTATTGATCACTGTTTGGGCGTTCGGTGCCATGGGGTCGATACTGTGTTTGTGTGTGGGGGGGGGGGGGGTGAGGGGAAATTGGGGGTGTGAAAAAACTTAAAAATAAAACCCTACTCTTCTGCGGGAAAAATTTTTCACCCTAGCCCACCTTCCCTCGCCCCATGTGCCTGCCCTTTTCCTTTTCCCCCCCCCCCTCCTCCTTCCCCCCCCCTTTCCCTGCCCCCCCCCCCCCCCCCCCCCCGTGCCCCCTTTTAAAATGTTTCGTTGTTTAATGTACCCAACTGATATATTTTGATTGAGGGGTTTATTGCTACTGACTGAGAAAACGGGGAATAACTGGTTTAAAAGGTTTAAAAACTGATATACGGGGGGGGAGGGGTTTATCGCTACGAAAAATTAAATGTAAAGTTTGGGTGCCCCGGGGGTAATTATATATTTGATTGAGGGTTTTAAATTGCACGAAAAACCGGGAAAAGACTGGGTACCTTTTTAATTTATATATTGTGATTGATTTTTTTTATTGTTGCTGATTAACGGGGTGAAGGGGACTGGGTGACCGGGGGGGAAAAAAATATATTGTGAAAAAGGGGTTTTTATTTTTAAACTGATTGTTTAACTGTAAAATGTTTTGGGGATCGGTGAAACAATTTTTTAAATTGGGGTGACTGTGTTAATAATACATTGTGTTTGAGGGGTTTCCCTGCTTTTGGGATTGATTAACTGGACGACTGGATGCCCGGGTGAAAACAAATGTTTTGTGATTGAGGGGGTTTTTTGCTACGGGTTATTGACTGTCAATGGCGGGTGACCGAGGGTAACTATGTTTTTTGTGATCGAGGGGGAAATGTTCCGGGAATAAATTGGGGCTGTAAATAGCGGGTAAACCTGGTAACTATGAAAGGGGAAACGATAAATTTAAATTGCTACTGGGGGGGGTTGACTGTGAATAGCGGGGTGCCCGTGAAACATGTATTGTGATTGATGATTTTTTTTCCTTTCCCGATGAACTAATTTGGCCCCGGGATTGATGATCTTTTTTAAACTATTACTGTAAATTGGGGGGTTTTTATTGCTATTGTTTGATTAAAAGGGAAAATGGATTGTTTGGGTTAATAAAAAGTTGTAGCTAACGTACTCGGAGCGCGCGCGCACCCACCCACACCACACACACCCCACACACACACACACAACACACACAACCACACAACACACACACACACACACTGAGGGGGGGGGGGGGGGAAGAAAAAGACTATCTAATAAACTTAAAAGGGGAAAGGACTTTTAAAACTAAAAAACGAACACACACACACACCACACACAACACACACACACCACACACACACACACCCACAAAACACACACACACACACGCCCCAAGGCGTGCCCGCAGGGCTCCGCCCGGGCGGGCAGGGCCCTTGCGCGGGGCGCGCGTGGGGAAACCACGAACAGCCCCTAAAAAAATCCTGAAAACATTTTTTTTTTTCTTTCTTTTTTTTCTTTTTTTCTTTCCCCAAACTTTTTTACTGTTGCTTGCTTTTGGGGGAAGGGAATAATTTACAAGGATTACAGGGTTTTTCCCTTCCCAAAGATGTTGAGAATTTGGGGGTTAATATCAGGATATAAAAAACGGGAATATTTTTTGAACCCTCTTAAAATTTGTGAAATTTGGTTCCCCCTATCGGAAAAAAACCCACGCCCCCACCGACAATCATTGGCTCTATTGTTTTCTTTGTACTCTTTTTCGTTTTTTCTTTTGTTTTTAAATTTTATTTTTCCCCCTACTTTTAAATTTTTAAATTATTACATTATTGCCCGGTTTTGGGGTGCGGTTGTGCGCGCGCGCGCGTGAATTTTTATTTATACTTTTTAAATTTTCGATTGTCAGTAGATTTTGGGTTTTTTTGGGGCCCCTTTTCCTTAGGCAAACGACATTTTTCAAAAATGAAAACCGGGGGGGGAAAGGAAAAAAAATTATTTATCGGAAAAAAGGGTATAAGCATTGTAAAAAGTCAAAGATCAGCGCCCCCCCGCTGTTTTCTGCTCTATGAACAATAAATATCATGTCGTTTTGGGTGGGGGTTTTGGGGGAAATGAGGGTGGGTTCATTTTTGGATTGGGGGGATCGCCCGGGGTCCGTTCCCGCCCCGTGCGCGCGCGTGCGCGCGCGCGGGGGGCGCCACCCCCGCGCCACCCCGCCCCTCATCCCCCGGGGCCCGCGCCGCGGCGGGGGCGCGGGCGCGCCGCTGCTGCTGCTTCCGCCACTGTTTGCTATTTGCTTTTTCCCCCTCTGAATTTTCCTCGGCTTTCCTTGGGGGCTTTTTTTCGCGTGGGAATGGGGGTTTTTGGGGAAATGGGCCCTTTTCATGAGACAAAATCAACCTTTTTTTTTTTTTTTTTTTTTTTTTTTGGGGGGGATCCCCCTACTTTTTCCTTCTTAATCCTTTTTTCGACCTTTCATTTGGGGGATGGCCCGGGGGGCCATGCGACCGGGGTGAGGGGGAGGGGGGGGGGAGGGAGAATCTGAAACGGGGGAAAAAAAAAAAATGTATCTTCATGTAGACACGTTTTTTTGGGGTGTCGTGTTGCTTTTCTCCCTCTCTCTCCCCCTCTCTCTCTCCCCCCTTCTCCCCCTCTCCCCTCTCTCTCTCTCTCCTCTCTTTTCGCGCACCCACAGGCCATAGAATGCAACGTTTGGGCGCGCGCGCGCTCAAAACAAAAAACACACGCACGTTCACGTAAACGCGCGCGCACGCACACACAACACACAAAAACACACACACACACAACACACACACCCCAAAAACACACACACACACCAAAAACACGGCGCGCCGCGGCGCGCGCGGGGGCCTATGGACGCAACCTTTTTTGCATGTATTCTTCCGCCAAAACATTTTCCTTGCCCCTTTTTTAGTCAAAACTTTTTTTGTTGGGTTTGATGTTTTTGGGGGGCTTGTTTGGTGCACAAGTATCCGGAACAGTCTTTGAGCAAAAACAACCCAGACACCCAATGCGGCTCACGCGGATCTCCCCCCCCCCCCCCCCTTTCCCCCCCGCCCCCATTAATCAGTACGGTTTTTCAAAACCAAACGCTCACCCCCGGGTAATGTTTCACGTGGGCACCCTAAACCCGTGGGGAATTTTGGGGACGGGGGAGGGAAAATCGTTGGGGGGGGGTGGGGGGGGTTTAGGGGTTTCCCAAAAAAAAAAACCCAAATGGGAGGGGAAACCGGGCCGCCTTTTGGGGGTGAGGGGGGGGCGGGGGGGGGGAGGGGGCGTGTGGGGCTGTTTTGTGTGTGGGGGGGGGGAGGGGTATTTTTCCCACAAAAATTTAAAAACCATTAATTCGTTTGGGTTTGCCCTTTTGCCGATGTTAAAAATTTGATAATGCTTTGTGATTTTTTTGGGTTCCAAGTTCCCTTTTTTTTTCTTTTTTTTTTTTTTTTTTTTTTTTAAAAGTTAACATATCAATGGGTTAAAAGGGAAACTTTTTTAGGGTTAAAATTATCTTTGTTTTCCCCTTTCAAAGATGGGGGTTGGCCCATTACCCTTTTGCCAATGGTAAAGGAGCTTTTGATTTTTTTTACATTTTTTAAACATACTTCTAGGTGTATAATCCAAAACAACTCGTATATTTTTTTAAATTTTTATATTGGGTCATTTTTTGGGGGGGGGGGGGGGGGCGGATCAAAACCAAGGGATACAAACTTAAATGTTTTTTAAAAGAATCATTGTTTTATAACGGGGGTTTTTTTGGAAAGCGGGGTTTCCATTTTACCCCAACTTTTTGGGGGCCTCCCTTTGCTTTTAATTTCTGTAAAAATTGAAAAAATATTCACTGAATCGTCATGGATAGCTTTAACAATTGTTTTCATTAAATTTTAAGGGCTCGTGTTTAAACATAAACGAAAGGGAGGGTTTTTCACTATTTAAAACAGAAAAATATTCGAAAAAATTGTTTCCCCGTTTTTCCCATTTTACTAAAAAACCTAGAGAAGATGAACTGCAAAAAGGGGGGAAAACAAATGCTTTTTTTGCCTGGGGTTTCTTAAATTCCATTTTTGTACCCTGTATTTTTTTTCGAAAAATTTTTTGAATTCAAAATTACAGACTACAACGAGACGAAAACAAAAAACTTCAAAAATTGTAGCTTTTTTTTCATTTGAAAAACATTTTCCATTTGTTTTAAAGTGTACGGGGCCCAATAAAGAAAACCCATACTTTACAATACAAATTAAAAAAAACTATAAAGAGCTTTCAATACTAATAATAAGGCGGGGGGGGGATTTGGGAAAATCACAATGGAAACCCCATCTAATTGTTATAATTATTTACAAGATAAAAATCCAAAAGCAAGAAAAAACTTTATAAAAATGAAAGGGAAAAATAGGAAATTTGGGAGATATATGGAGGGAAAAACAATCCGGGCTTTAGGAAATATACCTGGGGAAAACGAAATCCATGAAAAAAAAGCCGACTAGACCCTTTTTTCCCATTGTCTGAAAATCTTTATTAAATTTTCATGAAAAATCGACATTGAACCAGGCCCAAACCCGGGGGGAAACCCTTTGATGGTTACCGTAAACTTGAAAAATTTGGGAAAAATGAAAAATTCAAAGGGTTCTGGAAAATTTTTAAAGTATCCTGTTTAAAAGAAAACAATAAGTAAAAAAAATTAATAAAATTAATTCTGGGTTTTATAAAAAAAATTTCGCATTTTAAACAAAACACGATACAAGATCAATCAGTATTGGCCCCGATTAATAAAATCGGACTCCCGATTCAAGATTCAGATAAAACTTTTTTTGGGGTTTTCGGGTTTAAAGAAAATTCGAGGGGAAAACAATAGCTTACGCCCAAGGGAAAAAGAAAACAGCAACAAAAAAAAACAAGATTTTAAAACGCATTGAAAATCTTGAAAAACTTTAGAAAAAACAAAAAAAATTTTAAAAAAAGAAAAATTAAGAAAAAAAACCAAAACTAAGAGCAAAAAAGAAAAATGAAGAAAAAAAACCCCCAAATAAAGAGCAAATAAGAATAATTTTAAGAAAAAAAAAAAACCAAGAAATAAAAGCAAATAAGAATAAATTTAAGAAAAAAACCAAGAAAAAAAGCAATCGGGAACAAAAAATGGAAGGGGTATTATTAAGAAACAAAAACGAGATGGATTTTCAGATGGGGAAAAAAAAATCAAAATACTTTTTCAACCTTGGGAAAAAAGAAAAAAATATTAAATAAACAAATGCTAAACCCAGTGACTAAAGATAAAAAAAAAAAAAAAAACCCAACAAAAAGATATTTTGAAGGGGTTTTAAAAAAAATTTTTCGAAAATTTATACAAAGGGAAAAAAAAAACTGAAAAGTGTGAAATCAGAAAAACTTGTTTAAAAAAAAACCCCCATTATCTGAAACGAAAAAAAAAATATTGGAAAAGGGGAAATCACCATAGAGGAAGCAAACAAAGCTTTAAAAAAAAAATTTAACATGGAAAAAACCCCGGTACCGACGGGTTCCCGGGGCCGGAAATTTTTTAAAATTTTTTGGAAAAAAACGGCCCACGGTTGTAAGATCTGTAAATTTAAACATACATAACGGAGAAAATTTTTAACACCCCAGAACAGGGACTAATTTTTTGCTTTCCCCAAAAAGGGATAAACCCCCAAAAAAATAAAAAAAAAAAATTGGGGTCCTATTTTTCCCCCCAAATGTAATATACAAAATAGCTTCCTCTTTTATTTCCCCCAAAAAATAAAAAATTTTAACCCTCTCCATCAGGGAGGGGCAACAGGTTTTTCCTGGCTAATAGATTTTTGGGCACAACATTAGACTAAATTTTTGATTTGATTAATTATTTAAAACGAAAAAACCTTTCCCGGACTATTGCTCTGTAAAAGAAATTTGAAAAAGCCTTCGACTCACTTTAAATTGGGGGGGGGGGGGTTTTTTTTGTTTAACGTTCTAAGGGCTTTTGGGTTTTGGTTAGAGATATTCACTGGATAGAAACCCTTTTATAAGGGAAAAAAAATCAACTGTTATTGTAAATTTTTCAGGAGCTAAATGGTTTTAAAAAAAGGGGAAAAAAGGATGCAACAGGGAGACCCTATATCTCCTTTCTTTTTCAATTTTTGCCAGAAAATTTTTTTGCCAAATGATAAAAAAGGGAAAAACAAGAAGTAAAAGGGTTTAAAAAAAAATGATGTCCCAATTTCTGATGAAAACCAATTTGTAAAAATGGGGACCCAAAAAATTTTTGAACAGGGCTTTTGATCTCCTTTCCACTTTTGGGAAAAGTTTCAGGACTCCCCCATGAACAGCGAAAAAAAAAAGCAAGCAAAATGGTTAGGGTGTCCTAAAAACCCAAAAAAAAAATATTGTCCCATCTAAAAACCATAAGGAACCCTCCCAATTTTAAAAAAACTGGTGTTTGGTTTTCTCCCAAGGGCTTGAAAAAATTGAAAACATGAAATTAAAGACGATAAATTTCGGGAAATTTAAAATAATTTTTCAAAAAATTTTGGGCTCAAAGAAGTAAAACACCCCGTTGGGAAAAGGGGCGGGTTTCAAGTCACCATTCTTTTAAAACCCAAACACCTTTGGGGGTTTTGTTACCCCAACCCACCTGACCACTTAAAATTTAAAAACTTCAAAAGATGTGTTTTAAAATTTTTGGGGGAATGGTAAAAAAAGATAAAATAAACAGGAAAACAACATTAAAAACTAAAAACAAGGGGGGCTTAAATATCCTGACATCAAAAAATACATTAATGCTTTTAAACTTTTTTGGATAAAAAAAAAAAATTTAAAAACACAAACACAAATGGGAAAAGCATTGTTTTGAAAAAAATCCATTTATCGAAAAAATTGAAAATTATGGAAACCCCATTTGGGAAAAGGGTACATGAGCCTAATTTGTTTTGGAGACCACCCTTTTTACCTTAGGGGTTTTGTCCCTTTTCTGCCCCCCACAAACATTAAATTAAATTTTACTGGGGAAACCCGTTTTTTATAACACCAAAGGAAAAAAAAGGAAATGAATAATTTAAACCAAAAAAAAATTAATTGAAAAGGAAAGGGATGCAATAAAACATTTTTGGGGGGAAAATGGGCAATTTTTATGAAATTTGAAAAAATTTATGACCAAAGATGACTATACTATAAAAATTTTTTTCTCATACTGTAGATTTGGGTTTCCCAATGAAAGAAATTTATAAAGAAAACTTGGGAAAAAAAACCCATAATATTTAAAACAAACACAATTCCGAAAATGCCAAGGGCTTTTAATATTATTATGAAAGAAGCAAAAGGACAAAAAGATTAAAAAGGGAAAATTTTAAATCAAGTGACCGGGAACCCCAAAATTTTGCTCCCCAAAAGGTTACAAAAAACTTAAAAATTTTAAATTTCTTTGGGAAAAAAGTATTTACACACCCCCACAAAATTAAAAATGTAGGTTTTTAAAAGGCTTCAAATTAAATTATTTACAGAATTTTTGGCACAAATATTTTTTTAAAAGCCAGGGGGCCGGGCAAACAGACGAACTGCACATTTTGCAATGAAAAGAGATTCATCCAACCTTTTTTATGGATGTGCAATTACTGGGAAATTTTTTTGGAAAAAGGTTGAACCTTTTTTTTAACGAAAAATGCCAAATTTGTTTTCCATTAAAATAACACGCGATATTGTTAAAACTTTGAGTCGACAAAAAATATGCAAACAGAGACAATTTTTTTTTACTTTATTTTTATGGTTTTCTAAAACTTTTATTTATAAGTGTAAAAATCAAAGACTAGGGCCAAAAAGCTTTGGTTTTTTTGAGCCAAACTGAAAAGCAATTCCCAAAAACGAACTCTATAATGCTAAATTTAACAATGATCAAAACAGGTTTAAGCTGAATGGTACAATTAAAATTCCGATGATTTTTTTTCACAAAAACTTTTAAAAAAAATCGATAACAACAACAAAACCCTCTAAAAAGCACTCCTAATCCCAGTATCCATTTCTTAAATGGTTTTTTTTTTTTCCTTTTTTTTAAAAATTTTCTGATTTTAATTTTAAGACAAGTTTTTTGAATGTCATTTTAAACAAAAATACTTTTTTTTTTGCTTGATAAATTTTCCGTAAACTCTTGCTGTAGTGTAAAAAAAGATATGTCAATGTATATGATATATGGCAGGGGAATTTTTAAAAAAAAAAAAAAAAATGAAAAAATCAACCTATACAACTTGGGCACCGTTAAAAGGGAGAACCCAAAAAACACAGCTTGTTCCTCAGTAAGGAATCATCTAACCATTACAAGCCCTTTAATGCTAATTTTAAAAATCCCCCACCCAAGCAGCCTCTCTCTGCCCGATTTTGGAAAACCCCAAACTAAAACAACCTGTCAACCCTAATATGAATTTCCCTCACTGCCCTCCCCCGCTAGTTTTTTAATCCCAATCATACAACCTTCAACGCGGGGAAGAATCAACTTTTTACAAAATTCTTTTCCCCCCTGTTTGGAAAACCCCCAAACATAAAAACATGCGAACGTTGATAAGAAGCTTAATCTATACAACCTGTGTCCACAAAATTCCCCCGCCTATAAAGGCTTGTTTCCCTGCCCTAAAGGAATCATCTAATCAATCCCCCCCCGTCCCAAAGATAGGACTGAATCCATGCCGACACAAACCTCTCTCCCGGGATTTTTTGGGAAACCCATTCTAACAACCTGTCCCAAAGCTAAATAGGGAAAATCATCTAACAGCCTCCCTAAAGCCTTTTTGGACCCCTAAACCTATACAAACTGTCAACGCAAAAACAAAACCCCAACCCCAAACCGCCCGTTTCCCGCCAGTTTTTGGGAATTTGTCTCTATACAACACGTGAACGCTAATATAAATCTAAGCCTCTTGGTGCCATTTTGGAACCTAACTGAAAAACCTGTCGACGCCCCAATATAGAAAACCCCAATTTACAAAAAAGGGTTCCTTTACTGCCAGTTTTTGGGAAACCCAAAACCCAACAGCCTGTCAATGGTGGGTATAGAACCCCAAACCTGGGACAGTCTCCCCCCGGGCCCGTTTTGAACCGAAATTCCCAAAAAGCCTGTTGTCACGCACACCTGAGTTGTTTGGGTTAGGCCCAGAAGATGTCATCCCCGAGCTCACTTTTCCTTTTACTTCCCCCTTTTAAAGACAGAGACAGTGGAATTAGAATTACAATTATTTAATGAATAACTTTAAAATTGTGCGATGTATTCTGTGATAATGAAATGAGAATATTGATGAAAAAGGGGTGAATGAAGATGATTAAAGATGATTTTTTTTGGGCAAAGCCAAATAAACCCCCAAAAAATACCAATTAAAAAAAAAAAAGAGTAAAAAAAAAAAAAAAAAAAAAGAAAAGATGGGTGGGAGGGGGGGGGAAAATTTACAAACCGAAAACCCAACAGATGACAGACGAACGGGGAGACAAAGACAGAAAGAAAAAAAAACACGAAAAAAGGGGGGAGGGGAAAAGGGGGGAAAAAAAAAGATAAAGGGAAAAGAGAGAGAGGGGAGAGAGAGAGAGAGAGAGAGAAGAGAAGAAAAGTGAAGAGAAAGAAATTGAAAAAAATAAGGGGAGAGAGAGAGTGTTGTTTGTGTGGGGTGGTTGGGGTGTGTGTGTGTTTTGTTTTGTGTGGGGGTGGGGGTTTTGTGTGGGGTGGGGTGGTGTGACGGAGAGAGAGAAGAGAGAGAGAGAGAGAAGAAGAGAGAGGAAAAGAGGAGAGAAAAGGAGAGAGAGGAGAGACAAACAGCAGACAGACAGACAACAACAGACAGAGAAAGCGAGAGGGGGGGGGGGGGGGGTATGAAAGGGTAAATAAGAGGGAGGGGGAGCATTTCACCCACTGGTATAGAAAGAAGGGGTTTCACACACAGGTAAAGTGGGAGTAATGGGATAAAACACAGTGTTTTTTGTCTTTCTTTCCCGCACAATACTCGATCCTTTTCCTGATGCAAAATTTAAACCCTTTTTTGCGATTTAAATCCTACAAAAAAGTAAAACCAAGAAATTTGGGCCCGCCCCTACCTTCCCTTTTGGGAAAAGTTTTTGGGGGTTTTTTTTCTGTTTTTAATGGGGCCCTATTGATAGGAAACGGGAAAATCAGGGTCCTTTGGGGGGGGACTGAATTTTAAAAATGGTGGGCAAAACCCTACAATTTTCTAGTTTTGGCGTGATTTGTTTTCCTTTTTTTGATTTTGCCCCTCTCAATTTCAAATTCAAAACCCTTGATCCCACGACCCTGATCAGGATGAAGACTACATCGATTTACATATATTTCGTTTGGTTTGTACAAATTAGGTTTGGTAAATTTCCCCCGCCGGGCCCTCCCCCGGGGAATTTTAAATTCATTTGAATCAACTGCTGTCCTTTCAGGGTCACCAATTTTTTTTTTTCTGCATTTGAAAAAAAACCCGAAAATTTGTTTTGGGGGCCCTTTGGGGCAAACTGTCTTGGAAATTTTTGGGTTTTTATATTTCACCCCAATTTTCTAATCCCTTTTATTGGGGAGCTATTATGGGTTTTTTTAAAGGGGGGGGGGGGGGGGGGGGGGGGGGGTCCCTTAATTTCTGGGGGTTTGGGAAAAAAAGAGATGAAGGTTCTCTTAAATATTAAACTTTTGGGTGGGGGCCCAGGGCAAAAATTTTGGGGCCCATGCAATCTTTTTTTCTCCTTTTTTCCCGGTTGGTGAAGGATCTTATTCCCTGACTTAATCTCCCTTTTGAGATTGGGAAAAGCCTTACAAAAAGCCAGCCTGAAAAGGGAGTACTTTTGTATTCCTTTTACTCCCCTTTTTTTTAGAAACTCGTCATTACTTTCCAGCATCCCGATCCTTTTACCCAAATTCCCACTGCAAGGGCCCCTATATACTTGGGGGAAAGGGGGGCAAAGAGGGGGGGAATAACTGTTTTCCAAATTTTTCGAAAACAAAGTCAATTTCCCAAAGAAACCCGAAACCGTAATGGGACCCTTAAAATCCAAAATTCCGCTTTTTTGCCCGGGGGAAAAATGTCCAGCCAATAACCAGGGTGCAGAGGGCTGAAAAAGGGGGCCTTTAATCGTCTACAAACCCGTCCATCCAGCAAAACAGCAATACCAACACTCTAAAAGCGACTCCATCAAGGGGGCCAATAAGTGACTGCTTTCATTTGGGACAAGAGAAGATATGAGAGGAACCGGAGACTCACAAAAAGTCTTTGGCCCCCAAATTTCCCCCCTAAAAATGTCCACAAAAAAGGAACCCCAAAACAAGGGCCCACGCGGGGCCAGGGGGTTGGGGGGAGGGGATCAAAGTTTCCCCACACTGTCCCCTAAAATCACAAGTGTTTTTTTGCTAGCGCCAATTTAAAAGGGCCCCCAAAAAACACATTTTTTTGAAACATTCAAAAAACGAAGGATGATCACTTACATTTGGGTACAGCAGTTTCAAACCCCTGGGTTTTTCACGCTGGGAAAAGGGCAACCCCCAAAACACACACAGCAAAAGTCCGGGCGGGGGGAAGGGGGGGAAAACAACTGTTTTTTGGTAACTACCTTTTTTAAGGAACTCTTTAGAAATCCCTAATTTAGTATGGTATATAATTAGTTTTGGTGGCTTTATGGACCCCCTGGATGAATTTTTACAAAGGTTGAAACCGGGGTGCCACAACCCGATAACAAAAAACCCCTTTTTGGGGGGGGTTTGGGGCGGGGCTTTTGGGTTTTTAAAAAAAGGTTTGGGGTTTGGGGGAGGGTTTATTTTGGGGTATGTTTGGGAACAAATGAGTGGGTTTTCTTTTGGTTTAAATTTTTCCCCCCTTTTGCAGCCACTTAACACCCACATTTAAAATTTTTTTCAGGGTTTTTGTCGTTTTGGGTCCCCCCTTTTCAAAGAATGTCCCTAATTTTCCCCCATCCTTTTTAAAAAACCGATGGAAATTTTTCTCCCTCTTTCCCCAAGGGAGGGGAAGACTGTTACTGCTGATTTACTGCAAACCGGGAGGCCGCTTGGGAATGAGGGGGAAGTTTCCCGGTTCATGGGAAAGCAAACCGCTCTCCTTTGTGAGGGTTTTCCTTCACCCCGTTTTCCGGGTTTTTTCACATCTAGGAAAACCCCTAGTGCAAGCCCTTTAATGAAAACTCGAGAGCAGGGGCACTCTTGGGGGAAATTGCCCCCAGTTGATTTGTACCAAGGCCTCTTATAAAACCCTTTCCCCTGCATCTCTCTCTGTCCCATTCCCGCCTGTTTTTCTCCCCCTCACTTTATTTTTGAACTTTTTTTGTTTTTGATGAAACGGTGCCACCTTCCTTTTCCCCCCAGGCATGGGTACCAAAAGTTTGGTTTAAAATGGGCAAAAAGGGGGGTTCCCTTGGGGGGGTGCAAAACAATCAGACATTCGCAATTTTTGTCTATCCTCAATCAAAAACAATAAATTTGGGGTAGGGTAATTTGGAAATTTGAGAAGAAGGTCTTCTTCCGCGGGGGTAGAAAGTCGCAGTTTTTACCCTTGGGTTTTTTTATTTCCGGGGGGGCCCGGGGGGGGCCTGGCCTTTCTTTTGTACTCTGGTTCTCTTTCTACAAGGTTTACCCGTGGGGAATAAGTTTTGGGAAGTACAAGGTTTTTCCTTTTTACGCTTGGGGCTTTTTTCTGTAATGCAGAGAAATTTCCCATGAAACCTTGAAAAAGGCGAAAATTTTAAAAATAAAAAAAAAGACACTTGGTGGACGACTTCTGATTTTATATTGTCCAGAAAGGGTTTTTATCGTCCCTCTCTGGGCTGCTGGGGCGTGTTTTTTTTCGGGGTTTTTTTTTTTTAATTTATATAATTTATTATATATTTATATAATATTATTTTTAATTTATTTATAATATATATTAACGTGTATTAATATATTTTTTATATATTTATATATTTAATATTTATTATATATTATTTTTTTAATATTTTTATGTGTGTTGGTGTGTGTTGTGTTAACACAAAAAACTCCCCCACGGCCGCACCAGCACTCGGGGCCAAGGAGCCAAGTTGGAAGCCCCTAAGATTGTAAAACAACAAAAAAAAAAAGACTCGGAATCCAGGAAACCTTGGTTTCGGTTTTTTTCAAAATTTTTCCCCCGAAGTTTCTTCGGCGGGAACAGAAACCACGCATCGAAATGCTTTAAAAAATAAAAAACAAAAGCAATAAAAAGGAAAAATGTATAAAGGGACAGAAGGAAGAGAGAGAGAGAAAGAGAGAGAGAGAGAAGGGAGAGGGGAAGGAGACGAGAGGAGAGAGAGAGGGGAGAGGTAGGGGGAGAGAGAGAAAAGAGAGAGGAGAGAGAGGAGAGAGGGAGAGAGAGGAGAGAGGAGAGGGAGAGAGGGGGGAGAAAACCCAGAAAAAATATCTTATTACAAAATACTTTGCAAGAAAAAAAACTTTGCAAAAAAAAAGTGTGCAAACCCCTCTATTTCTGCACAGATAAAAAAATTTCCGTCTTTAGGATTGGTGTTTTTGTTGTCAAAGGTTTTACGGAGGGGGGGGGGGGGGGGGGGGGGGGGGGAAAGGGGGGAGGGGGGAAAAATTTTGGGACATGCCCAAAAAGCACACAAATTTTTATACTTGCCGTTACTTCAAGTTAAAAAGTTATTCTCATATTCGATCTTAGTAAAAAACCCTTGTTACAAAAGAATCTTTTCCCTGAGAGGGAAAAAAAAAGGGGTTTTAGCTGACCCCCCAAAAACCACCCGGACGAGGGGGAAAAGAGAGAGAGAAGAGGAGAGAGAGAGAGGAGAGAGAAGAGAGAGGAGAGGGAGGAGAAAGAGAGAGAAGAAGAAAAGAAAGAGAGAAAGGAGAGGAGAAAAAGGGGAGCGAAAAAGGGGGGGACAAAAGAGAGAAAGAAAGGGGGGGGGAAAGAGAGAAAAAAGAAAGAGAGGGGGAAAAAAGAGAAAAAAAAGGAGGGGGGAGAGAGAGAGAAAAAAAAAGGGAAGAGAGGGAGAGAGGAGGGGAGAGGGAGGGAGAGAGGAGGGAGAGGAGGAGAGAGAAAAGGCCCAATTTGGAAAATTCTTGTTACTAAATACTTGAAGGAAAAAGGTGCCAACCTTAGGGTTTTATGGGTCTTCAACTAAAAAGTGCCTAAAAACATTCCGTAAAAGGGAAAAAGAAAAACATTTCCCGCCCTTTGGGGGGAAATTCTGCTGTCAATAGAAAAACCCCGTGAAAAAATTGTTTCTTGTTGAATTAAAAGGTTTTCCCCGGGCGGGACGGGCCCTTTGGAATGGTTTTTGTCGGGGCCCAAAACGATAATTTGGGGAAAATTTTTTAAAAAATTTTGAATTTTTCCCCCTGGGTTTTTTTTTTCTCTTCCCTTTTTTTTTTTTTTTCCCCCCCCCCCCCCCCCCCCCCCCCCCCCCCCCCCCCCCCCCCCCCTTCTTCCCCCCCCCCTTCCCCCCCCTCCCCCTCCCTCCCTCCCTCTCTCTCTCCCCCCCCCCTCCCACCCTCCTCTTCCTCCATCTCCTTTTTTTCCCCCCCCCTTTTTTTCTTAGGGGGTTTTTTAAACCTTGTTTTTTCCCCTTTTTTTAATTCTTTACACTGTGTTTTCTAATGTTTTTAAATGACGATTTTAAAATTAAAAAAGCGGAAAATTTTTTTTTCATTTCTTCCTGGGTTTTTTCCCCCCACCCTTTTCCCCCCCCCCTTTTTTTTCCCCCC
>CM031619.1:35878542-35951747 GCA_018398815.1 Conus ventricosus | reverse complement strand
ATCATTTTAATGTTTAGTTTAAAACATAAAAATCCACACATTATCCCAGCATGTCTTCCACTGAAAGCCAGTTTGATAAAGTTTTCTTTTAACTATGTCTCTTTCTGCTGAACAGTCATCTTAATAAATAGTGTCTGCGTTCCTTCAAACAGTCTATAAAACTGTTCTAAACACTCACTCAGTTTATTGCTAGGATCAACTAAATATATGTCATCATCTGTCCATATAAACCTTCTATCATGATATGCTTTGTTCCATTTAAGTGTTGGGCAGAAAATCACAATATGATCAAAATTATAACGATAAACTGTTTGTAATAGGTCTAGGATAAATATTGTTTTTCCACAACCAGTCTGCCCACAAATCAATGAGCAATGAGGAGTTTTTGTCATAAAGTTTAACTGCTCCATAGTTTTATAACAGAATTTAATCTAATCCAGTTATTATGTTTATCATACTTTCTGTCAAAACCTGTTCAGTATAATAAAACCCTATAAGACCTAAATGTGTAAGATTAATCCAATTCAGTTCTGTAAGATTGTTTCTATTTAAGTCAACATTGATTTTGTTGCTTGTTGTTATGACCTTAATATCCTCACCATTGTGAAGAACGACGACAACAACTTTAAGACGTTTAACGTCTAAGTTTTGCCAGCTAATATTAATTCCTTTTATAAGGTCGTCACTAACGCCCACAACCCCATCCCTCTCCACATCTTTAAAGACAGAAATTTCAAATATCATTGTGAACGTGTCTCCTAATTTTCTGCTTGGAAAGAACTGTAATTTTGTAGAAGCTTCCTTTAAAACCGTTTCTCTTCTGTGGAGGATGTACTGTTTTTTCCCATACGGTGTTATTTCAATTTCTTTCCGGCTATTGTCGTCTGGCATAAGACTTACATGTAAAGGGCCAGAGTTGAATGCTTTTCTGAAACTTTTTTGGCGGCTAAAAAATGTAAATGGGCTTATGAATTCAAATTTTATGTCCCATTCTAAATATGGTTCCAAGTGCCATTTGAGGTCAGGTTTTCGAATTATTTTATATTCATACTGGCCAACATTATTTGCTTCTACATTGCGCAGTTGTTCTAGTTTAGGAAACCTTTTGCTGTCGCCAACCTCTTTGCGTTTATAATCACCATCTTTAGTGTACTCAAAACCATACAAAGCGCCTATCTCACCATTCTGTGCAAAGTCCTCAACGTCTGCAAGGTCTTTTAATTCTAAAGTTATACACCTCACAGGTGCTAATGCAACTCCTGATTCATCTGGCCCCCGCGACATTTTTTAGAACAACTAATTATTTTATTTCCAAAACAATGTGCAGGTTATCACATTTCACAACTTTTCCTGCTTTGTCTGCAATTTTTATATTAAATGATCCGACCCTCCCACAAACTAATCTTTTAAACTGTAAATTAGGGAATTGTATAATTTCATAATCGCAATATGCAGCTTTCCTGATGGAAGAGCTCTTAAAACAGTTGAGGGCCTTCCATCATATAAGTTTTCATCAGTGCTTCAGCTCGTCCAAATGAACATAGAGTAATGAATGTAATTCAAGATCGAGCGGATTTTTCCCCCTCATAAGTAGTTTTGTTTGATGCAACAATAAAACTTTGAGCGTCCTGGCTGTCAGTTGCAAAGCCTAACATTTTAGCTAGCTCGTTATCAAAATAGTATTTTGCTTCTTCAGGTTTGAATGTTAATATTGTTTTTAGATTTGCATTGTTAAGTTTGAGAGTGATGTCAAAGTTACTCAATGCTTCTTTTAGTGAGCAAAACCCGTAATAACCATCAGTATTGTTAACTGGCTAATTAAGTTTCTTCCCCCATATTTTCTAATCTTATTATTCTTCTTTGATTCAGTTATATTAAACCATACGACTTTGTAGAATATTTCATGGAGCGCGACCGTTTTAAGTTCCGCAACCGTTATCAATAGCATGTTCTAAAAACGAAGGGCGGTCTTGAGTTGTTATTGTTACAAACATTTTTTAAAACAAATTAAAAATGAGTCCATTCAAATATACTGATGCAAAATATTCTGTTGGGCTGCACTACAATCTTAAAAATATAACAACTGACACCCTTGACATTTCTGTGACCCAGACTGACACTTTTCATAAAAAGGTGAGTACTCCATTGGACAAATATCTTAACCCTCCTATTAAAAAAGACTACATCGCAAAAGTATGGTTCAGTCATCCAATGCAGTTTTATCAGAACAGTTAAACTTTGCTGTGTTTTGTGCAACAACTGGGTGTGGAGTGTCGTATGCTGATCATTTAAATCATCCTGATCCTTTGGTGAGGTCAGTGTACAGATTTCATTTCTATTACACCTTCAGACGTATTTTGACTGAACTGCAAGCACCATTACCAAATGACAAACCGTTTAATCCATTAGCAACAGAATAGACATGAAGGCTTTTGAAAGGATCTGTAACGAATTCAATATTAATGTTAAGGAAGACTTTAGACAAAAGTTGGATCTTAATCATGGTTTAGGCACCCCTTATTTTTGGGGCGTGCACAGAAATATAACTATGACTGGAATCCTCCTTACACATCTTTCTCTTCAGGCACAGCTGTTCACCTAGGTCCATAGAGCAAGAGCATAAATCAGCATGGACAACATTTATCTAGACACTTCTAAGGGCCTAACTAAAGCAGGAATAGAACGAATAAACGACTCTGTTCGTACTTACGTTTGGTGTTTGCTAGGTTCGCAAGCACAGACAAGGTCGAGCATAACTGATCCTTCTACTGGCTTTGACGCGCAAAACAATACTTAGCAAATTTAGAGGACGCCATTAATTCTACAGTTGATTTGCCTTCAAGTATTAAAAGGTACCAACATGTTTTACAATACGCAAGATCGAAAGTAGACTTTGCTGTTGGCACTGGTTTATACATGCTGCCTTCTGACCTCAGACTCCAGATAGGCACAATAATAAACTACAATAATGAAATCCTTGTGGCAGGCAATGAACAGAAAGTCGGGAAAAACGACATAAATTCTGAGCCAGTAAATATTGCAAGCAGTAAAACAAACACCCAAGAATAGTCATCCAATCCCTGAGGCCCAAAGCCGAAGGCCGTTGAAGAAGTCAAAAAAAATAATGACCACGAATATGAAAAGACAGCGCTAGTTGTTGGATTAACTGGCCTAGGATTACTCCTTCTTTATTTTACTAAAGAGTAACCCAACTATTAAGAGAACTAATGCCCATAGGTGCTCGGCCATAAAGCCAACTACTTTGCTTGCAGTAGACAAAAGCCAGCTAACGACACCCCCTAATATACCTGGTAAAGCATCCACGGCTTTACCGGCTATATTTTTTTAATAAACCCGCAAGATGATCAAGCTGTTTTTTTACCCATGATTTATCAGGTGGAGGTGATGGCGGTGGAGGCACTGACCCAGCACCACCGCCGCCTGTAATAGCCTCACCAGTGTACTTATTGCAAATCCTAAGGCTGTTATAACGCTTGCTAATGTGACTCCTTGCTCTCTAAACAGTGTTCGGATTCGTTCTGCTAGCGTTGTGTCTTCATAAAAATTCTTTGGATAGTTTCTCTTATTCTGCTCACTTGAGTTCGTAAGTCTTCTCGGTTAGTAGACAACGCTTCTAGTCTTGCTGATCTCTCTTGTTCAAGATCTTTTAGTCTTTGGGTTATTCTTTCTTTAATATCATGCCCTAAGTTGGCGTCATCAGCCTCAACGAGTTTTTCTTTTTCTCTTTTTATATGCTCATCTATTTCACCCAGTTTTGCTAAATTGTTTGTTAATTCGCCTCTGATGGTTCTTAAAGCACGATCAAGGGCCTCTAATTCTCGCGTGGGTATTGGGGGGTCGCGTATAGTCTTTAATGCTGTTTCTTCGGAAAAACTGGTTTCTGCTTCTATTATTTCGCCCGCTGTTTGACTTAAATCTTGAAGTTCCATGTTTTGTATTTGGTTATCTGTTGGGAGTTCTTGTAGCGGTTTTGAAGTTTAGCAACTGCTTCCCTATCTAATTTTGGTTTAGTAATGCCAAGGCGACTTCGATCGCTCACACTGAGTCTTTGTCTAATTGTATTCATGCCTACAAACTTTGATGGGTCTCGTTTAGTTGTAAGCTGAACAAGTTGTCCTTGGTCGTTTTTCACATACAAATGGTCATCTTTTTACTTCAAAATCATCAGGGTATATAGTTTCGGGAAGTTCTTGTCCTAAACTTTGGTATAATGATCTGACCTTACTTTCTGTTAATTTATACCGACTTGTTGGTAATGTATCTCCCGATTTCTGCTAATTCATCATGCAATGAGAGCCCCGAGCGATGCTGCTCCCCAAGGGGAATCACTCATGTCGTCTCCAGGATCTAAAACATCATAATCTTCTTCACCTTCAATGCCTGCCATGTTTTTAAATAATTAACTTTTTATTTTTGTTTTATAAAAAAATGTCACAAGTATATGGCTCGATTCTTGACCCGCATAGAAGACTGAAAGAGCCTTTGGCGTGAAGGGAAATAAGCGGAATATTACTGTTCCAAATAATCCATCTACTATTGATGCAGATCAAATTCTTACTGTTAAATTTCCAGACCTAGGAGCGGATGAAGTGATTGTGCCAGGCTCTGCACGTCTTACTTTCAAAATAGAACTCGCTTCAACAACAGACCCAAACAGGACGGTTGTACAGAATCTAGGGCGGGCAATCGTTAAGAAAATTTCTATAAAACTTGAGGGGCAAGAAATATTTTCTTTACATAATGCAGACATATTTCTAACCTATTCTGATCTATGGCTAACCGCGACTGAAAGGGCTGATCTTGCGTTTCAAGGAATCGAAAATGAAGAAGCACTAAAACATAGAATAGGCGCCGCAAACGCTAAAGACGGCAAAAGGTTTGTAGCCGTAAGTTATGCGTATGGAAATCGCTTTTTCATACCCCTAGATTTTGAGTTGTTAAAAGCGCATGCCCCATACTTTCAAGGAGCATTAAAAGACAGATTGTCATATGAACTAACTTTTAATGACCACAAATATGTTATTATATCACAGACACCGAAGCAAAGTACAGCATTTCTGACATCTCGTTAGAGTTTGACGTTGTTAGCAACCCTGACTTAGCGAGGTTGATCCAGCAACAATATCAGTCAAAATTAGCAATATATTACGAAAGAGTGATTCATCATTCTAAATATCCTAAAAGCAGGGCAGACACTATATGGAATTTCAGTTTTAGTGCCACAGCAAGATCGCTTAAAGGTATTTTATTGCTGTGTGAAGATGAAGGACCATTCGAAAGACAAACTGAAAAATTTTATTAATCCTAAAATAACAAAAGTGCAATGTACAATTGAGGGTAGTCTAACCAAATCTACGCTAGCGGGCTTAAACCTTATCAGCATTTTGATGAAATAAGAAAACTGTTTGGAGGCGGGAGGTGTAGAATCCGACAGTTGACCTTGTGTCTAAAGATCTGCATTTTCACAGCGTTAGACTGATCATTATTTAACAACGAAATACGGTTTATGGATTGACCTAAGGTCAACGGAGGATAATAAGTTACATGGAAGCGGGAGAACTGTTAGAGACATAATAAACATTCAAATTGATAAAGAAGAAGAAGCCGATAAACCGCTTAATGTGTATTTGTTTTTAATATATGATGCGCAGCTGAATATTCAAGATAACAGATTAGAAAATATACATTACTAAATTATTTTTATTTTAAAAAGCATGTCTGTTCAAGTTTATCCAAATGTACCTACAGCGCCAGAGTCGCCGAGAGAAGAGATAGCCCCCGGCATAAAACCTTCAGATTAACCAACATTACACAAATGCAACAAAAACTAGAGCAAGACCTTTCAAAATATAGCAAAACCAAACGAAGGTATTCTGCTGCTTTAATGCTGTTACCTATTGTTAATACTGGAGCATCGACTTTGAGTGCACTATCGGCAGGACAAGTGTAGGTCTCTTAGCAACAGGCATAGGCGCACCCGCAGCTATACCTCTAGGCGGTTTGTCTTTAGCTCTCGGCCTGTGTTCATTAGCTGTAGGTGCTGCTAGCAAAAAATTAAAAACTAAACTCCAAAAGCACACAGCTATGGTTCAACTAATAACAGCTAAACTTAGTTCCTTCAAGCTGATAATAAATAAAGCACTAGCTGACTCAAACATCACGGATGAAGAATTTAGTCGTTTACAGGCCGATTTTGATGACTACAAAAGACAAAAGTTTGATCTTCAAAGAAAGGCGAGGACAAGTTTTTCTCAACAGCCAGACCCCGAGCAGATAAAAAAGGAATGCTTAAAAAAAGTAAACGAA
The DNA here is from genome assembly GCA_018398815.1 of Conus ventricosus. Lineage (NCBI taxonomy): Eukaryota > Metazoa > Mollusca > Gastropoda > Neogastropoda > Conidae > Conus > Conus ventricosus. Next base: position 35,945,420 of record CM031619.1, on the reverse strand, counting down.
CATTAAACTCTGTTCTAAACAGCTCACATTAACAACGCCAAAGGGCGTTTATACTTTAGTTTATGAGTCTAAACACAAAAAGACCGTCGATATTGATTAATTATTTTTTTTTTATTTAAATAAATATTTTGAGTTAGAAAAGAAACTCATCATGGATAAATTATATGAAGGTCCAGACGAATTCTTTGAAGCAATGCAAGAAAATTTATCAAGAGCACTGAATGATATTGATTTAGAAGTCATTAATCCAGCAAACGTACAGGCAAGTGTTGCTCATGCTATTTCTCAAGTTCCAGGTAAACTAACAATAGACCCGCCAGTTAAAGTAATGTTAGCTGTTTTAATCGACTATATAACAATAAATGAAGAAAACCTAGAAGTCTGGGTTTCAACTAAACAGCAGACTATTTTTTCTCATAATGACTTAACACCCGGTTGGGCAGACCAACTGCTTACACAGTTTGATGTGGCTGCTGAAGAAGCCAAAATGAGAGGCTCTGGTTGGTCAGAGGGCGAAGTCTTAGAGATCAGATTAAAACAGGCTAAGTATGCGCCGATTGTAGGCAGGTCTTACATTCCAATACCTCCAGCATTAGTAGCAAACGAGCAGTTCTAAACATAAAGAATACAGACAACAAATGTTTCATGTGGTGTGTTCTCGCAAGGCTGCATTACGCCCGCAAAAACGCAGAGAGAGTGTCTAACTATCACCCTTACATCAATGATCTTAACTTTAGTGGGGTGTCCTTTCCTGTTAGCGTGGATTCCATTGATCAGTTTGAAGAACAAAACAAACCAATAACTGTTAATGTATACACATGGGATGAGGAAACAAATCTACTACCCATTAAAGTGTCCAAGAACAGCCCAACAATAGGTGATCCAGACAAAAATCATGTTGACTTACTACTGATGTTTCACCAGCGGGGGTACCGCATTACACATTGATACGAACAATGAGTAGATTATTGCGGCATACTTCAAAGCATTACCATAAACAAGAATTCTGTAGAAAATGTTTAACAAGAATTCCATCTGTTCAAGCCGCGAGCGAACATATAAAACATTGTAGTAGCCCAGTTGACTGTAATACAGAACTAATTACACCCCCAGAAGGCAGTAAAGTTAGTTTTAAGAACTGGAAACGACTGCAAAATTCTCCATATGTTGTTTACGCAGACTTCGAATCGCTTATTGTTCCTTATGAAGGGCCAGCGCCACAAAAACTTCGAAAAACAGTCTTAATGAGTAATCATCAGATTTGTTCATTTGCTTTCATTGTTGTTAGGTCGGATGGCGCTCATTCAACGCCAGAATTATACAGAGGCCCAAATGCGGCTAGAAGATTTTTACAGCGCATGCAGCAAGTGCGCAATGACTGTTCTAATAATCTGAATTTATCTGAAATCATAATGACGCCTGAAGACCAAGAACAGTATGACTCAGCCACACATTGTTGGATTTGTGGTTTAGAACTCAGTGAGGAAACAAATCCGACAGTAAGAGACCATGATCACATTAGTGGAAGGTTTAGAGGAGCGGCGCATAACAAATGCAATCTTCAACTAAAGTTTGAACCAAAGACATGGAAGCTGCCCATCTTCTTTCACAACTTGCGAGGTTAGGACTCTCATCTTATAATGAAAGCAGTAACCGACTCCTTCAGGGTAGCATGCATTGCACAATCATCAGAAAAGTACATGTGCTTTAATCTGAATAACATGTCTTTTTATGACTCTATGCAACACATGATGGGTTCATTAGAGTCGCTGGCTATGTCTTTAAAGTCCTGCTCAATAACGGAAGAATATTTTGACCCAACTCTCGTTAGAAAGGGCGTTTACCCTTATGAGTACATGAACAGTTGGGAAAGGTTTGAAGAAGATACACTTCCACCTAAAGGCGCGTCTTTTCTAGTCTCAGAGGAAAGGACATCAGCGATTCTGATTACCAGCATGCCCAAGATGCGTGGCAGAAGTTAAAGTGTAAAACGATGGGAGACTATCATGATTCATACTTGATGGCTGATACATGTTTGTTGGCGGACGTCTTTGAAAATTATAGAAAGACCTGCATGAAACATTATAGCCTGGATCCCGCGCATTATATTTCTTGCGCCTGGGATGAGCTGGGACGCTTTCTTAAAGTTTACTGGAGTACAGATTGATTTATTGTCTGACCTGCCAATGATTCAGATGATTGAAAACGGATTGCGTGGAGGAATTAGTATGGCGTCGCATCATTACTGTAAAGCAAACAACAAATACCTAGATGATTATGATCCGAGTAAAAGGTCTAACTATCTCATGTATTTAGATGCAAACAATCTGTATGGTTGGGCTATGGCGCAATCACTTCCATTACGCAACTTTAAAATGTACACTGGTGGTATTAAAAACATTCAAGAATTTGTAGAACATCTGCATACTCTTACAGCTGTTCGTAAAAGAGGTCTTATTCTAGAAGTTGACTTAGAATATCCTCATGAACTCCATGACCTACATAATGACTATCCATTAGCAGCAGAAAGTCTAAAGACGAATCCAAGAGAGCCGCCTAAACTTGTGCCTAATCTTCGAGGCAAAAAAAATTATGTCTGTCATTACAGACTTCTACAAATTTTATTTAAGACATGGTTTGAAGTTGACAGCTGTTCATCGTATAATTGCTTTTGATCAAGAACAGTTCATGAAACCATACATCATGAAGAACACTGATCTCAGAACCAAATCCACAGATGCTTCAGAAAAAGACTTTTTCAAGCTGATGAACAACAGCTGTTTTGGAAAGACTATGGAGAATCCGCACAAGCGCAAAGATGTTAGATTAGTCACCAGGAGAAAACGAAGCATTAAGCTAACTTCAAAACCTAATTATCAGGACTTCAGAAGATTTCATGATCAGCTTTTTGGCATAATGATGAAAAAAAAAGAAAGTCAAATTAGACAAGCCTGTATTTATTGGGTTTACTGTTTTAGAATTATCAAAGCTTTTAATGTTAGAATTTCTTTATGACTACTTTAAACCCTCGTATCCAGAGTCCAAAGTACTTTACACAGATACAGATAGTTTTGTTATAGATATCCCTACTGAAGACATCTATAAAGACATGGAAACCGAAGTGGCTAAAGGACATGCGGGATGGTACGACACATCCGATTATCCTAAAGATTCGCCTTTGCATTCAATTACTAACAAGAAGGTTTTAGGAAAGATGAAGGATGAATTATCTGGAAAGGTGATCAAGGAGTATGTGGGGTTAAGGTCGAAAATGTACAGTATTTCGAGCCAGGAGGAAAACCATTAAGAAAGCAAAGGGAATATCTCGCAGTGTTGTGCAGTCAAACATATCACATGACAACTACAAAGAAGCATTGTTTGACAATAAGACTTTTCATCATAACAACGTAAAACTGCGATCTAATCTACATGAGATCAACACAACTGTTGTAACAAAGAAGTCATTAGATAGAACAAACACAAAACGTGTGTTTTTAATCCAGAGTTTTCATATGCAATCGGGCACTGGAGAACGGCATAATTGTATACATTCTTCGGGTTTATATTTTTCATCAACTTTTATTATAAGATCAATCATAGCTTCATCCAATTCATTTAAATCTTTTCTCATGTTTGCTTGATGCGTTCGAATTTTTTTTATTATTTCAAGATATTCTTTTTCCCAATTTGGGGGTTTGAGTTGTAGGTGATCTGGATGATTTAGAATGCATTGATTAATTTTCGAAAATGTTCCCCCAATAGCATTACACGCATCAAATGATTCCCGTATCATTTTCAAGGTCTCTTCCTTTACCATTCTTGTTTCGTTCTCTCCGCTTCCTTCTGAGCTTCCATTTTAAACTCAAATATATTTACGTAAATTAATTAAAGCGGAACTGTGTCTGGTGGGATTATTTGCAGTTCTTCTTTCACAAAAGATCTTTGGGGGGCTGGTTGTTTTGTTGTGTCAGTTTCTCGTAAATAATACACGGGCGGATTCATTTTTACAATTCTTTTTATTTCATATGGATCAACACTCCAAACTGGATCGGTTGCCCTGATGCGAGTGTCCCCTTCTGCTTCCCCCGGTAAATAAAGGTACCTTACTTTCAAGCCAAACGGTAATAGTTTGCTGGGTGTACTGGAGTCTTCAGCAACATTTATTGTTTTTCTTTTGATTGCTTGTACTGGTTTTAGCCCTTTAAATTCTTCATTATTCATTGCGCGCAAAACTGAGGGCAGTCTTCTAACCCATTCTGTGTTGCGAGAATTGTCAATAAGCTCTCTGTGATACTGGTAGGAAAAAAGTCTTTCAGCTAACTGTTTGTTAAAGTTTTCAACTAAAGCCTGTGATCTGTGAACTCCTGGAATGCCTCTTTTAATGGTAACTCTATGTTTTTAACAATAATTGATTCACTTGGCCTTTAAATTCTTTTCCATCATCGACTTGAATCATGCGGAGATAAGTTAAAGGACCTCGTTGGTATATTAGTTGTATGGCGACAGCAACAGCAGAAGCACTCTTTTGTGTTAATGGTTCCGCATCTTTGTATCTTGAAGCCATGTCAATGACTGTGAGTGCGTACTTAAATCTTTTTCGTCTAATCGTATCAGAGGGTAAATATAGAAGGTCCATTTGATGGGTGTCGTTCGGAGTTGTATTGACAAAGTGTGGTCTCTGTATTCGTCTAGGTGCAGGTAAATAAATTTGCCAGATCGCTTGTTTAGATAGCCATTCCTTCGCTGTTTGTTCACTGACTCCCGCTGCTTGGCTTAGCTTTTTGATTGCCGTTATTCCCTTCCAATATCCTTTTGGTGAATAATAGATTTTGTTCATTTTTTAATTCAGCCAATATTATGTGCAACAAAATAGACAACAGTCATGCCAACGACAATAAACGCGATTCTTCTTGCATCTTTTGTTTTTCTGAGGGTTGATAAAAGTCACTGAATTTTGGTGGGGGCAATGTCTCGATTGGTTTGCCTGTTACAAGATAATATTCTTTTATTGCCTGATCAACATCTTTAAATGTGTAAGCTGCATGTCCCTGTTTTTTTCAGTGTGTTATTAATAAAATCTAACTGCTCAATTCTCTGCTTTTCATAGTGATCTTGCGCTGCGGCTAGTTGCTCCATAGCTTTGTTGTGTCCTTTTCTCTCGCTGTCGTCCCGTAGTTTACTAAATGCGTAATTACTTCCGCTAAAAGCAAGCGCATTAACCACAGCGCCACCAATCATCATTACGAGTGAAGCCATTTTTATAAATGTATTTTTTTCTTACATATTTATATTGTCTGGAATTATTCCTTGCTTGACTAGAAAATCTTTCGTAGCGAACGAAGCTGCAATGATAGCAATTAGCTTTGCTGAATCCTCAAAGTCTAGTTTGCCAAGATCTGCTGGTTTAATTCTTAACAGGCTTTTACCAAGCATTGAGTATCCTACACTTAGACCTCCAATAACAGCAGAATGGTATACAAGGTTGGCAACAGTTTTTTTCGGCGCTCATTTTTAAAAAATAAAATAATTATAATAATAAAAACATGAACACCGATGATCTATTAAACCTTCCTGAACTTATGATTACAAATGACCAGGTTGATGAGCAAGCTATTATGCCCAAAAAGGAAAGACTGTGATTCTTTGGCAGCATGTGGAAAAACAAAACAGTTCCTTGGGAATGAATTTAGCATAGAACAGATTCAACAGATGTCGCCACAAGACATTTTAAAGTATCATAACAGGTATGAAGCGCAGTTGGGGTCTAGAATGGTGAAAAAGCGTTGGGCAAACGGTTCTTAGTTTGTACACTAAACTAGTCGGTAAATTTGCTCCCATTGATTCTGAACAGATTTTATGTATGATTTAACACAGGATCCAGTTTTAACAAAGTCATTAGAGTCTCTAGGATGTGATTTATACTACAGATTTGGAACATTGTTATCGCCGTTAATCATGGGATTAATTACTTTTAATCATATAGATTTTATTCCCTTCAAAATGAACGAGCCAGAAAATCAGCAGAATCAGAAAACACTGAATCAGGTGAAAGTGGTCACTAAAACACCTCATCCTGGACGCATTGCGGCAGGAAAAAAATTAGCTGAGTGGAACAAACAAAAAAAATTACAATTACAGAATATAACTCATCATGAAAACATAACACCGCCAACGCCAACAGTTGATTCAATGCCAGCTATAAAAACTCCATATGATTCAAGACCTACAGCGCCAACGTCTTCATGGAATATTGAACTTAAAACTGTTGCCATTTTTGGCGCCCTTGCTGCTGTTGGGGGCGGTTATTACGGTTATAAAGTATATAAACAAAGACACCAAGAACCAAAGTCCAAACAATCTCAACACTAATACAAACACGAACACAACAGCACGCCAGGAACGCCAACAACAAAAGATCATTTTGATCCATTCAGATGCAATAATATTTTAAAAATTTTTTGATAAAAATAGATCATGGCGTATTATAAATGATAAAGTCAATAAATAAAGACATGGAGTCTATAAAAGACATTTCCATAGACCAGAATTGTAATCAATGCGGTTTGCTTAGGATGTAAGAACTTCATTAAGATCTATGCGACCGATTTCGCGCAGAGGACGCTGAGCAGACATCCTCGACGATGACGAGTTTTTTGAGGCGTGTGTGTACTATATTAGACATTTACTATTTAAGATAAAAACATAGATTGTCTTGTTGTTTTTTTTTGACAATTATAAGATAACTTGAATAAGAACTTAGTTGTACTTAGAGGATGACTTAATACAATCTTGAGTTGACTTGAGTAAGAACTTGAGGATGACTTGAGGATGACTTGAGGATGACTTGACTAAGAACTTGTGGATGACTTGAGGATGACTTGAGGACAACTTGAGGATGACTTGAGGACAACTTAGTAAGAACTTGTGGATGACTTAAGGATGACTTAAGTAAGACTTGTGGATGACTTGAGGATGACTTAAAAATGACTTAAGTAAGAACTTGTGGAAGACTTAGAGGATGACTTGAGGATGACTTAAGGATGACTTAAGTAAGAACTTGTGGATGACTTAAGGATGACTTGAGGATGACTTAAGTAAGAACTTAGAAGTGACTTGGGGTGACTTGAGTGTGTGCATGCGCAGGGTGGGAGGTGGGGTGGGAGGTGGCGTGCGCCTTTGATTAATTTATAAGAAACGAATGTTCAGAATATAATATATTTATTATCAGTAAAACAGCAAAACAACAACAACAACAATAACAATAACAACTATATACAAGCACGATCGCACGCACACACACACAAGATAGGAGGTGCTTGCATGGGAAAATGTAAAAGGGTTTTATGGTCGCGCTTGAGCACCGTAAATTCAAGCAGGCTGTCAGTCTCTCTGCCAACTGAAGATTATCAAAGCGGCCACCAAGTGCATTTATCAAAAGCTTGATTTAATAAACAAGACAGTTGAATAAAGTCACTCTGTGGCCGCCTAAATAGGCAGCCTTTGAAGCAGGACGTTGAATAGAGCATTGAAGCATGTGGATCAAGAAGAAGTTGAAGCAGAGCCCCGTTATGCATAACCGTTATTTTTAGAATCATGTCATTTCCCTTGCTGGGTGGTCTACCCCGGTTATGCATAACCGTTATTTTAGAATCATGTCATTTCCCCTTGCTGGGTGCTCTACCCCGGTTATGCATAACCGTTATTTTTAGAATCATGTCATTTCCCCTTGCTGGGTGGTTTGTGACAGGCGCTCTACTGTGAATGTTGCTGCTCCAAGTCGGTTGGCACATGTGGAATCTGTTTCCAGTAGTTGGCATATTCTGGAACCTGCAGCATGACTTTAATTGCGTTCAGTCTACTGAGGAAGAAGTTTTAAAGGAAGCCCAACACAAAAAAACTGTTTAAATCCAAAAAGTACACTTGCAAGTGCACGCAGTTTTCTAGCGTGGTCATCAGAATATCCAGTTTTTTCCTTCAACCAGTCTCCCCAATGTTGCTGAATTTCCCCCTGTTTTTGCCGAGTCTCATGCCAATCTTACACAAATTCAAAAAATTCCCAAATTGAATGTAGAACATGATAGTTTGTGCATCTTGCCTTCGAATGTTTCTGACCCCTCTTTTCAGTCTGTTGATGATTTCATCTTCACTTCAGCGTTAAAATAGGCTATCTGTAAATACCTCTCTTGTTATTTTTTTTCCGATGTCAGCTTTGTTTGCAAGAAGGTATTCATGAAGTTCTGCTGGAGTTGAAAATTCTTCCTGCTCTTTTTGATTGTACCTTCCCTTTCTTTGAATAAAGCTTCAAGTTTTCTTTTGGGTTTTTTTGGCAGTTTCTGCGGTCCATGCAGTTGAGCTTGGGTAACAACATCTTCATTTTTCCAAAGTAAACAAAATATTCATGCAACAACAGCTTTTCGTCCTCAGTCCAATTGTAAGCAGATGGAGGTGGCAATGTAGTAGATGCAGTAGATGACTGAGGTATTGGTTGTTGAGTAGGTTCAGTACTCATGATTGGGAAAATAAGTGACGTTTCTTGAATAGAATAATCCAACAGAGCTTGATGTGCAGCGTTTGAAACTCTAATTTCTGTGCTAATTCTTGTGAAGAAGGACTACCTAGTAAATCCCTCTCTTCTTCTGAAAAAATGCTATCTTGAGACATGGAATCATCAGCAAAGTTTAAAAGTCACAACGCTTTCCTGACTGGAAATCACACACAGTCACGTCTTCACACCACCACAGCACCGGAGAAATGACAAATCACTAGCTAGGTTGCTAACAACACAAGTGTTGGCGGAAATGTCGTCACTGTTACTAATCAGCTGATTCTGTCTAGTCTTGTGATTGGGGGAAGGTAAGAAACATGTTTTTGATATGTTTTTATGAAAGGCGGGAATGACTGAGCAAGATCCTTTCAGCCACTTATAGAAATCTCGCTATTCAGAACTGCACGCAATAGAAATCGATCGCTATTCATAACTGCTGACTGGCTTTACAAATCCAACGGTGCACGAGTGGAGACCGCTAGCTTTGCTCCTGAATGCTTCTATTGAAATCTCTGGGGATGCCGCGCTTCACTGCATGCCTTTAAAAAACAACCTGCATAAGCCACTCTCTCTCACCTGCAGTGTGTGTGTGGATTTTATGTCAAAAATATAACTCGGTTTAAAAGACTTTAGAGAACAGTTAAAGACTGTAGTTTTATTTCACATGAAAGACAAAGATGCATTTGATGAATGTCTGCGTGAAAATGATGTTATTGAGAATGATCAGGAAAAAACTATGGATTAAGCAAAAACTGAAATCTGAAAAGTTTTGTAAATTAGTATAAAAACGGACAACCCTACCAGTATGTATGTTTGTAGGGTCGTTATTTTTTTGGTTATTGAAGTCATGCTTATTAGAGAACTGTAATATGCCGCTTTTGGATTCGCCCGCACGAGACCGGCCAAGGCCGGTTGAGAGCGGGTGAGCCAAAAGCGGCATATTACAGTTCTCTCCTGCAGTTGTTTTACTATTTCTGTTTGGTGTTTAAAGTTGCTAAGTGTGATTTGCATAGTATTAACCATTTTTCAGTTAAACATAGGTTGCACCTTTTTGAAACATTGCTGTATGGTGATGCTCTTTTTATGATTTTCCAGGATATATTGTAGCTTGTTTTTGCGTCTTTAAGTTTCCAGATATTATTTGCTCAGTTCTGTTTGGTTTTTTATATTTTTCTTTATTAAATGACTGTTTGTGGTTTGCATATCTGGTTTTGAAGTGGTTTTCAGTGATCCCTATGTATGTTTCTTTTTCATTTTCTGATGTCACAGTAGCCTGGTATACAATGTTGTTGTGAAGACATTTATTGTTTAGTGGGCACTGCTCCTTTCTGGTGCAATTGCAAGATTTCCTTTCTTCACCCTTCTTTGCTGTGTTGATTTTCATTTTGTTGGATGCGTCAATTAGGTTTTTGAGGTTGGGCATACATGAGTACGATAGTTTGACAGTGTTTTTGTTAAATATTTTGGACAGTTTGTGTTCTTTTGGGAATGAAGTTGTTAGGATTTTAAAGAATTCTTTCCCTATGTTTGTTTTGAGTTTTCCATCGTATGGGGGGTTATACCATATGATTTTTCTTTTCCTATTTTTCTTGTTTTTATTTGTGTTGTTGTCTGGGTTGTATTGTAATTGTATCCACTTGTTTGTAGTGCCTCCTGGTATTCTACTGCTGCATTGTTGAACACTCTCTCACTGCATGACAGGTTTGATAGTCTCTTGTTTATGCCATGGGGTATGGTCTTTAATACAGATGGTGGATGGTTACTTTTGGTGTGTACATAAAGAGGTGTATCGTTGGGTTTCTTGTATGGTTTATATATGTGATTGTTGAGATCCAGTGTTATGTCTAAGTAGTTCACTACCTTTTTGCTTGCTTCAATGGTAATCTTTAAGTTGTGCTTTTGGAAGATTTTGCATAGTTCTTTCTTCTTGTTTTCGATGGTTCTTGGATTGTTGGTTAGTGCAGCAAGGCCATCGTCTCTGTATAGTCCGACTTGTTTTCCGAGTTTTTTCTTGATGTTCACATGTTTCTGCACCATCATATGATCCCATGGTTACGTCGAATATGTGTGTGTGTGTGTGTGTGTGTGTGTGTGGTGTGTGTGTGTGTGTGTGTGTGTGTGTGTGTGTGTGGCATGTGACGCGGCCTCACATCAAGGCTTGTGACGCTCCATCACATGTTGTTTAGTGATATATCGTTTCTCCATGCCACAAGTAAAAAGGAAGAATATTCATGTGGCTTGACTAGTGTAGCGGGCGTCCCCAAATAATTGTGAGGATCACTCATTGAAAGAAACAAGAGTGGGCATTGTGTGAAAGTGACCACTGAAAGATAGTATAATAAGGGCTGGTAAGGTGCTGGTCATGTGTTTTGAACACTGAGTATGCACTCACTAGGAGGAGGGAGGAAAGAATCAGTTTTAGCTCAGCAGATGACCTAGAGACTCCAACCTGTCAGGACGCTGGTCAAGAGGTCCTCACCGCTGACCAGTCATTACCAGGTGAGCCATAGATAGTTGGGGAAAGCTACAGGGGAAAACCTAAAGAAAAGAGAAAGAAAGAATTCATATGAATTCATACGTTTGCGAATGCAGTCAGGGCATCGTGACAGTATGGGGCGAGTCTTATCTTTGATGCAGGTATGGCATCATGATTGCAGGAATTATTTATTCTCCTGGTCTGGATCTTTGGCCCAATGTTATGTGAAGGCCATGACTTCATAGAAATTAAAATATATTGATTTCAGTTTAAAACTTGATTTATCTCTCAGTGTGAAGAGAAAGAGAGATACATGTATAGAATCTGTTCATTGATTGTTCGATGTGATTTAGTAAAGGTTTTTCCTCGAAGCAGAGTGGGAGAAGAAAAAAACATTCGTAGTGCGCCTTTTGGTTGATTGGAGGGATTGCGTGTGCGTATGCAGTAAATGCTGTCATGAATGCGTGTGTGCAAAAGTGACAGTGTGACAGTGGTGACCCCGACGTAGCTGCCATTGTTTTTTGTTCTCCCTGGGGAAAAAAAGAAGAAAAGATTTCTATTATTTTGTACCCTCGGGGGCCTGGGAAAAAGAAAGAGATATATTTTCAATACAAAAAAAAAAAGATTTTGATTCGCAGGGAAGGAAAAAAAAGAAGAAAGTTTAATTATTTATTGTGTTTTTGCATTTGTTTTCTTTTCTGTTTGTGTGTGTGAGTGAATTTATTTCAGTGCGAGTGAGGACTTCTCTCTTCTTTCTGACTCTGAGTTTTGCTAGTGTTCTTTTTGGTTTTGTTTGTTTGTCCCTAATGTTTTTCCCCGATCGGTGAGCCCCACCGCTTTTCGCTACCTTGAGCGACTAGTTCAAGAGTAGGAGCAGCCGTAATCATCCCTATTTTGTCATTTTCCCCGATCAGTGAGCCCCACCGCTTCTCGCTACATTGAGCGATTAGTTCAAAGAGTGGGTGCAGCCGTGATCGCCCCTTATTAGGTTTATTTTTGCTGTTGTTGTTGTTTCTTTCTCTGTCCTATCGTTTCATTTCAAATAGTCCCCCCTTTTCCCAGAGTTTGAACTGACCTTGCCTCCTTCAACAGGACAAAGGTTGACAAGTGCAGGGAAAACTCTTCCTAATAATTTTTTTTCTATTGTGTTTTTTTTGGGTGTTGTGATATTTTCTTTGGGTGAATGTGAATTTATTGGTTGATTGTTTATCATTTTGTATTATTACTGTAGTGTTGTGTATATTGTGCATGATTTTTTCCCCGTCTCCAGTTTCACAGGAGACAGTGACCACTAGGGTGCTGTCTGAGGGCTTATTTTGTTGTTCTTGATTTCTTCTCACTGTTCCGATCCTGTGTATCCTTTCATTTCCTTTTCACCCCTTTTTCAAAACCTCTAAACCTTCTCTTCAATAAGCTATCTAGTTTTCTTTTCAACGTTTTCATCTTTTAGGTAGGATTTCCGCTAGTTTGTGTTTCTTCCCCTCTTTTTAATTGTTTGTGATTCCATTTTGTTTTGTAAATTCATTTTCATTTATCATATAAGGCGATACATTTGTTGTGTGAATTCATTTGAAATTAAGTAAGAAAAAAAGACTGACAAGAACATTTAAGAACTAGAACTTTATATAGAATTTATTTCCATAAACTTTAATATTGTGTTTTTCTTTCCTTTCTTAGGAAAAACAGAGATTAGCATTTAACTTCATTTTTTTCTTTAAATTCCAAATTGATACCTGTTTTCGAAAACAAAAGACTTTTGGAAAAATACATTCCTTGGGTTTCGTATCTATCCTGCTTTAGTGAGCTGTTCGCTGTTTTCTGTTTACACCGGAAATTGAATTCTTTATTTGTATATATTATAATCACGTTTTTGTGAAACATATAATATCATCATATATCGCCTTATTTTTATTCATATTTAGAAATTGTTTTGTGTTTATATCTGTTGACGGTTCATTATGGATGATTTTGATAAATATTTTCAACAAGCGGAACGCTTGGGTTTTGATGGAGAAAAACTTACCAACTATGTGCAACAATGCATAGATAGGGCAGACAGGCTAAGAGAGAGAGAAGAAAATCAAAGGAAACTAGAGTGAGAAGAAAAGAGACTACAGAGGGAATTTGAATCTGAAGAAAAAGACAAAGATCGTCAATTTAAGTTGAGGCAGTTAGAATTTGAGACCGATGCTGAAATTAAAAGATTACAGGCATCGAGAGAACCTCCACCAGCTCCACCAGTCAGTTCCGCAAGCGCACCTCAACCAAAAAAAGCATATATTCCAAAGTTACCGCCTTTCGAGGTAAAAACGGATGACGTCGATAGTTTTCTTTTCCGATTTGAAAGTCACGCAACGTCTTGTGGTTGGCCAAAGGAAAAGTGGACATTGTATATTGCGTCGTTGTTTAAGGGTAGCGCTTTGGCACTGTACCACACACTCGCGGCGAAACAAAATTTAACTTGGGATCAATTGAAAGAAGAACTCCTCAAGAAATTTCAATGTTCTGCCGATCGTTTTCCGCGAACGCTTCCGTTCTGTGCGCCCTGACAAAGGAGAATCGTTTCCGTCGTTTCTAATCCGTATGAGTCATTGTTTAGATCGATGGATCGATTTATCAAAAACGAACAAAACTTAAAATCACTGCGAGATCTCCTTCTTAGAGAACAACTTTTCCAGAGTGTGAGCAAAGATCTGGCCACTTTCCTTAAAGAAAGGCAATTTGAAAGTGTTGAGGAAATGTGTCAGATGGCTGATCAGTATTGTATCGCTCACCCGGATAAGGGCGTGGCTAGGAAAGGAGAATTTTCCATCTTTGAGTCGCATTCGGCATGTACAAATCCCATCGTGACAGGGAAGTTACAGGAAAGGAAGTCGTGGTCATTTCTGGGTCCTCAAGGATATACTTATCCTAGAAACGGACAGGATCTTTCCGTGTTCGAGTGACTTTCGTCAGTACCAGTACTCACTGCTGGAAAAACCCGTTGCTCCTCGGCAAAAGTTCCGAGGTCGTGGACAATGACTACCGCGTAGACCGTTTGGGTTTGTTCGTAGACAGAACCGAAGTTCACAAAATCAGTCAGCTGCCGATCAGACAATGCGATGTTTCTTTTGTGATGGCAAGTTCCATTTGAAAAAGAATTGCCCTTCAAACCAAATGATTCAAAATCCGCATTAGTCTCCACTGTTTGTGAAAAGGCCTTGTTTTGGCCCCACAATCATCGGTTGATGGACTGGTGTTAGAAAACGGAGCCATCAACGGATTGCAGGCTTGGGTTTTGCGAGACACTGGGTGCACCACCGCGGTGTAAGGAAATCTTTCGTGCTTCAACACCAGTATCTCACACTGTCCAAAAGTGTGGTCGTTTGGAGGCAAGATTGAAACGTTTCTGCTGGCAAAAATTTAGGTCGATACACCGTATCACTCCGGATTTCTCACCGCCTGTGTTATCAAAAAAACCCCAGTCTGCAACTTGATCTTGCGCAATTTGCAAGGTGTCGCTACAGTACAGGGTTTGGTGCTGGAGGATCGTTCGTTCCTTGTCTTGTAAAGTACCAGATCAGACATCATAGAGCAGGGAAAGGCTACAAAGCCGCTAAAGTCTCAAAACTGGATGAACTCTAGATTACCCCAATGATCTAAAAGAAATGCAGGGAAAAGACGAGACCCTGACGACAATCTCTCTGCTCCCTAAACAGACTGTCACTGAATACCAAGGGACAAACCAACGTACATAATGGACTCTGACATTCTCTACAGGTGTGTACCTGGACAGGACGCAGAGAGATAGTACATACACACGGCTCATGATGAAATTTTCCTGGTCACTGGGGAATCAAAAGAACATTAAAGAGAGTTCTTGATTCTTTTTATTGGCCAGGTGTCACAAAGGAAGTTACAGAATATTTCCCCTCATTCAGAAAGGTCGGTCCCATGTGCACCTTTGCACAAAATGCCTCCATTTCCATCCTATTTCGGAAGGTGGCTGTTGATCTTTTTGGGCCTTTCCCACCGTCTTCTTCCCGAATCGCTATATCTTAAAATTTGGTGGATACAGGTACAAGGTATCCAGAAGCGATTCCACTGAAGAAAATTGATACAGTGCTTGTCGCTGAAGCCCTACTTGCGATTTTTTTCCAGAGTGGGTCTCCTGACGAGATTCCTCTCGGATTGTGGAATGCAATTCATTTCCGATCTCATAGAGAAAATTTACAGACTGTTGTCAATCTCTTCCATTTCAACCACGCCATATCATCCTCAATCTAATGGCATGGTTGATCGCTTCAATGGAACGTTAAAGTCCATGCTGAGAAAGTCTGCAAGGCCAGGAACCCTATGAATGGGATCGTTTCATACCGGCTTTGCTTTTCGCATACAGGGAAATGCCGAATGAAACACTGGGATTCCACCCTTCGAGCTTCTTTTACGGACATTCACCAAGGGTCCTTTGGATCTACTGAGGACACAATGGACAAATAAGACGGACATACCTGACAGTAAAACTGCCTACCAATACGTTTATGAACTGCATAATCGTTTGAAGGATGCATGTGAGCTTGCTCAACAGTCAGCTGATAGAAAAACAGATGTGTACAAAGTCTTTGCAGACAGAAAAGCGAAGGCACGTTCCTTCAGTGTAGGGGATAAAGTCCTTGTACTACTCACTGATGAACATAACAACTTCGTGTTATGTGGAAGGGCCTTTTCAGGTGGTCGAAAAACTTTCTGCAGTTAATTATAAGATCAAAATGGCAAACACTGAGAAGGTATTCCACGTGAACATGTTGAAGAAGTATGTTGAGCGTACAAATGTTGCCATCAACCAGTCATTTAGTGGATATGTCCTATGTCAAAAACTGATGTCAACATGACAGATTTATCAATGATGATTTTGTACCCAATGTAACGTTCAGGGACAGATCAAAGGTTGTGAACACAGCAAATGTAGGAGTGTTAACATCTACCAGTACAGATGATGTCGTACCCTTCCTACTCTGTCTATCAAAGGTGAAACCTGTGATGATGTGGTTCTGTCGAATGATTTGTCTGCACGTCAGACAGAACAGCTCAAAGAAATTTTGAAAGACTTTCAGGAGTGTTGACAGATACTCCAAGTACAGTGACAGGTATTGAACCCCATAGTATTCAGTTAACTACTGAAATACCAGTGCGAACCAGACCATACCCCCCCCCATTTGCAAAAAAAGAGGTTGTCGAGAGAGAAATTAAAGTAATGCTGGATTTAAAGGTCATAGAACCTTCTTCATCTCCGTACAGCTCACCAGTTGTATTGGTGGACAAACCTGATGGCTCGGTGCGGTTCTGCATCGATTACAGAAAATTAAACAAGATCACTGTGTTCGATGCCGAGCCCATCCCAGACATTGAAGAACTTCTGTGTCAGCTCTCAGAAGGAAATTATCTTGTGAAAGTAGACTTGACTAATGGATACTGCAGATTCCAATGGCTGAAGCTGACAATGAAAAGACAGCATTACAACACCTTTTGGTCTTTTCCAATGAACGAAAATGCCATTCGGTTTGCAAAATGCCCCAGCTTCTTTTGTCAGAATGATGCGAGCCCTAAAACTCCATGAATGTGGTGCGGTAAACTTTTTTTACGACATTTTGTTGGCTGCAAAGTCATGGAGTGACCTCCTTTCTAACTTACGAGCTGTTTTTTTCCAGACTCCGAAGTTTTGGTCTAACAGTGAGACCATCCAAAATTCGGGCTGGTTTTCAAACTCTCGATTTTTTGGGGTCACCTATTTCAGTGGGAAAAATGATGCCAGAAGAAGAAAGTGGAAAAAGATTTTATCCATGCATAAACCCACTACAAAGAAACAGATCAGGTCACTCATCGGATTTTGTCTTACTATAGACGATATGTACCCCACTTTGCGTCCCTGACGGCCCCTTTGACTGAAGTGACGAAAGGGACAAAGAACAAAAGTATTGTTTGTCTGATGAGTCCCAGAAGGCTTTAGAGTGTGTTCAGAACACCCTCAACTCATTTCCTGTTCTTTTGTTAGCCTCCCTCTCAGAAGACTCTATTTTGAGAACTGATGCCAGTTCCAAAGGAATGGGAGCGGTACGTTTGCTGGAAAAAAAAAGTTTTGTTACATCCAGTGCAATACGCCAGTAAAAAGTTCTCAAAGACACAGGAGAAATACTCCACTATTGAAGAGAGTGCTTGCTATTGTATGGGCATGTGAGAAGTTCGCCAGGTTCTTGACTGGAAGAAAGTTTCGGTTACAGACCGACCACAGGCCATTGACGTTCTTGCAATCGTCAAAGACTAAGAACAACAGATTATTAAGGTGGTCTTTGGCATTGCAGGAATTCCAATTTACTATTGAACCAGTGCCGGAACACAAAATGTCATGACAGATTTATTGTCACGTGTATGAATATTCATGGACATTTGTAACTGTCTTCAAGGAAAGACTACTCCTGCTCTTTTGTCTTTCTTTATGATTACGGTGTGCTCACATTTGACAGTGCATTGGATGTTACTGACTATTTAAATCAAGTGTATTTATGCTTAACTTGCTTTGTTGAAGTGACTATGTTTTACAACAAAAACTACTTGATGTTGATGTATTACATATCTATTCTTTGCTTTATTCTTTAGTAAACAATGAAAAATCATCATGTACTATTTATGTCTAACTTGCTTGTGAAGGTGAATATATATGTAAAATGTCACGAGCAAATACCTCTTTTGAAATGTATATACACATGTTTTGATTGTGTTGTGACACAAACCTATTGTTTTCATTAGTCCATTGTCAACAATGGAAAATATGTTTCACTTTTCAATGGACTATAACATTACATGTGGGAAAAAACTATGTTTAAACTATGTTTATTTGTTTACATGTCTCTAGAGAAACATTTACACTTAGAAATATTCTCATATTCATGAGGGTTTTGAAACATGTGAGACAAAGATCAAGGGAAAGAATGTGCTTCACCCTCTTAACATATAAACACAATTTATACTTTGAATTGTCAATTCTCCCTAATTGTTCTGTCCATGTAATTTGTGAAATGTAATTTGTGACATGTGGGTGATCTATTATGAATTTCTTTTTTTTTTATAGAAAGACTGACTTTTTGAAACATGGTATTTACGGTGGATCATGATGATTGATTCTATACGTTGATGAGTAATCTGGTGAATCATGTGTGATGGATACACATTTTGCGATTCATGGCTGAAGATGTGTTTTTTAAGTGAAGTTGTATATCCTGGGGAAAACTTTTTCACCCCAGGATGGGGGGTGTCATGTGACGTAGCCTCACATCAAGGCATGTGATGCTCCATCACATGTAGCTTAGTGATATGAATCGTTTCCCCATGCCACAACTAAAACGAAGAATATTCATGTGGCTTGACTAGTGTAGCGGGCGTCCCCAAATAATTGTGAGGATCACTCATTGAAAGAAACAAGAGTGGGTCATTGGGTGAAAGTGACCACTGAAAGATAGTTTAATAAGGCTGGTAAGGTGCTGGTCATGTGTTTTGAACACTGAGTATGCACTCACTAGAGGAGGGAGGAAAGAATCAGTTTTAGCCCAGCAGATGGCCTAGAGACTCGAACCTGTCAGGACGCTGGTCAAGAGGTCCTCACCACTGACCAGTCATTACCAGGTGAGCCATAGATAGTTGGGGAAAGCTACAGGGGAAAACCTAAAAAAAAAGAGAAAGAAAGAATTCATATGTTGAATTGGGAAGCAGGTTACTTACACGAACCTGATTCGTGTTTCAGCCCTTCACCCTTCGCCCTTCACTCTTCACCCCGTCAGTATTCCTCCTTTGAGACGGGTGGTTAACGAAGGCCATGGTGTGGGGAACACACCGGTAGTTCAGCCCCAGCAAGTAAAGACTCCAGGTAGAGGAGTCGGTTTTTCATCATTTCTCCAGTGACAGGAAATTCAAGGGGCGATACGTTTGCGGATGCAGTCAGGGGATCATGACAGTATGGGGCGAGTCTTATCTCTGATGCAGGTATGGCATCATGATTGCAGGAATTATTTATTGTCCTGGTCTGGGTCTTGGGCCAATGTTATGTGAAGGCCATGACTTTATAGAAATTAGAATTTATTGATTTCAATTTGAAACTTGATTTATCTCTCAGTGTGAAGAGAAAGAAAGATACATGTATAGAATCTGTTCATTAATCGTTCGATGTGATTTAGTAAAGGTTTTTCCCCGGAGGAGAGGGGGAGAAGAAAAAAACATTCATAGTGCGCCTTTTGGTTGATTGGAGGGATTGCGTGTGCGTATGGAGTAAATGCTGTCATGAATGCGTGTGTGCAAAAGTGACAGTGTAACAATATATATATATATATATATATATATATTATATATATATATATATATATATATATATATATATATATAATTGCCTATGTTGATGATTAAATGAACTTAAGCGCAAACTGCTGAATCAGCAGATCTCTCTCTCTCTCTCTCTCTCTCTCTCTCTCTCTCTCTTTCCTCTCTCTCTCTCTTTCATGTTTATTGTTGTATGAGCCATACTAAGCTACTCGCCAGATCCTGTAAATATCCTCTCAGTCGGGAATTATCCAAAGCTAACTCAGCTGTTGATAAGACCATGTCGCACAGAACTGTGTTATAACCTTACCTTCTCTGGTCCACATCTGTCAGAGGTGTAGGAACAACGGGCCTCATCTTCATGCTCTGCACACTGAGAGACCATATCACAGGGGAAGTGCTCAGCCAGGTCAGGCCACATCCACACAGAGCAGTTCCAGGTGCTCAGTCCTGAAACACGACGAGGTTTCAAGCTTTCTGTATAGAAAGAGAAACGAAACTTTAACCGAGCGCATCCGGAATAACCAAAAGACCTAGAAACGAACAAAGACAGATGGTGCTCTGCGCTTGTTCCATTACCAAAATCATCAGGGAACAGATATATGGGGGTGACGTACTTTTGGAGTTGTTTAAAGATATTCTGCCGGGACCCACACTGACCAAGAAAAGTGAAAATGTGCTTGTTGTTCTTCCAGGTGATGGTGCTGAAGAAGATGATGTGATCCTTAGGTCTGGTCAGAGTGACACAGCTTCTCATCACTACTGCACATGGGGTGACTCCATCTAGTCCTGGTGTCTGCAAATACCCTGCACAGCAACAGTTGTCTTTACCTCACAACTGACACAAAATGAAACAGAACAGTCAATGTGATATTACTTGTCATTTTCTATCCAGGGAACACAGCAGGGTAAGATGGCACATGGTAGAGCTTTCGACTGTTCTAAGAGGTACTTAGTGACACACTTCAAGGTTTCCATCTATTTATAAGTATATGCTTTAAACTGTTTTTGTCACTCACCACAGATACACATGGGTTAACGTAACTGCCATGAAAAGCATGCACGCGTAAATCTCTCTCTCTCTCTCTCTCTCTCTCTCTCTCTCTCACTGTACCCCGATTTAAGTATCTCGCAACCTTTTTTTAGTGACTTTTTTCCTTTGACGCCTTTCGTTTTCTTTGAACTAGAGCGTATAGTACATTTTCCCCTCTGTCAGCCTTTTGCCCTTGAAATGGATTCTGTTTTTGTACTACGTTCTGGCACTGGTGTGTGAAGTGTTGAAGATTTCTTTTTCTTTTTCTATCAAAGAAGTGTTAACCTTCGCCGGACGGTGTGGGTCCATGTGGACCCAGAAGGGTCTTTAAATGCCAATATCTCGTATATTTATAGATATTTTATTTATAGAAATGGATTCTGTTTTTGTACTGCGTTCTGGCACTGGTGTGTGAAGTGTTGAAGATTTCTTTTTCTTTTTCTATCAAAGAAGTGTTGTTAATGTCATGTTGCCATAGTCAGTGTGTGGTGGTAAATTTTGACTCTGTTACAGTCTGTTTATTTAATTGCTTTCTGCTTTTTATGGAAACTGTCTACGAATTTAGTAAATGTGTCAATTTAACGCATTCAAAGTATGAAAAAGATCCGGTTCCGATCTACGAGTCGTCAGAATCTTTCAGACTCAACACACACACACACACACACACACACACACACACACACACACACACACACACGCACGCACACACACAGACACACACACACACACACACACACACAGGTATGCACACATGCTCGCACGCACGCACGCACACACGCACGCAAGCACGCACACACGCACGCACTCACGCAAGCACACATACGTACGCACGTACACACGCTCGCACGCACGCAAGCACGCACACACACACACGCACTCACGCGCGCGCGTGCACACACACACACACACACACACACACACACACACGCGCACACACACGTGCGCGCGCACGCACACACACACACACACACACACACACACACACACACACACGTTAAATTGAAGAAGAAGAAGAAGAAGAAGAAGAAGAAGAACAACAACAACAACAGCAACACACACACACACACACACACACACACACACACACACACACACACACACACACACAGGGATGTGTTTCAATAGCTGCTGTTAAAAACTTATTTGGTGAATTTAAGCTTGAAAAAATATATCAAATCCGAACTGGTTATAGGCTTTATACTCCTTTCACTTCATGTTCTAGGGTGTCGTCATTTTGTTAAATAATAACACTGAGTATAACATTTCCAAAAAAGTATAAAGAACAGGGTTTTGAATATATGTTCGTGTTATTAACAATAAGTGGTAAATGGTTTCTAATAACAAACACTTCTGGGCCCAACAGTGGCAAATCTGAGTTCTACATTAAGCTCTTAAAATGTATCAAGAAGCTTTCATTTGATTACATTATAATAGGTGGGGATTGGAATACAGCGACAGATTTTTCTGTATAATTATTATTATTATAAGCATTATGATAATATTAAAGCACGGGAACAACTTGAAACAAAGTTCATGAATGTAGAACTCATTGATATTTGGCGTGAATTGAATCAGAATCAAAGAAGGTATGTACGCAAAACAAATAATCAAATAATTCATTCCAGCATAGCTGACTGAACTTTTTTTCGTGATTTAAGAAATTGTGGATGATTGATTAGTTGATGCAGATAGATTATCCGGATGAAGATGCAACCATTTAACAATTGCATTGACTTTGGGGACGAAATTACATGCGAAACGGTCCCTTTTAAGGAAACTAAATTGCCCGATATTACAAGATAAACAGTATGCGGGTGTGGTTAATAATGAAATCAAAGCACTTTTAGATGAACATAAGCTAATGACATTCTCGTAAGGACGTTTAGGAAAAGTATCCAAAGAAAAAATGCAATTCATTATCAGTGACCAGTTTCTTTGAAATAACCTGCTTATAAAGTTATGAACAAAAACAATATGCACCAATACACAAACATAACATTATACAGAAACAAACTCGTAATTATAAAATTCATAATAAAGTAAGACCTGCAAACAGAGAATATGCTGACTTGGAGAGTAAGAAAGCAGATATATTTTCACTTTGGAAAAAAGAATGATGGACGGAGTCTTGCTCCATTAATGAACAAGATAGATCACTGAAGGGGAAAATTACTTTTTACTTTTGCTCTCTTGAGAGGAGAAATCATATTACTGAGCAGAGTGTGATCGTGAATAAAGCAGGAACAATAGTCATAGACGAGGAAGAAATAGCTAAAGTTGTCAATGATTTTTGTTGGACTCCACATTAGGTAGAAATGATGAGATTTTAGATCTTACCAATTATATGCTGGGTCTATCTAAACAGAAAAAAAGGATTTTGGAAGTGAAATTTCGATAGAGGAAGCAAGTCGTGCATCAAAACATATGAGCAATATAAAGAACCCAGGAAGTGATGGCTTTAGAGTAGAGTTTAAAACAAATTATTTTGGCGTCATGAAGAATTAGTAGTAAAATCACTTAGTGAAGGCTTCCAAAAAAGGGAACTGCCAGCTGCACTTAAAGAGGGAGTTGTTTTTGTATTTCAAAAGGGACAAAGCACGTAAATCTCTTAACAATTAATGCCTCATTTCGTCTACATATGTTGTACATAAGAGAAGATTAGCCTGCATGGCTAATCGACTGAAAATTGTTTTATCATCTAAATCGATGTAGATCAGACAGAGTTTATTCAAAATCGACATTTATGGAATAATATAAGTTTATATGTGATTCGGTTAGTTATTAAGATATTATTAAGATTAAAAGGGCTGTTAATTTGTTTAGATTTTGAAAAGGCATTCTATGAAATGATTTGGCCTCTTATATCAAAAGTGGTAGAGGCATTTGCGCTGTCCCAGATTACTGTCGATGTATACAAGCTTTCATTAAAAACATCAGCCTACAGTAACTTGAAGTATCAAATTGAAACCATGGTTTCAAGTACAGAGAAATTGCAGACAGGAGAATCAATTTCGCTGTTCGTATTTGTTAGTTGTGATGAAATACTGGCTACAATGATCAGGCAAAATAAAACAATAAAAAGTATAAGACTAGGTGGGGTAGAAAACAAAATTTGTCAGGTGATACAGGACTATTACAGGAGGGCGACAGTCGGTCGTTTGAAAAGTAATTAGAACAATGGAAGTCTATAAAAAGGTCTCAAGGTTCACTTTACATATAACAAAATATAGTGCAATTTGGTTTGGAAGCAAAAAGAACCCATATGCGAGATATATGACATTTTGCTTTGTGGAATACAAAATACTTCGGAATACTTTGCGTATGGTTAACAAATGAATGAAAACTCTATGCTAAGATCAACTTTGGAGAGAAATGTGGAGAAATACGTAAACCGTTTAAAGTGTAGGTGAAGAGACAGCTAGTCGACTGGCAGTTCTAAGATTTTTGATATTGTCAAAAATAATCTTTTGTGGTTTTTACTGCCTAATCCATCTGAAAACATCGTGAACACCATACGAACAGAGACTTTCTTTTTCAATTTTGTATAGAACAGAAACAAACATGATCAAATCAGCAGAAAAATGTCATTTAAAAAAAAGATCTAGGCTGTATACGAATTCCTAATCTACGTAGATACATGAATGCGTTAAAGATCACTTGGATCAGAAAACTGTATCTGAGTAAACATAAAGACTCATAATGAAAGTACCGAGAACTAGACTGGTATATTTGGGTGAAGTTGGCACAAAAACAGAATTTATCGAAACTAACCATGTCTTTGGATTTGTTTCTAAAGAACATGAAGAAAAAGGGGAAATCTTTATGGTTGAAGCCAGTAATAAAAAGATAGCTGAATCATTGTTTGTAATGCTAATATTATGATAGCGGAAAAGGTCCTTTCCACCGAGAGTGAACTGAGAAGAATGGTTATCAAATTAAGGTCTCATTGAATGCAAATGGATTTTATTTTTCATTCAACACTTTCTTGTTCAACTATGACTTCTAAACAAATGTTATTGTGTATTTGTGAATAGTCAATCCCGCAAAAGATTACATTCGTGGAAACGGATTGCAGCTCACTGATGGAGCCATCCTTCCACATAAGACTGGCAAAGACTCTCATATGATTTCCTCTGTTCCAAAGGAGGGATCTCATCCGGCTGGCAAAGTGTTGACACTGACTGACAGGATCTGCGACAATTAAGTGAAGTTTCTCTGATCTGAGCCCCTACATCAAACGGAGAGTACCTGGTCGTCATCATTCCAGAAGCTGCTTTAAGGTTTCAGTCAGTGTGTGGATGATTTCTGCCGGTCTTCATGCGTTTCATGAATAGACGAGTGTTGAAGAAGAAAGCCATGTTCTTTTCGACATAAAAAATGCGCAAACCGGTACACGGTGTCATGGTTGACTTGCTCCTGGCCTATTTATATGCTGGCGTTTTTCTACATTGCTGTGGGGACGTGGAGCTGAACCCTGGACCTGGACTTGGCGGAAAGGCGGAAAGTCTTCGGCAGACCTGCCTGAAGAGTGCCAGTGACGGATCTGAGGGAGCTTCTTCCCCTTCACGGACAGCCGGTGACCTGACGCTGAAGGACACCATAACAACTCTTCATAGTAAGTTGAACGAAGTGAAGCAGGATATCCGACAAGTTAGACACGTTTGCTGGACTACGGGAAGAGCTGATAGAACTGAAAGAGGAAGTGACAAATTTAAGAAGAGAAAATCAAACTCTGAAAGAACAAAAGGAAAGGCTATGGGAAAAGGTAGAGAACTTAGAAATGAAGGCTGAAGACTTAGAGGAACGGTCCAAAAGAAACAATATAATCTTTTATGGCAACCTCCGACAAGAAAATGAAACTAAAGAGCAATGTGAAGGTGTAATTAGAGATCTACTGACGGATACACTGGACCTGACACAAGATATTGACTTTGACCGACTCCACAGGTTCAACGAAAATAAATATTCCACTATTATTGGCCGTGTAACTTTTTTTTAAGACAAGGAAAGAATTCTTAGTAGGAGAAGTAACGTTCGGGGCAGCAACATATTCAGTGGGGAAGATTTCTCTGCGCTGGTTAGGGGGATTCGACGGAAATTTGTTCTTCGTCTACAGACAGCCAGAAAAGAAAATAAGAAGGCGGCAATGGTTTTTGACCATCTGATTATAGAGGGGAAGAAATTTGTGTTGGATTATCAACAAAACCTAAAACCAATACAATAGGAATACGGTCGGCCTAGCATACACAAAGAATTGCATGCATTGTCATAGAAAAACTTTTGTAACTAAGGTTGTACATAACACAGAGGGAACAAAAAAATCAATATCACCTTCTTCCTCAAGTTCTGACAGAATGTATTCGCGTGCAAGTGGCGTTTTTCCTCTTGAGCTTGTGACAGAAGATGACACTGCAGCTATGTCAGCTCCCGATTGCGTGCATGAGGATAGTGTGAACACGTTGCCTTCCACCAGTAGTGTTGATATGTATTTTGAGAGTGATAGTGTGAATTGTACACAGCAGGGGAAGAGTGCATGCGTACGAGAGCGAGAAATGGGGAGTTTGTATTATACTCCCTGTTTGGCTAGTATACTTACCATGTCAGACCATAGCATTCCACGGCAGTTAGTCAGCTCTGCCAGGCCGAGATTTTTTGTGGCTAATGCAGTAATAAGACCATCACGTGATGCCCACACTACTTCCGCCAGGGAAGAAGCTGGTGTAAACTTCCTGTTCCTCATTCAACGAGGCCTATGCACAAGGTAACCCCGAGAACCATAGCGCTAGCGGGGAAGGTAGGGTGGGCATTAGAGTCTGACATGGTAAGTATACTAGCCAAACAGGGAGTATAATACAAACTCCCCATTTGGGCGTCATATACTGTACCATGTCAGACCATAGCAGAATTCAAAGGAATCGGAGGAGGGCTTAGTGCCCTAATGGTTCTTGGGGTTAGCAGAGGAATAGATATGGCTGTGTTAGCCACAAAAGAAGTCCCTAGAACTATCAGCCCTGGTCATGCGGACATCCCTAAAATAAAGGCTTATGAAGGGATTTTCCGGATGCCAGTAGGCTGCCTCCAGGATGTGGTGCAAGAGGACAGCGCTGGATCGCTGTGGACGTGGCCAGCGCCCTGCCCTCATGGACCCGGGGAGATAAGATATGGAGATCCTTGCACGCCTGGGCGTAGGCTGATCTGCCCATCTTGGAAGCATCTAGAGAGGACTGCAAGGAGAGCCTAGGGCATGGGGTTCCCAGTAGTCCCGAATGGAGCCAGCCAAGAGCCTAACCAAGAAGATAGGAGAGATAGGAACTACCTATCTGAAAATTGGAAGGCCAGATGGAGGAAGAGAGTTGAGCCCAGGAGGCCATCTCTCCCCTTGGAAAAGGGCTCACCCTGTGGGGATTGGAAATGGGGGGAAGGCGTATGTTATGAGGCCAGACCAGGGGGGGGGGGGGGGGGGGGGTGGGGGGGGGGGTGAGCGACCCTGGGCCTGAACACTGTTCCCTGCTGGGTTGAGGGTTAGCCTGCTGAGGGCCCCCTTCAGTGAGGTGGAGGGCCCCCGCTATGCGTGTCGCACACAGGGTGAATCCCCGCACGGCAGCAGTGGGGGGGGAGGGGGGGCTCTATTCAGAGGGAGAGGCTGAGGGAGCGAGCCCCCTTCCCTCCCCCCCTTGTTTTACATAACAAGGCACCGAAGTGTTGTCCGTGGGCAGGAGAACAAGTCGGTGCGAGACCTGGGGTTGGAGCGGGAGGGCAAGCCTGCCCGCTTCCACTTCAGGACATTGATGTGAAGACGGGCCGACTTAGCGTCCCGCACTGTGCGTCCCACACTCCCGAGGTATGAGGGCTCTCAAAAAGGGGGAAGCCCGAGTTGGAGGGGTAGTGTAGAGGTTGAACTAGTGTCACTCTCCCTACCCATCCGCTTGAAAAGACAGGAACACGAACGCGCGTGTATAAAGATACTGAGCCATGCGCTTGTGTGGCCATAGTCGGCATGAGTGTGTTATTTTCGAGCCCATAGATGCCAAATGAGGCGATCTTTTGCACACAGAACATAGAACATAATGTTGTTTTGGGGATCCTTAGCAACCAGTACTGCTTACCTTGACCCAAGATCCTGAAATGCACACTTTCCTGACATATTGATGCCTTGAGCACCGACGGGAAAGGGCGGAAGTAAGTATCGCGTCTTCACGCGAAACGAGACTATGGGAAACTAGGACGAGACCTTGAGAAAAATCAATACTTCAAGGCGAGCGTCGTCTGCTAGGCTAGGGCCGCTTGTAGGAACCAATTGCGAGCAGATTTCAGTGTAATACAGACTGCTTCCAGTTCTACTGGAACCCCGACTTGCCAGACGAGACGTAGGTAGCGTCTTTGAGATGGAGAAATAAGGATGGAGTCCCCCATGGGAGACTCCCCCAGTTACCTCCGGGACCGTGTCTGCTGGCCGAAAAATTCTGCTGGGAGGTTTCGGTTTCGGCCTAGAGGGGATATTAGGGCGCTTGGCGGGCCGTGCGGTGTGTGCAGGTGACTGCCTGGGATAGGGTTTGAGTGGGATTTCCGTCTCCTGGTGTCGCAGTCGAATAGCCGCCGAGCAGCGACTGGTCCTGCCCAGGGATGACCGCAAGGCCGACTTGAGCGCCTGGGTGAGGTTGGACCGTGACAGCACGGCCTGAGAGATTGGCCTGTGATAGTACAGCATCTCTCACTGCCAACAGGCAATTAAAGTGACTTCTGGCTGCGCTGTCCGCCCGCAGCCGAAAGGTGATGCGATATCTTGTGAATAAGAAAACACATCAGGGGTCGCCAAACAGGCTAGAGTCTGTCTCAGTGTCGTCAGCGTCTGAAAGGCACAGAGGCAGTGCCGTCCTCCTTTGACCAGAGCTCCTCCGCTCGCTGCAGGAACATGTCAAGGAAAGCATGTCCCGCGGTGGTGTGAAGGATACCAGTCCTGCAATCCTGTCCCACTCCATCAAGTTCTTGATAGAAACAGTGGAGAATGTGGAGGGGTAAGGTTGGGAGTGAGCCGGCAGTCGGCAGGGGAAATGTCAATATCCCTGGCGACTGGATTGGCAGAGAAGAGGGAGAAGACGTGGGGGCCCTGCCGCAGTCCTTGAGGAACACTCCTACTGGAGCCGCATTAGGGCTGACAAGAAGTCAATCCCCGGTGGAGGGACGGCCTGTGTACCCCTGGCGAAAGATGCCGATCTGTCCCACAAGGGATGAGGGTCTGGGGGGCGACTATCCTTGGCCGTGATCGCTGGGCAGGGGGGGACCCGACGTAACGGCTAAAGGAGAACGTGTGTCAGAGGGAGGGATTCCTTAACAACAAGACCTGGGCGCCAGCTTTCCAAGATGGAAAAGTCACCAGACTGGGGGAGGAGTCCTCGACCCCATCCTCAGATTGTGGGTCAGAGTGTTCCTGAAGGGGATGTTCAGATCCACCTTCAGGGGGCCAGGACAGGGGTGCGTGGGAGTCCCGCCCTCATTGGGTAGTGGGGGAATACAAGGAGGGGTCCCTGGTGGCTCCATAATCGGTAGGCAGACTAGGGATCGTCGATTGGACAGCGCCCGAGAGGAGGGGGACCCAGGTCGATCCAGCTGAAAGAGGCCGGATGCCACATGCGATCGGAGATGGAGTCAGAATGGGTGTCAGCCCTAAGCCACTGGTTCCTCTCGGGGGCATGGAGCCACCGGTCCCCCGGGGAGTACGCAGGGCTGTGGCGGCCCTGGGGCGGGGTTTCCTCGGGAACCTGGGTAACCTGGGGCACCATGGGGTGGGTAGCGAGAAGGCGAGCTGTCTCATACCCGCCCTGGGGAGAGCACTGCCTCCTGCGTCTCACTGGTGCGGTCCATGCCGGCCCCCTGCATGGCAGGGTGGCCGGTGGGGGGCATGGTAGCCGAGCCCCCTGGCCGCGTGGAAGCGGACTGGAAGGCTGCGGTGACGAGACCACCTCAACGGACAAAAGGTTATAACCCCTAGTCCCGCTGGTCGATCCTCCCCCCGGAGGAACGGGACCGCAGACATTGCCCAATAGGGAGCAAAAGAAGTCTGCTCCCCAACGTTCTGTACCCCTAGGGAAAGTGCGACAGTCGATCGGGGTGGTTTGACCATCGGGGGTGAAGGCGCAGATCCGACCTAGTCGATGCCTGCGTCCCTGACCCGAAGTTGTGGTCATGGGGGAGACCCACCAAAGACTGCCCACAACTCCTCCACCGGAGTGATGACGCTCCTCATGTCTGAGTGGTGGCTGCACTCGGACACGGTTGGGGAGAGCATGATGGGACAGCGTGACGGTAGTGGGGGCAAGCTAACGCCACAAGTCTCATCTGATCGAGTGACGGGCGGTGATTCCGGCCGCGAGTCGTCACCCGTGCCGGTCCGCGCCTCGGTAAGGTTCCCCGGGGGCCATGGGTCGCGGGACGCAGCCTGATAGGAGAGAGTCTCCGTGTGCGACCAAAGGCGAACAGGCGATTTGGCCAGGGAGCGGAAGATTTTGAACGGGAAGGTCCTTGAAGGGAGCCTTGCCTTGGATTTCTAGACAGTCTCGAAAAAACAGTCTCGAAAGAAAAACAGTTGCAATAACGGCCGATTGCCTGTTCGCTTCCGAATGCAACGATCGTGTGTCCGCCAGACGGCAGAGGAGGTATCGTAACGATGTGCGCGCGTCCCCTGCGCGGAACCCTCCTCCACACCGGCCGTACGCTCATCATAGGTGCGAGTGGATTGTCCCCTGGAATCGACACGCGGGTCCCTCTGGGGCAGAGAGCGACTCCCGAACAGAGGAGCGGCTCGATCTTCACCATGTTGGCACTGGTGGGGAGGACAATCACGGAACGCACGATCGCAAAGAGGAGACAAAGAGGTGGATCGAGGGATAGAAAAGAGCTCGGACCACCTCTTGAGGGCACTGGGAGTGCGTTAAATGAAGATGAAATCGCGAGTGCCGAGAAAAAACACAAACGCGAGAAACATGTGATCGAATAAATAAATCAATAAAACAACAAAACAAGCAAAGAAGCAAACACAAGGCTATCTTAACATAACAAAGATAAAAACACAGCAAAGAAAAGGCGAGACAGAGCACAAGACTTATCTTGCTTGGACGGTAGGCCAAAGACTCTCGATCTACCTTGTAACAATGATACATGGGGTAGTAATAAATGTGCACACGTTGGTAGATCAAGAGATCGTAGAGACACCCGATCTACCAGTAAGTAATGATAAAATGTGGAACCGATAATGTTACTAATGGGGTACTAATAAGTGTGCACAAGTTGGTAGATCAAGAGATCGCAAGACACACACTCTACCTGTAAATAATGATAAATAAGTACAGGAAAATGCGCGGGGGAAGCCGCGTACCGCCAAACAAGGTGTGTGAGGTCAGGGAACATGGCGGACACGGCAACCGGCGTGGCACAATCAAGATGGCGGATCGATTGACCGGAAGGGATCGATCGCCGAGAGTGACGCGCAATGGCGCGCAAGAGTAAAATACCCCTGGTGTACCTTCTAATGATGCTAAGGAGGTACTAATAAATGTCCACCAGTTTGTAGATGAGGAGATCGTAAGGACCATCGATCTACCAGTGATAAATTTGGTACAAATAAATGTGCACCAGTAGGCAGATCAAGAGATCGTTTCAGTCACTCGATCTACCTGTAGTAAGAATACATAGCGTGCCATCACTCAATCTACCTGTAGTAAGAATAACAAGAGTGCCGTATTGGGTACAAATAAATGTGGCCTGGGGAAATCCCCGTACCGGCAAGCATGTGCGACCGAAAATGGGCACCATGCGGTGAGGCAATATGGAGGAGACGCCGACCGCAGTGGAAAATCCAAGATGGAGGGTCGATTGACCGGTGAGGGTTCGGTCGTCGAAAGAGAAGCAATGGACGCGAGAGCTGCAAAATAGACTAACGCGCTGAAGATATACGAGGAAGCCGAAAGGCGACTCAGTAGAGGGAAATCTGAGTAGAGGATCTCGGATCACCAATGCCTATTTACTGTCATAAATGAGAGACAGGAGATTAGCCTCTAGCTTTGAAATGACTTCATCTTTACGTCACCCAGCCTTGTCGTCAAAATTTTGTTTCATTTTTTACCTCACCCAGATTTGACGTCAGATTCAGGTGCAGCGCTTATCACAAGATACACTTCTAGGTGTTGGCAATGCGCTGCTGAGTTAGCCCCTAAACGTCATTGTAAGGCGAACTCTAGTCTTCTTCTTCTTCCTCTTCCTTAAAACATCAGCCATCATGTTTGATGGTATATGTGTGTACAAACCCGATCGACCGAACAAGACGAGCGATCGTAAGAAAGACGATCAGGAGTAGTAGAACAATTGAAATGGGAAGAGAATAAAGAGAGAGGGGTAGCGGGGGTTCTATGTCGAAAAATCATGCACTTCATGCAACAAGCACCAAATCTGGCAGAGATGGCCAGTTTTATGTCCTGAACAAAACCTGATTTAGAGCCACCATGAAAAATTTGTAAAAACGTGTTTTTTGGCATTTTTCAAAATGGCCGACACAAAAATTGGCATATATGTTGCAAAATTGTTCATTTAATGCTACAAACACCAAATCTGGCTGAGAAGCACAATTTCATGCCCTGAACATAACCAGTTACAGGTCTATGTTTTAAAAAAAGGAAAATTTGTGTATTTGAGCAATTTCCAAGATGGCCGCCAGCAAAAAGGGGAGTCGTATGCTGTACATTCATTCATTTTCACCCATAACACCAAATAAGTTATATACAAAAATTGAATAAATAAAAATCATGATAATAAATAAATGAATGAATAAATAAATGAAATAAGATAAAAGAAGTACATAAAGAATATAAAAGATATAAATGAATAAATAAATAAATGAACAATTTTAATGGGAGGTGATGGTGATGACAGTAGTTATGTGGGGGTAGTTGCATGTGGGGTGTGGGTAATGATAGTAATGATTGGAAGAAAATGGAAATGATCAATGGGTGGTAAGATATCGTTGAGGAGGGGGAAACAGAATATGGAGGGGCTTGGAAGAGGGTAATGGGGGAGGGGGACAGCGAGAGAAAGAGTTCATATCTCTCCTCCCACACAAATGTATGCATGGGTGTGTGGAGGGTGAAAACTTCATGCAAATAGTGTTGTTGGGGGAAAAGAAAGGGAGTGAGGGTAGGGTGGGGAGGGGGGAAGAGAGGGGAGGGTATTATGGGTGAATTATAGTCATAATGAGACTAACTGTGGGGAGTTTTCACACACATACACACCAATTCTCACACACACACTATATATACATAATTATATATATATATATATTTCTTATTTTTTTATGATGATGATGATCATTGTCATAAGTGGGATAAACAATGCTATAGGATGTTGATCATTGTCATGAGTGAAATAACATGATAGCATTGGTATGATAATGCCAATTGAGCAGAAAATTGGAAATGATCAATGACTGATGAATAGTGACCGTTGCCATAGGTGAAATTAACACTATCACACACATATAAGCACACACACACACACACACACACACACACACACACACACACACACACACATATATATATATATATATATATATATATACACCAGCCCTGATGTGGCCCTCTGCGGTCGGCTATCTTATCTTACATATACACACATAATATGTGTGTATACATTGTGTATATATTATGTACAAACACTCATCCACACCCACATCCATATGCATGCGCACACACACACACACACACACACACACACACACACCACACACACACACACACACAAGGGGGTTTTGAATAAATATATAAATAATGATAATAAAGCTTATTAGGTGATGACCATTTGATAACAACTGTGCCACAGGATGATAATCATTCTTGGGGGGGGGGGGGGGGGGGGGGGGTCAATGACTGATGGGTGATAATCATTAGAGATCAACAGTACAGTAGGATGGTCTTCTTCCTTGTTCACTTAGGTAGGAACCCTGGAGGTATTGGCGAAGGCTGCTGTATGGCGAAGACCCTCCAGTGGTCAATAGGGCTTTCACTTCATCGGTGTGTTATCAGGTGTGTTGGGCTGTACTGCATGGATGATTTGAAGACTTGCCATTGTGGAATATAGTGGACATGTGATGTCTCAGTCTGGAGTGCCCTGTCCTCAGTCTCACAAAGGTCTTATCTGGGCATCTGGTAGTGACCATTCCTCTTGTTGAAGTAGGGTGCTGCTCAAGCCATCTGCCTTTTTGGTTTTTGGTTCTCCTTGATAATACTTTTGATTTTTTTTTCAAAGGAGACTTCCTGTTCTAGTTGGGCTGCTGTTCTCCTTCCTTTGCCAAATGGTCAGCTTCCTCATTGCCATATATATTGCAGTATGAAGGTGATCATGGGATGACAGTATTTCCAGTGACTGATGGATGGTGAACATTTGGGATCAGTAGTACTATAGGGTGAGGGTCATTGTCATGTAGGTGAAATAATGTAGCATTGGTACGATAGTGCCAGTTGGGGGAATGAAGGAAGATATCAATGACTGGTGGGTGATGATCAGTGTCGAAAGTGAGATACTGTAGGATGATGGTCATTGTGATAAGGGAAATAATGTGGTGGCATTAGTATAATACTGCCGGTTCAGGAAGAAGGTGGACAGGGGTGGGAGTGGGGGTTGATGACTGATGATCATGTATCATTCGAGATAACAGTACTGTAGGATGATGATCATTGTTATATAAGTTGGATAATGTTGTGGCATTGGTGTAATAATGCTGGTTGGGGGAATGAAAGAGGTTTACAATGATTGATGGATGATGATTATTGTCATGGTGTGAGTGTGATTCACAGTAGTGTGGGATGATGGTCATTTACAAAAGTGGAATAGTGTGCTGGCCTTAGTATGTTAATGCCAGTTGGTGGAATAGAGGAATTGATCTATATGACTGATGGATGATGATCACTATTGTAAGTGAGATAGATCTACAGTACTGCAGGATGATGATCATTGTTGTAAGTGAGATAATGTGGTTGGATCGGTGTGATAATGCCGGCTGGGGTGGAAAAAGGAAAATGATTGATGATTGATGGCTTAGTTTGAATCATTCCAGCTCTTTTCCTTTCCCACGACCTCTCCTCCACCCCTTTCTCTCTATACCCCTTCCCCCAATTTCCCCATCCCACCTTATTCTTATGCACACCCCATGTATATATATAGCATATCTATAATATCACATGTAGAGCATAATATATATATATATATATATATATATATATATATATAATATATATATATATATATATATATATACCCCAAACAACATCTCCACCATCCAGGTATGCATACTCATAGACATGTGAACAATCTATATGCATCCATCTATCTATATATATATTTTTCCCCCTCATACACACCCTCAAGTGGCCCCTTTCAAAAATAACTCCTCATCTACCACTCTTTCACTTTCTTTTACACACTCTCAAACGCCCCCTTTGAAACATAAGACTCATCTGCCACTCTCTCATTTTCTCTATCTCTGCTTCTGCTCATCTTTTCCCTCTATCGGCCTCTCTTTTTCCTCGAGGTGAAATGGGATTGGACACTGTATTGTCCTTTTTCCCATTACACACACACACACAACACACACACACGCGTGTGCACGCAGGCACGCACACGTACACACGCACTCTGCGCGTTGTCAATATTTGTTCTGTTTTCCTGTTGTTTTTTTTAAATCTCCTAAGAATCCTCAAAGTCATTTATTATTAATATATATATATATATATATATATATATATATATATATATATATATATATATATATATATATGCGCGCTGGTGACCTACTCGTTTTTGAGTGAGCCAGTCCTTTAGGAAGAAGAATATTATATGTCTGATCTATAAACGAACTTCTCCAAAGTGTAGGGAAAACACTGGAAACACACACACAATAGGCAACTTATTTAAAGAGTATGGTAAAGGATGGCATTAGTACGCTTCAGAAAACAAAGAAAATGATAGAATGACATTTCAAGACTATCTGAAGAGCTGTAAATCCATAATTCACCTCGAAAGACGAAGTTTTCACTGGCAATTTACGAACACGCGATCGGAAGCGGCCATTTTGATTTTCCCGCTGCGGGTCTACAAAGTCATAGAAAATTAAGGAAACAAAATAAGACCAGCAAATTTTTGGATAAACATATGTATTTTCATACACGATATATTATTATCCAACATGTTATCATTAGAAAATAATTTTAGCTTACATTCATTTTGATTGATAATATTCACTGCGGGCACCTCGCGCTAGAAAATCGTCTGCAATTTTGGCTCATCTTTTTTATTTATTTCTCAAAATAAAAAACGATTTTGAAGTGGCTTCAAATCTGAAATCAATTAAAACATTGTAAAGAATTATGTAGCAAAGTATTGTGCTTGTTGCACGAAGTGCACAATTCTGGTTAATTCTGCGACATAGAACCCCCACTAGGGGGAACACGTTACTAGAGAACTTTAGCAGCGACTTTCGTTCAATCGGCGTCTTCGTCGCGTGACGTCAAACACGGCTTCCGCCCTACAGCCCCGCTGTTCTATGTTGGCGTGTTAGCCTAGCAGCGTCGGAGTCGTCTGCTGTACTTTGGAAGAGTGGCGTCCCCTGTATACACACACACACACACACACGCACACAAAATAAACAAGAACACAAGGAATAACTTCTCTTGCCACTTAGTTCTATAGATACTAGATGGGGCTAATGGAAAAAAACTAGTAAATCACACATACACACACACACACACACACACACACACACAAACACGAGTTTTAATCCAGCTGCTGATTGCCATGCAAACATGGGCCTGACAGTTGTCATCTAGATCAACAAATGTGCTCGTATGCACTGACACATTTCATGTAGACTACAAATAATTCCACATGGAGTATCATGTTGTTGTTCTACTGGAGTAAACAAAAATTTACAGATTCAAAACAACCAAGGTTTAGGAGGCTTCATAGGCCCCCTTGGGTTTTCTATGACAAATAAACGACTGACTCTGAGTCTAGGCCAAACGTTCCGCCAATTTTGTTGTCGAATCGATTCAGCTTACATTTTACTTTGTAGTGATTCTTTTGGGCTTTTAGCACCGTGACATACCGTGTAATACAACAGGAAATATGTAGACTAATGTTTTGGAAGTACTTACCGATTATAAAGCAGACAATTGGGCTCGTAAAGATCGCTTCCACGAGCGGCGTTAAAAACCCCGATTGAACGATGCGCTCAGCCGGCGGCGGCCTTGCTTGGCAAGGTTGCGCATGCGCACATCGCCTCTATGAGAGAAAAAGGGGATTCCCTAAGGACGCCGGTGGCTAACGCGGGCTGCTAAAGTTCTCTACTATCAGGGAGGACGCGTTAGAGCACCGGTGAGTAAGGGCCGAATGGAGAAAAATGGAGTGAAGAGAAACCGTGAGCAGTCACACCGTAGAGCGTGAATAAAATGAAATAAAACGCCATCCATAAGCCTCACGCGGCAATGGTACCCATGGTCTAACGTAAGCCACAATAGAACAAGCAACGAAGGCAAGCACACAAGCAATCTCTACAAAGACAGAAGTATAGGCGAGACAGAGCAAAAAACCTGTCCTTGTTAGGCAGGAGGCCGAGGTTGAATGAGGAACAGGAAGTTTACACCAGCTTCTTCCCTGGCGGAAGTAGTGTAGGCGTCACGTGATGGTCTTATTACTGCATTAGCCACAAAAAATCTCGGCCTGGCAGAGCTGACTAACTGCCGTGGAATGCTATGGTCTGACATGGTACAGTATATGACGCCAAAAGGAATAATGTGTGTGTGGATGGAAATCGTTTGTCATTTTTACATTGGAATGTCAATGGGTTGTTGTCGAAGACTGGTGATCATACCTTTCTCTCATATATAACATCGTGTGACATAGTTTGTCTTGTTGAAACTCTCGTTGACTATTTACAACCTTTTTCTTTTCATAACCCAAAATAACCTCCATAGTACAGCTGCAAGGCTTCAACTTAAGATGAATATGGAAAAGAGCTGCATCATAGTTTTTCGAAAAGATGGATACTTGGCCGCAAGGGAGAGATGGATTTTAAACGGCGAGGCAATGGGTGTTGTGAATTGTTACAAATAGCTTGGTATCTATTTCACTACACGTCTTAGTTTTTCACCTGCCTGTCAGGACCTTGCGAGCCGAGCAAAACATGCGGTACTATGTATATTGATAAAATTGCATATGCTTGATAACAATTCGTTGGTTGTGATACTTAAACTTTTGTTTATGCGCAAGTCCAACCAATTGCACAGTATGGAGCAGAGTTATGGAGTATGGATAAAGCTGTTGCTGAAATAGAAAACGTTCACCTGTTTGCTTTAAAAAGATTCTTGGGAGGACAACCTAAAACGCCAAATGATTTTGTATATGGGGATACAGGTCGATATCCTATGTCCATCAACTCCTATTGGCGATGTATTAGTTACTGCTTGAAAATTCTGCGTATAGATGAGAAAAGATTACCATAAAAGGCGTATAAAATGTTGCTTACTTTAGAATTAAAAGGTCACAAATGTTGGGCGTCTGTCATTTGAGATTTTTTTGTATCAAAACGGGTTCGGGTTTGTCTGGGTCAATCATGGTGCGGAAAATGTCAATATCTTTTAATAAGAGCTACGTCAAAGGTTGGTTGATAATCGATGGCAAAAATGGGAGGAACACGTTCAAAACAGTAACAGGTATGCTTTTTAGATAACATTTAAATCATCAAGGAATTATGAGGCGTATCTTTTGCTGGACATTGATAGACATTTGAAGAACTATATACCAAGAATGAGATTTGGAATAGCCAATATATTCGCACAGAAGAATCGGTATACTAATGTTGATGATGATGCTATGTGTCCGTTGTGTAAGAATGCCAAAGAGAATGAATATCATTTTGTGCTGTGCTTCCCTGCCTCTCAAGATTTAGGAAATGATTTTATCCCCCCCCCCCCCCCCCAAAAAAAAAAAAAAAAAAAACTCTATAAAAAGCCCATGTTTGTTTAAAGTTGTATTGCTCATGGCAAATCGGAATGAAATCATATTGAAGAAAGTTTGCATATATGTATACAAAGCATTTCAAAGACGTACTGTACTACTCAGTTAACGTATTCTTAGATTACCCAGTCAGGATGGATTAATGCTGAACTGTCACGTCATGGTATATAATTGTCTAATTATTCACTGTTCATTCAAAATTGTATCGTCCATGTGTTGTACCCCCTTCAGAAGGGGCCATGGCCTGTACTGAATAAACGTCCACTTCCGCTTCCCCTGTTCCAAAAGGTGCTAGACAATTTTACGACTGTTTGACACACAGTGATATAGAACCTAACTGTTGCCAGAATTGGGACAAAAGACTTGCCTGAAGTGTCCAGTGGAAAGTCATTGTTATTCACATACAAAAAATGAGAGGTGTGATCAAAGTGGCCTCAAGTTTGTATAATTTACAGAATCTTAGGCAGCAGCGCAATGTTGTATATGCATTTTGATTAAACCAATATAAGTGTTTTTTTGCAGTGCCAACAAGGAAAGTATTAAACATATCTTTTGGAATTATCAGCTTGTTCAAATTTTTGGCACAGATTTGCCGTTAACGCTTACTCAGAATTGTACTTTGTCTGGTACTTCCTTTTCGGAGAAACCTGGATATATTTGGGTTGAAAAAAAGACATAAAATGGGTGAAATTGTAATAATCCTATTTTGCTAGCTAAACTGCATATTTACAAATTTTCCGGAGGAGTTAGAAGACTTTGGAAAAAAAAAAACAGACGTGTTGGTTGTGTCATACTGTCGCTTAATTTTCAATCAATAATGTTGAAAAAGACGAAAGAAAGAACAAAATACAATTTTGATTTGATATTGTTTTAAGCGAAGTGTGCGTTTTTTCTTTTGCATATTTTGCATATGTGGAACTAATCATAAGTGTAACAAAGTGTAACAACGATTTTAAGTAATCTTGAAATACAAGAACACCATGGAGAACCATACTCACCGGAAAATGACTGAAGTATACATTAAATACAGCTTACATAGCCTTCGTATAAAATCTTTTACAACCAGTTTTATAACTGTAAAAAGACCCGCTGCTCCAAGTGAATCACAACCTCCCTTCTTAGTCCCTTCAGACCACATCTTGATATGTTCATATGTTTATATGTAATAGTGATTATTGTGTTTTCACAGTGCGTAAATGAATGTACTAGACTATTATTCATATATCTAAATAGAATAGAACCTTCTTTACCAAGGACAAACATTTATGACTCAATCTTCCTGGGGGCAAATCAGTGGGAGTGAAGTCCCTTTGAAAGTCTAAGCCAATCCCTTTAAGCTTCTCACCCAGTCCCACGAAACGTTCAAGCCTCAACATAAAAACCTGGTGACAAAGTAAAACCTATTTGTTCGCTGTAAAAGAAAGCAACCAAAGTCGATTCAGAGTAAAAATAATTTCATCGACATATTTACACGGGAAAGAAGCTTTTTTTTTTCGTCCAAAAAATGCTACAACACTCATTTAAGTTTACTTCCCTGAGGCCGGCCCACCCAATCATTGGTCTTCCAAGCATTCAGAATATAAATTCGTTCTTTCATACTTAGCTGAGGGATGAAACAAATCTTTGCATCTGTTCCAAAGTTTTCCTTAGCCTGCATTTTGTGGGGGGGGGGGGGGGGGGGGGGGGGGGGGGGGAACCCACTTGTACATATAATTAATTGAAACGAAAACAAAAGAGTGCAATGTCAGTTTGTCTATGTAAAGGCAATGCAATGCTGTCCATTTCCTGGCTGCTGCTCAGATTATATGAGAGATAAACTAAAATTCACTTCTCCCCAACAGTTTAAATTCACTGCAATTAGAAGTTTGACAATCGTACAAGATCGAGCACAGTTGAAGATGAGCAACTTCCCATCTCACCTGAGTTAGACTGGCAAATAATTTGTACGCTGCCAATCAAAAACTACATGGTATGTCACACGAAGTTGATCCATGACAGTTTTAGACTGTTGGTCATAACATGCTGCCCGCCATTTCTACTATCTCTCCCTAAGGAAATGTAATTAACATAACGGCAGAATCAGAGCATTTTCAATGTACAACTCTGTCAAATAATATTTCTATTTTTCTGGGGGGCGGAAGGTGGGTGCGAGGGTGGACGGGTGGGTGGTAGGGTGGGTTAAAGGTAAGTGTGTTTGGTAGTTGTTCTGCATGTATTTGATAAATGGAATGCATGTAGACGATTACACATGGAACACCATAGGAGAGAGAAAGAGACAGAGACAGAGGACAAAGTCAGAGACAGAGAAAGAGAGAAAGAGACAGAGACATCACCAAAAAAAGGACACCAGTCAGTTTTGAAAACTGGTCTACTCACCAGTCGATGGAGACAAAGAAATGCGTTGCAGTTCCACGTGCTGCCTCTCTGATCGGTTCACGGCAGAAAAAGAAAAAGACAGGGATATACTTTTGCTGGTGATACTCTTGTAAGATACGGTGACAATTACAGTATTTGACTTACTGTGTAGGGTAGGCCACGACAGTAACCTTCTGCACGTTGACCCGACTGAATCTGCTGTGATGACACTGAAATAATCTGAATAACGGAATTTGACGTAACCTACACATTCGTCTATCCGAAAACGCACAATCTGGTCAGGCTGTACATGTAGTGTGAACTCACAGTCCAGTATATGGGGTAGACCAGGAGTTTGAGATTGCCTGTTAGCACGGAAATAGCCAGCTGAACCATTAACAGTAAATGTTGTGACTATTGGGTTTTTCAGACAGGCAGCCAAACCAGAAATGGTTAGTGCAGCGTTCTCTGATCGAACACGACTGGCATTAAGTTTATCCGCAGTATTCTGTCGTGTCAAACCATTGGGAGTAGTCCTCTGACTTGTGACAGGGTGTTGCGAATACTGGGTTGGTTCCATGTCTGTTATGTTATGTAACCTATCCATGTCTTCGTTTGTGTTTGTGACTTCAATGTTTTTATAAATAAAAGTTGTCAGTGTGCTGCGGTTTGTTGCCTTCAACCCATATGCCACGAAAGCACTGCCACTTACCAGCGTATTACAGATAGTGTTTAACAGGCAGATCACCACAATGGCATCCATGAAGATAATATTCCTCGCCGTTGAATGGTAAATTCAATTTACTTCTGGCATCAGACAAGGTTTACAACACCGTATCACTGATTGCACGGCATCAACAAAACCAGACACATTTAACCCTTGTCCAAATCGTCAAAACGTAAAAGATCTTATGTTTGTGATATCTGTGTTTTGTAGATTAACTGAAGAAAAGGGTTTTTAAATGTTCCCTGTTCTGTCCTGTTATCTTCTTATCAGTTTCATTGATGATCTGTCACTGTCTGCAGAATAATCCATACATGTTTCATCGCATCAGATTAGCCACGGTGACCACGATGGTTTACAGTTAAATGGCTACATGAATTGACAACTGAGAGAACAGACTCGAGAAAGAACAGACTCGAGAAGAGGTCCCATGAACAAGATCTAGCAAAGGCCTGACCTAATCATACACTCAAAACTCTGGTCAGACCTGGGATCTCTGGCTAACATATATCCGCACAAGGCATTAAAAAAGCAATGAGGGTGTGTTCAGTATACGTAGCGGAGAGAAACGACAAGCAAATAGATAAAGGAAAATACTTAAAGCGACTAGTACACATAGTGTACTACTGAGCAACGGTTCAGTACTTCAGTTAGGGTTCATCAGGGCTGTCTTCCATCTCCTAAACTTTTCAGCATATTCCCGGAACATGTCATGACTGGTGATAATATCAGCACTGTCAGTTCCAGAAAGAGAACCATCACAAACCTCCCATGACATTGAAGACCTGACAGGCAGTGTACAACACAGACCAAATGAAACATCATCAAGAGATGGCATGGAATCAGTGCTGACAGGACCAAATTGATAGCCAGTCACACAACCATTGATATTGACGTAACTGTCCGTGTACAGAAGCCAGAAACCATTCAAGTGTTGACTTGCCTGGGGTCTATCATTGACACCGACCAGTGACAACCAATACCTTTTCCAGAGCAGCAAAGACAACATCAGCACTGTCAAGAATAAAAACTATGAAAAGACAAACATCTCCATAAAACAGAAGATCATGTTCTTTTAGAAAAAAAAATACTACAGTCCTGTGCTCAGTACACACTTCACTCGCTACTGGTTTGGAAAGTGTAGGCAAAAAGCTATCAGCAAAAACTTTTTCTCCACGTAAGTATGGATGAAAAATCAATATGATCATAACTGTAGTCAACACAATGTGTAGCAAACACATAAAAACAATGTATCTTTCACACACACAGCTGTGTGCATGGTCTAAACCTCAAACAGAGAGCTGCTGTCACATACTTGAAGAAAAAATGCAAAATTTTCATCATCATTTGGTATGTGCAACTCACCATCGTCACTCATATCCTCCCTGTCTGATTCGGCAAATTCGGAAAACAGTTCGGAAAAGTTCGACAAGTTCGGAAAACAGTTCCAGTTCTTCATTTGATCGTTCTTCCATTCTTCTTTCAATTACTTCTTGAAATAAGATGTTTCTGTTCGCTACCACTCGCCGACGCTTCGGTGCCGACAACATAATGAACACGAGCAGCCAGAGTCATCTCCAGCTATCCCATAATATGAGCAAAAAAGTAGAATTAAACGCGAGATATACACCAAGGGAGAGTACTACCTAATAGAGGAGTTCCTCAGCTTTCTGTAGATAACAATATTGTTTCCCTTAGACCGCACAGCTACATGTGAAAATTCGAGTAATCGTCGATCACCTGGCGGGCGACGCGTCAGTGCCAAGCACTCAACCCGTCGCCCGCCATGTGATCGACGAGCAACCAGCAGAGTTGGAGGAACTTGGTGAACTGCTTCTTAATGTGCTGTCCAATGACTATCCCTGCAATTAAAGGTTAACAGAAGAGAAAAGGAAGCGAATTATTCAAAATGGCCTGTGTTGGCTCCATGTGTAGTGATACGCCAGGTGACCCCCCCCCCCCCCCCCCCCCCCCCCCGCGTGCCACGTACAAGTGCCAATAAAAGTCACACCACTACAGTTAACGACGTACTAATTGGTGCATATGAACTTGAATGTGTATAACATGTGCACCAAATTTCAGGCGTCTATTTTACAGTCTTTCCAAACTGTGCTACAGATGCGTTCCACAGCGTTGCAAGCAAACCTGATTACAGATACGACACACAAAGTTTACTCTCTCTCTCTCTCTCTCTCTCTCTCTCTCTCTCTCTCTCTCTCTCTCTCTCTCTCTCTCTCTCTCTCTCTGCGATGACCATTGGATTCCATTAATGTTCAACAAGGATAACCATCTCAAAACGTGAAATCATTGAACGGTTGTGCATGAACACTGAGCACTACCTAGCGGTACCTGAGAAGTTCGGAGCAGCGTTACATCGATAAAGAAGCATTGCCAGGGATGAACAATGGTTCCATCAAGAGATCCCACTGCTCACACCTCCAATGACACTCTGCAGCAGCTAAGGCATCGACCAGGTGAGCGTCTCATCAGTAAAGAGGTGCGCAACAGAATGGACCGCACATTCACCAGACTTGAACCCAACACATTTTACAGTTGTATGAA
This sequence comes from Conus ventricosus, assembly GCA_018398815.1. Taxonomy (NCBI): domain Eukaryota; kingdom Metazoa; phylum Mollusca; class Gastropoda; order Neogastropoda; family Conidae; genus Conus; species Conus ventricosus. The sequence goes on along the minus strand of CM031619.1, from coordinate 35,901,325 downwards.
AGTGTCTGAGAACCTACTCAACAACCATTCCTGTACTGAAAAGGGTACCAGTCGCCGAGATTATGGCAATACCGTTGGCGGAATGTGTTGGTGTTATTGACATTATTGTGACATTCTGTGAAATATAATTAACATTATACGTTTTTACATTTTATTTATTCATACGAAATCTCCTACAGAGTAAGGTCTTATGATGTATCATTAAAAAAAATGTTTCTTTGTTGCTATACGCTCAATCTTACGGCGCAAAATTTCTCCCTCCCGAACAATATTTTTTGATCAACCTCAACCGAACGAAATGTTTCGGTGTTGATGTTATTTGACAAGGTCACGCCTGGGCAAAGCTAACCTTGTGGACGATCTTCAAGCTGTAGAGAGTCGTTGACCCGCTCAGAGAGCAGAACATTTGGTATCTGTACTTAGAAGAAATGTCAGTCAAAGCCTCTGACAGGAAGACACAGCATGGGCCATATGCAGTAACGTAGTCCTCCAACACATAACTGGCATAACCATTGCTGGCATGTTCATTTGAAGACCAAATCGAATTGGTTTCTCGGTTGACGGGGATATAAGCAACATTACCATTACCTCTCTCTCTCTCTCTCTCTCTCTCTCTCTCTCTCTCTCTCTCTCTCTGAACAATGGTGGGTGTGTGTTGTGTGTGTGTGTGTGTGGTGTGTGTGTGTGTGTGTGTGCGTGTGTGCACGCGCGCGCGCATATGTGTGTGTGTGTGTATGTGTGTGTGTGTGTGTGTGTGTGTGTGTGTGTGTGTGTGTGTGTGTGTGTGTGTGTGTGTGTGTGTGTGTGTGTGTGCGTGCGTGAGTCTGTGCGTGTATGCGAGTGTGTGTGTGCGCGCGAGTGCACGTGTGTTATTGTGTGTCTATCTGTCTGTCTGTATTTATATGTACATGGGTTTACGTGTCTACACAACAACACACTCGCACACACAATGCAATTTTTCCTGTACGTGCAAACAACTTACGTCTTAGATTGAAGAAATAATCCAGTCTAAAACATAAGAGCAAGTTTTGTTTTATAATTGAACGTTTCGAACAGTCATTGCAAGACCAAGCTGCTCTTTAAGTTGCTGAAATGGTGCTCAGTTACTTATCCTTGGAATTTCTTAGTCTATCATAATTTAGTCCCTTGTAGATTCATTCCAAGAACAGGCCCTCAGCACTTGTGACTTTAGATGCTATCTTTTTTATATTTTCTACTTTGCTCAGTTATTTATCCTTGGAATTTATTAGTCTATCATAATTAAGTCCCTTGTGGATTCATTCCAAGAACTGGCCCTCAGCACTTGTGTCTTAAGATGTTATCTTTTTATATTTTCTACTTTTCACAAGAAAATGTAGCTTGTTTTGCTCTTTCATGATTTAATTTTCTTTTTTTTTGTTTCTTAGGTAACACGTTTGGTTGTTGTTTTTTGAAAACTCAACAAACATACTACGGTATAGCACACCAGCCTTTTTCTGGGATAGCATTCTTCTTAAAACCGAAAAGGCAGAGGTGTCACGTTACCACTTTCCTTGGTCACTGAGGAGAAACAATCAAGTTTCAAAATGCCAGTATCTGACCAGGAGTTATATGTTAGTGGGTTTCCTCCCCATTGGAGATTGTCTCCCCATGGAGACCATAAGCTGGCCGAAGGCTCATTTTGAAAAGCATTTACTATTCCCCATTAACCCTCTCAAGCACATACTGTTAGGCAGAATGAACTACCACTGCAGATATGAATGCTTATCTCCCCTTATTTCTTCAATCTAAGACATAAGAGCAAGCTTTGTTTTATAATTGAAAATTTCTTGCAGTCATTGCAAAACCAAGCTGCTCTTTAAGTTGCTGGAATGGTGCTCAGTTACTTATCCTTGGAATTTATTAGTCTATCATAATTTAGTCCCTTGTGAATTCATTCCAAGAACTGGCCCTCAGCACTTGTGTCTTAAGATGTTATCCTTTTATATGTTCTACTTTACACATGAAAATGTAGCTTGTTTTGCTCTTTCATGATTTTGTTTTTTTGTTTTTTTTTGCTTCTTAGGTAGCACGTTTGGTTGTGTTTTTTTTTTTGAAAACTCAATTAACATACTACGGTACTGCACACCAGCCTTTTCTGGGATTGCATTCTTCTTAAAACCGAAAAGGCAGAGGAGTCAAGTTACCACTTTCCTTGGTCACTGAGGAGAAGCAATCAGCTTTCAAAATTCCAGCATCTAACCAAGAGTTATATGTTAGTGAGTTTCCTCCCCATTGGAGATTGTCTCCCCTTGGAGACTATAAGCTTGCCGAAAGCTCATTTTGAGAAGCATTTATTATTTCCCATTCACCCTCTCAAGCACATACTGTTAGTTAGGCAGAATTAACTACCATGCAGATATGAATGCTTATCTCCCCTTATTTCTTCAATCTAAGACATAAGAGCAAGCTTTGTTTATAATTGAATATTTCTTGCAGCCATTACAACACCAAGCTGCTCTGTAAGTTACTGGAATGGTGCTCGGTATTTATCCTTAGAATTTATTAGTTTATTGTATATATATATATATATATATATATTATATATATATATATATATGTGTGTGTGTGTGTGTGTGTGTGTCGCAACATATATTTTGTCTTGGATCTATGTAGATCTGGGAGAGTTTTCATAGTGCTGTGTGTGTGTTGTGCTGAGTAGCGTGCCACTGGTTTAGTGTAGGCTACTGTTTGAAATTTTGTGCAGCGCGCGCTGTGTGCATCCCACGGGTCGCTCCGTGTGTGTTGAACTGGGGAGGCCCTGGATTTGTCAGATGCAATGATGAGCTCAGTCGTGTGACATCCTGTTGGATGTACTGTATGGTAGTAACTGTTTTGTTACTCCGAATCTTTGCCGTACTTTTGTGTGGGGTTTGCACAGTCATCAGGGGAGGTGGTGCCTTCCATGCCTGACGTTTTTTGTGTGCGGAGTTGCTGTCTAGGACGGCAATTAGCAGCCACCATTTCGCCGCCAGACTGCGGACCAGAGCCAGGCAAGCGGGAACGTGGATGTCCTTGCATCACCAGAGTTGGCTGTTGCTGATTGGCGGTTCTACATCCGGGTTGCTGTTGGGTCGTCTGGTGGCATTCCGCAGAGGGGAGAGGGTAGAATCTTCCTCGCCCTGCCTGCTCCTTCACCACTCAGATTGGAGTGATTCTTCCTTCTAGCCTACTTCTTCATCATTCCCCTAGCCTTGCCCTTCCTACGACATCGCTCTACTGCCTGCGGTTAAGGGTGGCAAGAGGAGATCATCGCATCGTAAACTATCACCCATCATCATCCATCGCCCTCTCTTGATTCTGCCCTTCATTACCGTTCTACGCTTACGGTGCGGGTAGTCATTGCCTTTCTTTTGTTATCATTGTTATTATTGCAGCTGAGCAACAGGTTCGGGTGTCACCTCCAGCGTTCATTTCATTCTGATTACTCTCACTTCATATCCTTCATATTATTATTATCGCTTATCCCTATTTCTTAAAATTATATTTTGTTGTTTGTTATGTGTTGCTAATTAGTTAATAAAATTTTCTTTGTGGTGTTAAACTTTATCTGTGAGCTCCCGACTCCTTCTGTATGAGAGGGTAGGTCCTATCCTAAACAGGTCGGGCGCGACAATGTATATATATATATATATATATATATATATATATATATATATATATATATATATATAATATATATGTGTGTGTGTGTGTGTGTGTGTGTGTGTGTGTGTGTGTGTGTGCGCACACAAGCGTGCGTGAACACACACACACACACACACACACACACACACACACACACACACACACACACACACACACACTTGACGTATTTTTCACTTTACAAGAGAGTTATCAAATGTTAAAATAAAAGGCTTACCTTTTGGAATACTCTGAAGAAATTTAGCGCTTATGTTTAAACAGAAAAATAGTCAGCACCAGCCGCCTTGGCGAAGTGGTTAGCGTCGCGGACTCCCGGCTGGGAGGTCGTGGGTTCGAATCCCATCAGAGTCATGTGGGTTTTCTGCCCGACCGGCTCCTACCCAGAGTTGAGTTTGCTGCGGACTCAGTTGGGAAGACTGGGACCACACAGTCGAGTTTCATCCACTTAATGGATGCGTTTCTGAGAGTGTTGCTCAAATTTCCTGACCAACACTGCAGGTGCCTGTATCTCTGGGGCCTGGTTGACCCCGGGATATATTATGAAAGGAAGCGTAGACAACAGCCCTGTCATGTAGTCTCAGACCGAAATGGAAATCCGTAGCTTCATCTTAATCATCCTCGTTCTCATCGATCAGCATAAAAAAAAATTTTTTAAGTCTCAAGTTCTGTGGCCCTTCATGCCCTGCTTTCACGGTGACCTCAATTTCGATGTCCTCTCCACGTCTGTGGTCTTGGTTTGGTTCCGTCGGGGTCGCTGGTATCGGCGGGTCCATGTGGGCTGTCGTTGGACGGACGTGGTGGCGCCCTCCGGAGGGAGAGCTCACTTACGCCGGCTCCGCGACTAAGCAATTATTGTCGTCAGTAGGGGGCTTAGTAGGTGGTGTCCTGCGTATGTTAGATCAGAACAGAGCCACTGGACACCACCGAAGTGACTTGGCAGCAGTGCAGTGTCTCCTCCGGTGGGTTGCCTCTTGACGACTTGATATTGACTGCTCCCTTTGGATTGCCGGTGCTGTGCTGCGGCGGGGTTGACCGAGCTGTGGCTGTGGACGGGGTGTCGGAATGAGCGGCGTGGGTGCACTGCCACTGAGGTGGCGCAGAGGTTGGGACAGAAAAAAAAAGGCTTATAATTTTTTGGCCAGCAAAAGAAATTGAATTGCAGCAAAAAAGATAAATCAAACAGCAAATTTCACCCGCAAAATAAATGCAAAACATCCCATTTGTGTCCCAGTCTACTCCCGTCTGATCGATGATCTCATCAAAATAAAGGCCGTAGCGAAGCCATGGGGTTGATGCCGAAGGCTGAAGAAACGTAAGCCCGAAGGGCTGAGAGAGTGCTCAAAAGTCGGCAATCTGGCACGCGGCAAACCATCAAATTTGCAGGCCCCAACAATTAGATTTGCTGCACCAACCATTTTTTTTGCTGGTCTGATAAATGACAGCCAAAAAAAAAGTCAACCGCTTAGTATTGATTAAGACAAACGCATTCCACACCAGCAAATTCGGGATATATATGAACATAGAAAGTTCGTTTCAACATCGTATCGATTGAAACTGGATGCTTTTAGAACTCAGTGTAACAAACTCAAAATACAGAGAAACAAACCTATCAACAGGTCATTTTCTATTTGAGTGAGTGCCTCCCAGGGCATACTTACCATAGTTATCTGGTATGCCTGTGATTGTTTTTTTTTTCTGATTCTGATCATGTGTTTAAGGTCACCCCCTTGGTTGTTACACAGTCCGGTTAGGTATTCAATATGATGTTGGCAGTCTTAGTGTGATTATATGTACACACCGACACCTGCACACATTCATATACACATGCACGTACACACGCACATATGTACACACGAACCTTCTCTCTCTCTCTCTCTCTCTCTCTCTCTCTCTCTCTCTCTCTCTCTCTCTCTCTCTCTCTCTCTCTCTCTCCGCTAACATCACACGGTTCTTGTGAAAAGACGTAAATTGAAAGTATCACTACATCTACTACATACACACACACACACACACACACACACACACACACACACACACACACACACACACACACAACATAAATCTTTCTCTCTCTCTCTCTCTCTCTCTCTCCTCTCTCTCTCTCTCTCTCTCTCTCTCTCTCTCTCTCTCTCAATCGCGCGCGTGTGTGTGTGTGTGTGTGTATGTGTGTGTGTGTGTGTGTGTGTGTGTGTGTGTGTGTGTGTGTGTGTGTGTGTGTGTGTTGACAGTGTTAGATGAAACCAGTGTCATAAATCATTGTTTCTCTACAAACGCAATCAATCATCACAGTAGGATCAATATTGTTAGGGCGACAGCAAGGAGCAAAGCATAGAGGAGCCATTTTTACGAGCGAGAATGTACTATTTCTTTCTTTCTTTCTTTGCCTAAAAAAAAAAAAAAAAAAAAAAAAAAAAAAAACCTTAGTCGTATGCAAGCATAAAACTGGCGGAAAACCGTGGGAAACTGCGATGTTCTACCGCCTACATTGATGTTTAACCATATACTTGCATGCAAATATTTTTATTCAGACTGATTTAAAAACAGAAAGAAAACAAAAAAACGAAAAACAAAACAAAACCAAAACCAAAACAAAAAAAAAAAAAAAAAAAAAAAAAGCTGCTGTCTGTGAATCAGAATGAGTTACTGTATTTCTAAGTTGGTAATTCATTTCATGTTGTTCCGAGGTAAGTTGACCTCCAGGGCCGTCTGTGGTTGCAGACTGTGTTTTACGTGTCGTGTGTTCGGTACTCTCAGCACGTTCAGTTCAGACGATCTGTCAGTTACAGTTGCCAATTGATCCGTTTGTTGTGATGTGGTAACAATCTGTCCTTGTTACGCATACATTATTTCGACACATCATTCATACTGACAATTCAACATAGCGAGCCAGCGCATACGTCTCTGTTGCAGCAACGTGTACATGCTGGTGCATCCGGCTCTTTCCAGGACAGTGTTGTTTGGAACCTTGTCCTGCCAGGTGATGTTCAGAATGCGTCGGAGGCTACGCATATGAAAAGCATTGAGCTTTCGCTCTTGTCGGGCACGCAAAGTCCAAGACTCGCTGCCATACAGGGTGCTCACGACGCAGGCTCTGTAGATCTGGATCTTTGTGTGCTCGGTCAGCTTGCTGCTGTTCCATGCTTTCTTTGTCAGTCTGGTCATGGTGGTAGCTGCCTTGAGCTCTGCGTCAAGTGAGAGGGTGTCTCAGATAGTTGAGCCCAGATAAACAAAGTCATGGACGACATCCAGTTCATGGTCATTGATGCTGATGACTGGGGGAGAGTCAGCATCCTGTCCCATGACCTGTGTTTTCTTCAAAATAATGGTAAGCCCGAAGTCTTGGCAGGCATTGCTGAAGCAAGTCATGAGCTGCTGTAGGTCCTCGACTGAGTTGGCGGTTACTGCTGCGTTGTCTGCAAAGAGGAAGTCACGCAGGCACCTCAGCTTGACTTTTGTCTTGGCTCTTAGTCTGGAGAGTTTGAAGAGCTTTCCGTCTGTCCGTCCTGGTTCGGAGGTAGATACCTTCAGCTGCAGGACCAAATGTGTGTTTCAGCATCACAGCAAAGAAGATTCCAAACAGGGTGAGAGCCAGGACGCAACCCTGTTTCACTCCGCTCCGTATGTTGAAGGCAGCTGATGTTGAGCCATCAAAGACGACAGTGCCTTTCGTGTTTTCGTGGAAGGATCTGATGATGCTGAGAAGTTTGGGTGGGCATCCAATCTTGGGGAGGATCTTGAAGAGGCCATCTCTGCTGACCAGATCGAAAGTCTTTGTGAGATCTATGAAGGCAATGAAGAGTGGCTGCCTTTGCTCCCTACATTTCTCCCGAAGTTGTTTAAGGGAGAAGATCATATCTACAGTGGATCTGTTGGTACGGAAACCGCACTGTGATTCAGGATAAACTTGCTCTGCAAGTACTTGGAGCCTCTTCGGTACTACTCGTGCAAAGACTTTCCCAACGATACTAAGGATGGATATGTCATGATAATTATTGCAATCGCTTCTGTCACCTTTGTTTTTGTACAGTATGACGATGTTAGCATCCCTCATGTCTTGTGGTACTTCGCCTTCACTCCAACAGAGGCAGAGGATTTCATACAATTCGGTGATAAGTGTCTCTTTACAGCACTTCAGTACTTCGGCGGGAATACCATCTTTCCCTGGTGCCTTGCCAGAGGCAAGAGCGTCCAGGGCTTCGTTGGGTTCCTCTATGGTTGGTTCTCTGTCAAGCTCTTCCAGTTCTGGTAGGCGCTTTATGGCATTCAGGGCATCTTCTGTCACTACATTTTCCCTTGCATATAGCTCAGTGTAGTATTCTACCCAGCGCTCCATCTGTTGTTCTCTGTCCTGCTGAATCACCTCCCCTGTAGCTGATTTCAAAGGGGCAGTTTTCTTTTGTGTTGGGCCCAATGCCTGCTTGATGCCGTCATACATCGCCTTAATGTTGCCTGTGTCAGCTGCAATCTGAATCTGGGAGCAGAGCTGAAGCCAATAATCGTTAGCGCATTGCCTGGCACACTGCTGGACTTTGCTGCGAGCAGCACAGAGAGCCTGGAGGTTCTACTAATTAGGGTTGGTTTTGTATGCTGTCAGGGCATTTCTCTTGGCCTCGATGACTGGTGTCATTTCTTCTAAATGGGCTTCGAACCAGTCAGCTGACTTGCTGCTCTTTATGCCAAAGGTGGACATGGCGGCGTTGTAGACAGCATCTCTGAAGTGTTCCAATCGGTCTTGGGCATTTGCAGTGGGTGGGCCAGGGAGAGAATCCTCCAACACGCGTGCGAACTCCTCCACGTTTCTTTGATCGCGTGTTTTGCTGGTGTCGATGCGAAGCCGGCCCTCCATTCTCGTACTGTGCAGTCTCTTCGCGCGGAGCTTCACTTTGCTGCACACCAAAGAGTGGCCAGTATCACAATCGGCGCTCTGGTAGCTGCGAGTGATCTTGATGCTAGAAAGGTTGACACGTCTGGTGAGGATCAGATCAAGCTGATGCTAATGTTTGGATCGAGGGTGTCTCCAGGAGACTCGATGCTGAGGCTTCGTGTTGAAGAAAGTGTTACTAACGCACAAACCATGATGACAGCAGAGCTCTAGCAGGCGCTGGCCATTCTCGTTCATTTTCCCAGTGCCGAACTGACCCAAGCAGGTGGGCCAGGAGTTGTGATCGACACCTACTCTGGCGTTGAAATCGCCTGCGATGAACAGTAATTCTCTGTCAGGAATTTCCTTATAGCAGCACTGAGGTCGTCATAAAACTTGTCTTTTGCTTCTGCTGTGAATGTCAAAGTTGGTGCATAGGCACTAATTAGACTGACTGGTCCCGATGATGTTTGGAGTCGGAGAGACAGGATTCGTTCTGTTCCTTCTGCTGGTGGGGATATGAACTCCAATAATCTGTTTCTAACTGCAAATCCCACGCCGTGTTCTCTGACCTCGTCTGATGGTTTGCCCTGCCAGAACAGGGTGAAGTCTCTCTCCCTCACAGATTCTGTTTCTGGGAGCCTGGTTTCTTGAAGGACGACAATGTCCATCTGCAGTCTGCTCAATTCTCTGTCGATGACGGCTCTCTTGCGAGCATTGTTTACTTCCTGCAGGTCGTCAGAAAAGCCTGGAGTCATTGTCCTTACGTTCCACGTACCCAATTTCAGGGCGGAAGTTTTCATTTTTCTGTTGCCTGGTGCATAGTTTTCACCCTAAACCCCACGCACCCAGTGAGGCTAACGGACCGTGGCGGGGCAGCACCTTACTGGCTGGGGACTGCCCAGCTTAAGGCGGACGGTAGCTGCCCAGTGAGATGCGAGGACCTCTCCCACCGTCGGAAGCAGCCCCTGGCGTCTGACTCTACGCCAATTGAATATGCAGACTTATAACCGGTAGACTGCTACTTCCCGTGTTTTGTCGACGCTGCAAAGTGAAGCTGGAGTGACCTCTCCAGAGCGCAAAGCCTGGGTAAGTAAGTATGGAGGGCAAGCTGTTACCCATGCAGCAGACACACACCCCCCCCCCCCTCTCCACGTCGCTGGAATGGTCCTTTGGAAAGGCAAACGCCGATACACATGGTTCCAGTACCGTCACAGGAGTTGCCAGAACGTTGCTGTATACAGCCTCGGACTGCCTTGCGGACTCCGACTCCGGATTTTTCCTCAGGGTTGACTCCCGAAGCCTTTCCTAAGAGTGGGTATAGCGGCAAGGCAGCGGAGGTTTGAAATCAGAGTATTCCTTCTCTTAGGTGGGCTGTCTTCCCAGACTAATGAGCCCCATCTGCCCACGAAGGGGTGTTAGCCCCACACAAACCCGTTTAACCTCCGGATTGGATACAATAACAATATTTATTAAAGAGAGAAAGAGAAGAGAGAGAGAGAGAGAGAGAGAGAGAGAGAGAGAGAGAGAGAGAGAGAGAGAGAGAGAGAGAGAGGGGGGGTATAGGTGTGAATATGTTGCCCCTCCCCTTCCCCAGTTAGTATGTAAACCCATCCCTTCCCTCCACCCTCATAGCATCAACACCATAAAGTAACATTTACCTATCCACCACTGCAACTTCAGCCATAATATCCTCCAACAACCCACACACTACTATATCTCCCACTATTTACCTCACACATAACTTACAGCTATCTTCCTTTCCCTTCTCACTACACTCTCTCTTTTTCTCACATCAATTTCTTGGTTATTCAAAAACTTGTCCACTCATTTTCTTCTCTTTTTTTTCTTTTTTTTATTTCACATACTATTTCCTCTACAAGAGCTTCTGTTCCATCTTACCTCTTTCCTGTGCCTATGTTGTGTAGATGTTTGTAACTATGCGGAATAACACACACACACACACACACACACACACACACACACACACACACACAATATATATATATATATATATATATATATATATAATATATATATATATATATATATATATATATATATATATATATATACTGAACAACATTAAAAACGCACCGCTTGCCAAAAGACCCAGACAACGTTGGTAGTACAGAATTATTTAATGAAAGTAAGCATATTTGATTACGCATCCATTTTTCAATTAAACAAAATGTCTGTTCTTGACAAGAATGGCCGAATTCATCTGAAATGAGGTGGTGACTTCACTAGGGTCCCTGTCAAAAAGTACACGACGACGAGCATGTCCGTCCGCGAGCTCTAATACCGAGTGTGTCCGCCATTTGCCCTGATGCACGCTTGGCAGCGCCTCCTCATGGAGTAGACAAGGTTGTGCAAGAACGCCTGTGGCAGTCCATCCCACTCCTCGGTCAGTGCGCGCCTCAAATGATCGAGAGTCTGTGGACGTCTTCCACGGGCCACAAGACGCCCCAGCTCATCCCAGACGTGTTCAATAGGAGCCATGTCAGGGGACAGAGATGGCCAGGGCAACACGGCAATGTTGTTCGCCTGGAGAAACGCAGCGGTGGCTCTTGCGGTGTGGGGTCGTGCATTATCATGCTGGAAGAACTGCAGCTCCGGGTGCTGGCCAAACAGTGGGACGACGTGGTTCTGCAGCACCTGCTGGTACGTGTTGGCATTCACATGGTTGTCAAAAAAGTACAGAGGTGTCCGGTAGTCATGACTAAATGCCCCCCAAACCATCAGACTGCCCCCCTCCCCATCTATTGGCTTCAAACACGCAGCAGTTGGCGTAGCGTTCCCCGACACGCCTCCAGACTCTCATTCTCCCGTCAGCATGAGATAACGCGAATCGACTTTCGTCAGAGAACAGCACAGCTCTCCACTGACGTCGTGTCCATGGCAGATGCTGGTTGGCCCACTGCAGGCGTTGCTGACGGTGTCTACGGGTGAGGACTGGGCCAACATGAGGGCGTCTTGCATTGAGCCCTGATTCTTGCAATCGACGTCGAACAGTTTGTGCTGACACTGGACCCCGTCGACCAACCACCTGGCGACATGTTTCTGCTGCTCTAAGGAATCGATTACGAAGATGAAGTTGCCGAATGTATCGATCTTGCGCTGGTGTGGTAACACGAGGTTGGCCCGTTCGGCGCCGATCAGTGGTGGAACCAGTTGCTGCCAAACGTTGTGATAGCCTTACAATTGTAGAGTGACTGCAGTTCAGTTGTCTGGCTGTCTCTCTCGATAACATACCGACCATTAACATTCCAATGGCTCGCTCGCGTTCTTGCATAGACAGTCGCGGCATTGTTTTCGGACCACTTCGCCTGGTCGAATGACAACTGATACCGTTTTCCAGTCGGCATGACTTCAAACTCACCATTTGAGACAAAGAAACAGATGTGCTACGTTCAGTCTCGGCCCCAGTGGCAAGAAAAGTGTTTTGGGCGAGTTGCACGTGGGCGTCACACGAACGTCGGCAAGCGCGGAGAAACCGAGGCAGTGTGAATCTGTGTCCCTTAAAAATTGTGTCAACATACCAAATCCAAATACACATTTTTTCCAAATGGGAAATCGGCAAATCAAAACGGTGCGTTTTTAATGTTGTTCAGTATATATGGTTAACTTATGGGAGGGGTGGGGCATGATGTGGTTGGGTGGAATTCTTTATGTGACCAGCACGTGTGTGTACATGTGTGTTTGTGTAAATACTGTTATGGAATGGTCCCTGTGGCAGAGGGACGTGGTTCTCTGGCGGTCTCGGTGGCAGAGAGACACGTACATGTGTGTGTGTGTGTGTGTGTGTGTGTGTGTGTGTGTGTGTGTGTGTGTGTGTGTGTGCACGTAAGTGTGTGTGTATGAGTGTGTACGTGTATATCTGCGTCCTTTTTTTTCCCAACTTCATCTCTTAATCTCAATTTTATTCTTTTAAATGGCAGAAACACTGACGTCATAGCTATGACAACTATGTTCAAATGCGTCAATACTTATGACGTTCTTACCTTGTCAATAAACAAGCCCCAGAAGAAGGCCGCATGGCCGAAAATTTGGCAAAATATTAAGACGTTGTGTTTTCTTTTAATATATATATATATATATATATATTATATATATATATATATATATATATATATATATATATATATACGGCAGGAGGCAGCAAATCATGGCCAAGAACAACAGTGCCACTCGAAACATGCAGGCAGAGTCTGCTGGATGGGGCAGATGACTGGGAGTGCACTGCAGACCTCCCAGAATGGAAGAGTCACCCAGAGATCATCAGCAAGAGTGGCATGAGACCAGACATAGTAGTCCACTCTAAGTCAACCAAGCAGCTGATCATGATCGAGCTCACGGTGCCATATGAGAACAGAATGGAGGCAGCTCAAATCTACAAGACTGAAAAGTATGCTGATCTGGCAAACAACCTGAGGAGAGAAGGCTATCAGGTCAAAGTCCTCACTGCAGAAATTGGAGCTAGGGGATTTGTAGGAACGTCTGCATACAGCCTCATGAAACAGCTCTCAGTTGCAGGGAAGGAAAAAACCAGAGCCCTGAAAGCAATGGCAGAAGCGGCAGAGAGGTGTTCAAGCTGGATCTGGTCAAGGAGGAACAAAAGTGAACTTCATAAGGCTTAATTTCCCTACAAATATCAGGTGTCCCTGTGGCTCAGTGGTTAAAGCGCGAGTCATTAAGTAGAAAATGAGCATGTCCAGAGGGTCATGGGTTCGAATCCCAGCCATGGCTCGTCCCAAGATGGGGGGAAAAAAAAAAAAAAGGGGGCAGCAGAGGGACATCCGGAGTCATGAACCGGGTGTGGCCCAACCCCCCTAGAGTGTCAGGAGATAAGGGCCGAAACACTTGCTTGAAGGGGGCTTCTCTTCTGAGGACTCTCTGCTGCCACGCTCTCCACGAGTTTCTTTCTACTATATATATATATATATATATATATATATATTTTGTATTTTTTTATTTCATTTTATTTATTTTTGTATTATCTATTTAATCAGTACACCTTTTGTTACAGCTTCATAACTGTCACTAATGTTTATATGTACTACTATCATTAATATACTTATTATTCTTTACAATATTTCTGACATTCAAGTTTACCACTTTTCCAGCCTCCTATAGCATCACTATCATTACTATATAGTTATAATCACAATTATTAAGAAAACAATTAATATACATTGTCACCGATCGGCGGTACTAAATCAGCACGTCCATGTGTTTAAGAGTAGTGGTGGTTCAATATAGAAAGCGTGTGTGTGTGTGTGTGTGTGTGTGTGTGTGTGTGTGTGTGTGTGTGTGTGTAGGTTGGGGTTTTAGTTACGTGGAGGTTAGGATAAGGTCCTCGGGGTTAGGTAGAAATGTTGGCTAGGTAGGTGGGGGGGGGGGGGGGGGGCAGATGAAGTAGGACATACAGTATTTTTGCCTTCCAGTCTTCATTTATTGAGGGAGTGGTAGGAGGGAGTTGGTTTCGTTTCCGACTGTTACCCCTTGTTGCGTTGGTTCCAGATGAGAAAGGGCGGGGCAGGATATCGGCTGTTGTTGTGTTGTCAAGTCTGAGTTGTTGTGGTAAATTGTCGTGTTGTTGCACGAGCAACAACTAGTCCGTTGGTCAGGTGTGTCAGCTCTGCGGAGGGATACACTGTTCTGACCAATGGTTGCGTTGTGTTGTGAGTAGAGCTCGCTTGATTCCGACCAGAGCGGAATGCGTTGGGGTAGCTTCACTTCGGTCCCTGGTGTTCGTTGGAGTGGACGTGCTCCTTATAAGTGCGGCGGCAGCGCCGTTAGTTCTGCTGAGTGAGTGACTTCGAGTCATAGTTAGGGCCAGGTCCTCGTCGGGTTGGGTGCCCTTGGCCTGTGCCGAGTTCTGTGTCGTCTTCGTTGGCAGCCACTTTCAGCCAGTTGCAGAACTGGTGTGGTTGATCGTCTGTCTGTCCAGGTTGGTGATCGGTTATGTTCGTGGTGTTGTGGTTCGTCATGTTGTCTTGTAATGTGGCGAGTTGTACTGTAGTTGTCTCATGTTGTGATTATTTGTATTGTGTTCGTTGCGTATACTGGTTGTCTGGTGTGATGTCGTCTTGGTTTCGTGGTTGAAATTTGTTGTCAGCCGGTTTGTTGTGTTGTCACCTTTTTTTCTGTAGTTTTTGTAAGTAGTGTACATAGTTGTTCCCGAGTTCGATTGTCACGGGACAGTTTGGCTAGACAATGTGGGTTCGATATAATAACCATTGATGGACGTTGAGGCAGATATTGATTGTGGCTACTTCATGTTAATTTCAGTCGGTTCAGTAAGAGGGTAATAAGAGGTTGCATTCTCTTGAGTCAGGTGCAGATGTGTCCACGTGAATCATTAAGGGGTTTGATGATTGTGCTCAATTTTAGTTGTAAATAGTAGTAATGCATTGAAATTTAGTAACGATTTCGGGTTGCCCTGCACAGCGTTGAAATTGTTTAACTGTGCAGTAGGGCCACGGCCGACTTGTAGGTGAGTGGTTTATACCGGGGTACGGTCGTGACCATTCAAGTTACATTGGTGTTTTTTCACTTTTGTTAAAGTCATAGTTCTCGACGCGGGTGTCATGCGCGTGCAGACTGTATCGGTGACGTACGCATTTTGTACAGGACAGTGAGTCCATATGGTTAGAAGTTTTTGTAAAGCAAGTGACAGTCGTCACACATGTAGGGATATATGTGTTTGTGACAGAACAGGGTTGGATGGAAGATACCTTAGCTTGTGTCGAGGTAGTCCCATTATGAATTTTAGTAGTCAGAAAGAAGGGAGAGGTAAAGTTTAAGGTGAGTGGCTTAGCAGTCGATAGGATAAAGAATGGATGGTGTGCAGCTTGTAATAATGTACGAAGTGTGGTTATTTTGGCATAATAAGGATTAAGAGAACTGGGTTAACTGACAAGAGATGACATGAAAGTGGGGTGATTGATGAAAATTTTGGCGAGCAAATTATGTTTTTGATATATGATTATACTTGACAGTTCAAAGAGGGGTAAGAAAGTGAGGGATTGTGGCTACGAGCCGATTCTCTTGTGTAAATATGGGTACAGTGGTAAGTTAAGTTTTGTAGAGAGATTCTCATTGTTACGTTTTGCGTGAAGACATCTCCTTGTGAAGTTGCCTGTTTCCTAGATTGCTATGGAGTCCGCGTTGGGATTGCTTGAATTTGTTTTCTTTCTCCAAGATTTGGGTGTGATTCATAATTTCATGTGTAGTAACGTGGATTGGCTCAGGGAGAATATTGTTTTGCTGCTGTGGTAAGGGTTGGCAGGAAATTGGTCTGATAACCCCAAAGCGAGTAACGGGTTGGGGGGTATATTCGAAATTTAAGAAGTCACTCTCATGCCCAAGTGGGAAGTAAGTACGGGAGATGGAGAGTTAAAGATTTACCAAGTAGCCTATGTGCCTTGACTCGGGTAGTAGCAACACTACAGTAGTGGCCTACAGTTGTTTCAGCAGGTATCCTGCTTCTGTCCTGGGGCTGGGTCCGGATCACGCAGTCGGCGGCTGCGTGTTGGCAGGGGAGCGGCGACGTCCGCTTCCTGTGCTCTCCCGGGAGGGGGAGACCATACGGGCCGTTTTGCCGTCTGAGACAGTTCTCCTCCTGCTACCAGTGTCCTTCCGGGAGTTCTCCAGCACCTGTTCCTCTTTCCCCGTTCAGGCATCTTGTGAGAGGAAGCTGCACCAGGCCTGCCTTCACCCTCAGTTCCGGCGGGCCCTTCAGAGGAGGAGAGGTTCGAGTGCCGGGCCCGTTGAGAGGGAGCCTGGTGTGTGTGTGTGTGTGTGTGTGTGTGTGTGTGTGTGTGTGTGTGTGTGTGTGTGTGTGTGTGTTGGGTGTTGTGCCCATCGCGGGGAGGAGCCGTCTTCGTGAGGCCATGGACAGCGCTGGGGAGCAGGGTCTTCCTTGGAGGAGTCAGCCTGAGAGGGGCCACGGACAGCACCAAGCAGCAGTCTTCCGTGGAGGAGTCAGCCTGTGAGGGGTCACGGACAGCGTCGAGGAGTGGAGCTTTCCGAGAGGATGGGTTGTCAAAGTTCTGTGGTAGGAAGGGGTGTAGCATTAGGCAGTAGGGTCAGTGGTTGTCACACACCCATGTTTGTGAACAGACACACTTGCATTCACAACCACAGTATGCTAACTTCGTACACAACACACAATCACTCCATGCACCCAAAGGAGCACTATCACAATTGAATTGAGTTTTCTATAAAACGCTCCCTTTACTCACAAAGAAAAGGGTCTTAATTCTTGTTTGCACTTCACTGCATTTTCCAACACATATTTCTTCTCTTTACAAAAGAATTCCCCACATACAAACACTAATACCATATTGAAAGTTTTATCAAAAATCAAACACTCACACACATGTTACACTATCAGTTCTTATATTAAATAGTATCAATAAAGACAAATCATCTTGACTTGTTGAGGAGCTTTCTTTCACTTGGCTGTACCACCTCTGGACCATCACAGCCTGGACTCTCACTAGGCTCGTACAGCTCAAGCCTGGACCACCACTGGACGCTGAGGGATTCTGTTAACGAAACCCTAGGTCCAGGGTTAACCTCTACAAATGAACTGTATTTATTTTTTCTCTTCCTCTCATTATTATTCATACATCCTTTTTAACTCCTTTCACATTCACTCCAAGATCAATATAGAATACTCACATGAGTCTTGTTCCGCCAACCTATTCCTACCTACAGTTGGGGTACAGAACGAAATCTTTAAACAATATTTATTTTGCTTATTCTTTTCTTTTCGCGTTCAACGTTCATCTTTCTCTTTTTCCCAAATAGCGCAATATCATCAAATCTTTATAATTATCAAACTTCTGTTGTCATTGCAATTACACCTTTACTGTAATTGCTTTAACCAGTATACAACCCCAACTGGTACTCACCTTCTAGGGATTAAGCGACAAGCCTACCCTAGTAGACTTCCAGTCTACATCTACACTCTATACTCGAGTGAACTTGCCACGCTAGGCATATTACACCCACCAAGGGTTAAGCACACCCAAACCAGGGTTGCATCGGACAAACCAGTCCAATCATAGTCTACATCTACACTCTATACTCGAGTGAACTTGCCACGCCAGGCATATTACACCCACCAAGGGTTAAGCACACCCAAACCAGGGTTGCATCGGACAAACCAGTCTAATCATATAGCACACCCAACCCAGGGTTGCATAGGACAATCCTAGTCCTAACTATGTTAAACCCAACGAGGGTTACAATCAGACATCCTCCTATGTCTGTCCAGAGCTCCTCTGAAGTAACAATAGCCATCCACCCTTCCTCACATTGGGTGAACACAATTCACAATCCACTCAGCATCCTACTCTTCCGCATCACTGGCGGTTGCACTCCATGAATACAAAAAAGCATCAAACCCGTAGGTTCCATTCCACAATTGCAAAAATTACCAAATCTCTTAATTAATATGAAACTTTTCCATTCACATCACTTTTCCTCATTCACATGACAGTGGTATTAGCTGCTGCCTCCTTTAGGGACGTAGTGGCCAGCACGGCATAGGGTACCTGTCGTTGCCTCCCTTAGGGACGCAGCGACCGGTGCGGTAGTGGTCCCTGGGTCAAAAGAGAAGGGCGGTTCCCGGGGATAGGGGTGGGTGGTAGTAGATTAGAGATTAGAGTCCCTTGGGTTAGTCCTTGTCCTAGTAGTTAGCCACCACGTGTGCGGGCTATCGCTGCGTTCCCGGGTCGCAGTGATATACCGCAACTGGTGCTTTAGCATAGGTTAGGGTTCCCAGGGTCGTAGCTGGGTAGTGTGGGTCAGTGGAGAATTGGAATACTGGTGTGCCGTTGTAGATGAACGTGAATGGTGGCGCCATAGTGTGTGTGAAATAAAGAAGTGTGCATGATTGTAAAGCTGTGTTAGTGTGCTGTGTTGTCTGATCTAGTGTGTGATAGACGTGGGTAGGGGTGGTAGGGCCGTCCGGCTTAGCGACCGTGACATACATATCATTATTAATATCCCATTCAGATTCCATCCTTTCCATAATTTATACCTTCTATCTCCTTTCTGTTCTTCCTGTCCTCCCTCTCCCTCCTCTCCTTGGCTTTTGTTGTTGTTGTTGTTGTTATTGATGTTGTTGTTGTTGTTGTTGTTGTGTGTTTAATCCCCTTAGTATTAGTATTAATACCTTTAGTATCATTACTGTTATTAAGATTGTTGATTTTTTTTGTGTTATTATTTCTATTTATTTATAATACTATCTTATCATTTTTCAATTATTTACTTTTATCTTTTTTTTTCTGTGTTTGTTTTCATTTTGTTTTATTACTATTTATTTATCTATTTGGTTTTTTTTATATAATTTTGTTAACAATTATGTTTCATTTATATATTCTCTTGAATTTATTTATTATGAGTATTATAAAAATGTATTTTCTAAATATATTTCTGTATCATGCCTTTATTACCTTTACCTTCACAATAGCTGTTAGCAGTATCATCAGTAATACTATTGTTAATATTGACATCCCCATCGCCATCGCCACGAAGACTGTTGCCACGGCAACCTGGTGCTTAAGAACCCTCTAACCTACTCTCCTTTCTCCCATACTACAACTGCTATTGCCTTCTTATCACCATAAGTAGTAGTAATTCTGTCTTAATTTATTATTTAAATATTTTGACCTTTATTACTATTCCTATCAGTAATACAATTATCATTATCTCCCTTCTAACAACCTCGTTTTCATTCAACGCCTGCCTACCTTGCGCTGAAGAGATCTAAGCTAAGTGACAAATTCGTTCATTTTCATTGTCCTATTTGTTTGTGTCTTGCTTGCAGAAGACCAAAGAGGTCAAAACGCGTCGTGTTTTGTCTTGTGACTCGTTTGTTCACGTTTCTCTTGGCGGTTCGCTAACATTTATTTAAGATTTGTTTAGATTTCCGCCTGCAGACGTCTCACTTTGCAACTGGAACTATTCATAAAAGTAATGATGACATGGAGGTGGTGAAACAGAAGTAAACTTACAAATAAACAAACAAACGAGCAAACAAACAGAACTGCAGAGAGAGAGAGAGAGAAGAGAGAGAGAGAGAGAGAGAGAGAGAGAGAGAGAGAGAGAGAGGTCAGAGGAGGGGGTTGGGGGGTGCGGAGAGAATGGTAGGTAGGGGATGAGAAAGGGATGGTAGACAGAGTGGGAGGGGGGATGAGCAATTTTAACGGAGTAGGTTATATGTTTAGACGATGTATTCAAAGTATGGTTCACAGAAGACTTTGCGAATGGGCGCTAATCATTTTAATTGAATAATCAATTACGGAGACATAAAATGTTTATACAATTGTTTCTTTAAAGTTTTAAATTAGTCGTATTTTGTAAATTCGGTGGAAGTGAGTTCCAGACACACGGTCCAGAGTAAGCTAGGCTTGTTTTGTATAGATCAATGCGTGGGTAGGAAAGAAGGAATTTTGTCGAGCTAGGAAAGCTGTTCGATCTTGTGAAAAAGGCATTGATATAACGTGACATAGTATCTGTCACGATTGTAAACATAAATGATGCCTTGTTGAATTCAAATTGTTTACTCAGAGGAAGTATGTTGAGCGCTTTTAGTTTTTCGTCTGTTGTTAGAGATATAGCGGGATGGAATAGTTGTGCTGTACGTCTATGGAGAGAATTCAGCCTTTTTGTGGACATCACTACTCCCGTCCCACACTGTTGAAACGTAACTGATAGGTGACATTATGGGTGCATTGAAGAAAAAGTGTAAGCACAGTATTGTTGACGTAGCGCTATAATTGAGATAACAGGAAAAGGTGTTTTGAGACTACCTTGCATACATTATTAAGATGAGATTGCCATTTCAATTCTTTATATATCGTTACCCGTAAAACACGATGCTCGATAGAAGTTCCATTCAACTGAAGTTTTAGTCAAAGAGAGTTGTTGGTGTTTTTGGTCGGTAGCTATAATCATAGATTTGGTTTTGGCTGGGTTTATGACCATTGAGTTTGAATAACACCAATCTGAAACGTCGTTTAGACTTTCCTGGAGGGAGTTTGGAGTTTGAAGTGACGAGTCATCAGCAAATAAATCTGTCGCGACCTTTTCATCTAATATGGGCAATGTTAAATCATTGATGAAGATGCAGAATATGAGGGGGCCTAGTACTGAGCCTTGTGGGACTCCATGTCTGACAAAGTCTGAAGGGTAGGTTTCGCCATTAAGCACCACATACTGAGTCCTATCGTTCAAATATGATTGGAATAACGAGACTGTCAGGGTAAGGTACAAGTAGATGGACAAGATAAAAATGAATGCCTTTTTTGAAGTCAAGGAAGACAACCCCTGTCATTTGTGATTGGTTCATATTTGAAAGCCATGAGTCACACACGCGTGATAATGCTGAATGGCAGGAGTGATTAAATAGGAATCCAGATTGGAGTGGGTGAAATAGTTTGTTTTGCTCCATGAACTGAGACACGTGTGAGTGAATGTGTCTTTGAGGGGTTTGGACAGAATTGATAGTAAGGATATAGGTCAGAAATTCTTTGGATCCGACAAATCATTTGATATTGGAAGGGGATCACGTTGGCGTTTTTGAATGATTAAGGGAAGACATTAGTTTCAATGGGTAAATTATATATGTATGTGTTTTGTTGTCCGTCGAGACGACGAAGACCATCTAATGATCCTTTGGGAGGCGGAATAGCTCAGTTGGTAGAGCGCTGGACTCGTAATCTTGGTGATCCTGGGGTTCGAACCTCCGCCTGGGCGTTTCGGTACAGGGGGACTTTTCCCTCGGAGTTAACGTTGGTTCTGACTCCTTTTCCCACATAGTCCTTCGAATGAGACTATAAACCGAGGTTCCGTGTGTGAACGCACGCATAACATCTTGCACACACGTAAAATCCCATCACCAACTTTCGGAAGAGTAGGCCAGTTTGGCCGTTGGTATGGATGACACGTTACACATAGCATGCACCCTGCGTGAGTGATGGAAAGAATGAAGAAAGTAAGGAAAATGACTGATTGATATTGAACGATACTGACTGGATGACACGGGAAACGACTGAATGAAGCGCCAGCTGGCAGCTCTTCAGTCGGCACTACCCAGGTAGGCAGCCCGTTGTGTAAACGAGTGTTGATTGTAAAGCGCTTAGAGCTTGGCCTCTAGCCGAGAATAGGCGCTATATAAGTATTCATTATTATTATTATTATTATTATTATTATTATTATTATTATTATTATTATTATTATTATTATTATTATTATTATTATCATTATTATTATCATTATCATTATCATTATTATTATTATTATTATTACTATTATTATTATTATTATTATTATTATTATTATTATTATTATCATCCTGGGATCGGGGGTGAGTGCCAGGATGGACAGGGGTTGGTGGCAGCAGCTAGAGATCTGTTGACACTGGTCTTCCTGATTATCCTGCGCTGCTCAGCTGCAGCAATTCTGTTGCTTTCACAGGTCTCTGCACCTTTGCGGACAGCTAATCGACACCCATCTCTGTCCCGGGCAATCTGCTCCCATATTGTGTGGCTGATGTTGAAGGCCTTCAGGTAGGATTAGAGTCTGTCTTTGAAACGCTTCCTCTGGCGTCCATGAGAACGTTTGCACTGTAGCAGTTCGCCAAACAATAATTTGTTTGGCAGCCGATGGTCTGTCATGCGAACTACGTCACCTGCCCAGCGGAGCTGTGACTGCATCAGGATGGCGAAGATGCTAGGCAGGCCATCACAAATGAGACTTCGGTGTCCGGAATCTTGTCTTGCCACTTAATGCCCACGAGTCTTCTGAGGCAAGTGGTGTGGAAATGTTCAGTTTCCTGGCGTGACGCTGGTAAATTGTATATGTTTAACAGCCATAGAGCAGTGTGGTGAGAATTATGGCCTGTTACACATTGATTTTGGTCTCTAGGGTGATGCCTCTCCTGTTCCATACGTTCTTGTGGTGTCTGCCAAAAGCGGCACTAGCTTTGGTGAGCCGGGTATTCACCTCATCGTCGATGACAACGTTTCTGGACAGAGTGCTACCTAGGTAGGTGAACTTACCCACCGCGTTCAGTTGCTGTCCAGTGATGGTGATGACTGGCTCAACGTATGGCTTTCCCGGGCTGGCTGGTGTATCACTTCAGTCTTTTTCGTATTGATTGTCAAGCCGAAGTTGTTGAAAGCAGCAGAGAACTTGTCAACACTGCATGTAAGAGACTCAACAATGTAAGGTAGAGCG
>CM031619.1:35871042-35873542 GCA_018398815.1 Conus ventricosus | reverse complement strand
GTGCCTCCTGCAGATTCTCTTGAACGGCTCCTTGATGTATATGAACACAGGTTATAACTTCCTCTGGTGTAAGAGATGCTCTTGGCAAAGGGTACACAGGTTAAAGACCTTTTCGATGGTACTTCTACTGTGTAGAAACTAGATGTTCTGTGTGAAAAATGGTATCTGCTTGTGATATAATTCTACTCAAAATAATTTTGAACAGTGATTTGCTTGCAAGGCTGATCAAGCTGCTGGTAACGTTGCGCAAGTTGTATTGATCATTTCGTGTGTTGAGAAGAGTGACGAGCAGTAATCATGTCCATGGCGCGGGCCGCTTCGCAATGGGCATGATTGTGCTGCAGATGGAAGTTAAGACATCAGCTACTGCCGCTCTGCCATGTTTTAATTTAGCCCTTTGAGTGCCACACCCTTTTCATGATCAGGTGGAACCATTTGCCAAGGGGTTACTGGTCCGTGGAGGGTAGTACTTGAAAACAATTCTTTCACCCACACTACTTAAAGAAAGTACATGCAGGCCATGTTTTCTTGAAGGAAAATGTACACACTATCCCATTGTGACATTTTCACTTTTGCTGCCAATGTATCTGGAATGAAATTGAATGCAAACATTTTTTTTAAATTATTCATGTATGTCATGGTAAACATGTAATAACATAAATTTCACACACAACATTTGAAAAAAAAAAAAACTAAAAAGGAAACATTATCTTTTATCATATATGTGCATAAGTATATGAAGATCTCTTCAACCTTTTTATGATTTGACACAGAATCTTGCCTTCAAAGAGTTTTTTCTA
Source organism: Conus ventricosus (assembly GCA_018398815.1). Classification (NCBI taxonomy): domain Eukaryota; kingdom Metazoa; phylum Mollusca; class Gastropoda; order Neogastropoda; family Conidae; genus Conus; species Conus ventricosus. Next base: position 35,872,742 of record CM031619.1, on the reverse strand, counting down.
CGTCTCCTTTTTTCTAAGTTCTGGGTTCTTCTTTAACACACTACACTAGAAATATACATGCACACACTAAATATGTACAACAGCAGGCAGCTGTCACTATATCTTAGTGCTTTTTGGTGTGGTACACCTTGAGAGGAGAACAAATACATAGGCTGGCTGTCAGGGACACTGTTCACACAGGAAACTGCTTTTCTTTCTCTCTCACTGCTTGTAGCACACTTTGCGTCTTCCGCCAGAGGACCGCTGTCCCACAGCCTCTGAGATGCTAACAGGGAAGTGGCGCTCTGTCAGTCGTGCAACGTCTTCATTGCGGGAAGGTCTCGTTCTGGTGCTGGGTTGTCAGTGCACACCAGATCACTGATGACTTGACACTGAAAAGTGAGAAAACGCATGTTGCTATGCCTGTGTTTCTTGAACACCTGGTATGAATTCAAGAGGGCAACCTGAAGTAGGTGAGTCATGACTTTTTTGTACCATCTGGTGGTTTTCTTGGTCACATAGTATGGTTGCAGGATCAGATCTTCCTTGTCGACAGTACCCATCTTCGAATTATAGGAAAGCTCGCTTTCCACACTTTCTGCCCACTTCTTCGTTCCACTTGTTGCATACCTTCGTTGTGCATGGTCATAAGCATGTACACCACATTGCTGGACTGACATTTCACAAACACCAGTGGTCCGGACCTCGGAGATTTTACCGGCTCTTGCTGACTGACCTGTAGTTGCCTCACTTCAACTGGTGTACGGTTTTCACCTAGTATCCCACAGCATACTGTGTTTCTAGTGTTCCTATACTGATACAATGTTGAGCCAGAATACCAACTGTCCATGAACATATGGTATCCCTTGTCCAAAAGACTACCAGTCATAGAAACAACATTTTTATCTGTTGTTGACAGATGGACAGCATCAGCTGAAATGTGCTGCTGAATTTGGAAACCAGGGTCTTCTTTCCCAGCATAGATGAAATTTGTATGTGTATCTACTGTCTTCACCTACATTGAATAATTTGATTCCAAGCCTTGCGCATTTCAGGGAATATTTTGCTTGAACACAAGCTGCCTTTTCCATAACAGCAAGGGCTCATCAACGGCAACGAATTACTCAGGAGTGTGAACAGACTGGAATTTTTCCTGTAAAAGCTGGACCAAAGGCCTGATTTTGTACAGTCTGTCTCTGCACAGAGCATTACTTGCTGGTTCCTTGCTGTTGTCACTGCAATGCCAGATACGTAGCAACGCTTGAAACCCATTCTGTCACATGATTTGGGGGAATATTGGTGTGTAGAAGATGGTCAAGGTTGACCAGAAAGATTCAACCGACGGCTTGAGGACAATGCCCGTCAGCAACAAAAGACCAAAACATTTTTGCATATCTATACGGTCAACCTGTTTCCATTCTTGCAGCTGTGAAAAGTGCTTTTGTGGGTGGGACATTGCTAAGATCTGCTCTGCATAACAATTTGTTTCAGTTGTAACGTGGTCAATTAGCTCATCAGTGAAGAAAAGCGAATAATAATCTAGAGGCCTTTCCCCATCCACTGGTGTCTTGAGACCAGGTTCTCATGTGAGTGCTGGTATGTCTGGCCGGGTTATGTTTGATGGAACAAGAAGATGATCCAGCACCACACATCTCCATTGGTCCCACATAACTCTTTTTTCTCGGCCACTTCCTCTGCACACACTTGTTGAGATTATTATG
>CM031619.1:35863542-35866042 GCA_018398815.1 Conus ventricosus | reverse complement strand
ATCTGTATTAAAGACCATACCCCATGGCATAAACAAGAGACTATCAAACCTGTCATGCAGTGAGAGAGTGTTCAACAATGCAGCAGTAGAATACCAGGAGGCACTACAAACAAGTGGATACAATTACAAATTACAATACAACCCAGACAACAACACAAATAAAAGCAAACCAGCCGCCGTGGCGAAGTGGTTAGCGTCGCGGACTCCCGGCTGGGAGGTCGTGGGTTCGAATCCCATCAGAGTCATGTGGGTTTTTTCTGCCCCGACTGGCTCCTACCCAGAGTTGAGTTTGCTGCGGACTCAGTTGGGAAGACTGGGACCACACAGTCGAGTTTCATCCACTTAATGGATGCGTTTCTGAGAGTGTTGCTCAAATTTCCTGACCAACACTGCAGGTGCCTGTATCTCTCGGGCCTGGTTGACGCCAGGATATATTATGAAAGGAAGAGTAGAGTACAGCCCTGTCATGTAGTCTCAGACCGAAATGGAAATCCGTAGCATCATCTTAATCATCCTCATTCCCATTGATCAGCATTAAAAAAAAAAATGTCTCAAATTCTGTGGCCCTTCATGCCCTGCTCTCATGGTGACCTCAGTTTCGATGTCCTCTCCGCGTCTGTGGCCTTGGTTTGCTTCCGTCGGGGTCACTGGTATCGGCGAGTCCATGGGGGCTGTCGTTGGACGGACGTGGTGGCGCCCTCCGCAGGGAGAGCTCACTCACGCCGGCTCTGCGACTAAGCAATTATTGTCGTCAGTAGGGGGCTTAGTAGGTGGTGTCCTGCGAATGTTAGATCAGAACAGGCGCCACTGAACACCACCGAAGTGACTCGGCAGCAGTGCAGTGTCTCCTCCGGTGGGTTGCCTCATGACGACTTGACATTGACTGCTCCCTGTGGATTGCTGGTGCTGGGGCTGCGGCGGGGCCAGCCGGGCTATGGCTGTGGACGGGGTGTCGGAATGAGCGGCGTGGGTGCACTGCCTCTGAGGTAGCGCAGAGGTTGGGACAGCAAAAAAATCCAAAAATAAAAAATAAAAAAAGCAAGAAAAATAGGAAAAGAAAAATTATATGGTATAACCCCCATACGACGGGAAACTCAAAACAAACATAGGGAAAGAATTCTTCAAAATCCTAACAACTTCATTTCCAAAAGAACACAAACTGTCCAAAATATTTAACAAAAACACTGTCAAACTATCGTACTCATGTATGCCCAACCTCAAAAACCTGATTGACGCATCCAACAAAATGAAAATCAACACAGCAAAGAAGGGTGAAGAAAGGAAATCTTGCAATTGCACCAGAAAGGAGCAGTGCCCACTAAACAACAAATGTCTTCACAACAACATTGTATACCAGGCTACTGTGACATCAGAAAATGAAAAAAGAAACATAAATAGGGATCACTGAAAACCACTTCAAAACCAGATATGCAAACCACAAACAGTCATTTAATAAAGAAAAATATAAAAACCAAACAGAACTGAGCAATATATCTGGAAACTTAAAGACGCAAAAACAAGCTACAATATATCCTGGAAAATCATAAAAAGAGCATCACCATACAGCAATGTTTCAAAAGGTGCAACCTATGTTTAACTGAAAAATGGTTAATACTATGCAAACCACACTTAGCAACTTTAAACACCAAAACAGAAATAGTAGAAACAACTGCAGGCATAAATGGAAATCGTTATTAGTGAACACACCCAAAACAAAAACCTGAAAGCCCCCCAAAAACACGTGCAGCCAACCCGCACGTGCAAACAACCGCAAACGGGAGCCCACACGCTATATAACGTCGGCGGTGGGCAAACCAAAAACCATCCTGATGACAGCGCAGCACGCTCGAAACAAATTTGTAGAGTTTTAACATTCCTTTTTATTATCATTAACAAATGTTGCCCCCCATGGGGTCGAGGACTTTTAAAGTCATTTTAGGCTTTTTAATTATATCATCTTAATTGCTCCTCACGTTGAGCACTGTGGCCTGAAGGATTTTAAAATGGAGGAAATCAATTTTAGGCAGTCAACAAAAAACATACCGTTTTCTAACCCACAATTCTACTTAAAAAGATTAATAGAACAAACCGAAAAGTTCGTACGCATATGAGATGGAAAGCATTCTTTTTCCTGAACCCAAATGCAAAAAGAGAGGACAAAAAACACCTACGATTTTAAATCATGGCGATCACCACCAGTCATAGACGATATGAAACCCTTTGAAGATCAATGAAAAGAATGATAACCAATATTGAATTAAAAAAATCTAACAACGATTTCCAAACAACATTAAAAAAACAAATAAAACAAGTACAAAATGACAAAAAAAATATTTGTGAAGGCTGATAAAACTAGCAATTACTACAAAATGGAACCAAAGGAATATTCTCAACTCCTTGACAAAAACATCCAGAAAAAACTACAAAAAGCCGACACAAACATACATGACAGTATCCGCACTAAAGAAAAAGAACTTGCAGAGCGCATAGACCTAAGTGA